>CM051390.1:10226768-10251768 GCA_028015245.1 Cardamine occulta
TAATATCACTCTTGTTGTATTAGACCACAAAGACTTAAACTCAAACTTTCGTTGTAATGCCCACTTCCTCAGCATATCCATCATCTCTTTCTTGTTCTTGAAATGTTTGTTCACATATATATTATCTTTCACCCCTGATGAATGAGAATAACCTATACGAACTGGTGGAAGATCTGGAATAGGATTCAATACACTCGAATATTCTTCCCTATCAACAGGCGAGAAGGAGCATGTGTCACTTACAGGACATCTCTGAACTGATTTGAACAACTGAATCAACAAAAATAATTATATAAAAAAATGTTTAAACATAATTTTAAGAAGTGTTATATCAGATTGAAAAAAGCCTATCCTAAATCAAAAAAAAAAAAAAAAAAACAGAAAAAATAAAAAAAATTGGGACATTTATATGGTCTACGTGCATAGAATGTGTTACACGTTGATGCATAAATGAAATGTGATCCACTCCCAACGACTGGATCAAAAATCAACACAGGAAACTGATTTAAGGAAGTGTTATTATAGATTTAGGAAAGCCTTCCTAAAGCATACATAAGCAACTAAAAACACTAAGAACATAACAAACTTTTAGAGAAGCATTACCACGACATTTATATGGTCTACGTGCATAGAATGTGTTCCACGTTGATGCATATATGAAATGTTCTCCACTCTCAACGACTGGATCAAAAATCAACACATGAAAACGATTTAGGAAGCATTATTATAGATTTAGGAAAGCTTTCCTAAATTATACAGAAAAATAACTAAAAACACTAAGAACGGGAAAAACTTTTAGAGAAGCAATACCGGGACATTTATATGATTTTCGTGCATAGAATGTGTTCCACTTTGATGCATAGATGGAATGTTTTCCAGTTCCAACAACTGTATCAACACAGGAAACTGATTTAGGAAGCATTATTATAGATTTAGGAAAGCATTCCTAAATCATAAAGAAAACAACTAGACTAACCCTGAGAACGGGAAACACTTTAAGAGAAGCATTACCGGTTGATTTCTATGAGAATCAGATCCATCTATGTGCCTTGAATGTTCTACAATTAAAGGGGCTGATTGGTTGATACTACCAACATTCTCATGACAAAGAAACTTGTCTTTGTCACACACCTGAATAACAAAAAACGAAAAAGTTGTAAATTAAAGAATAAAGCAATTGTAAAGAATACAAATTAGTAAAGTTAAAACAAGTTTTAGAAAGAATTTCTTACAGTGACAAACATGCGAATGGATTCTGGATCTTCCTTAAGTTTGTTGATAAAATATTTTAGTTGGCGATCATTACGTATAAACACAGGCGGATAATTTTTTATGAACACTTTCAATCTCAGTGGAAGTTCATAGCTAAGTCTAACTTCTCTATCTTCAATTCCAAAGTCTTCAATGACCATATCTAATAAATCCTTGAATTTGACATCCTCATCAATCTCAAATAATGATGCTCCTTTATCAGAATCAACTAAAAAATTCCACTGAGTAATTTCGCTTGACATCTACTTTCCACATCTGTCAGAGAAAAAATTCATCAGATTCATCTTAAACAGAACATAAATTCTTAAGAGATACAGTAAAAGCACGACCAAGACACCAAATAAGAAATTTTAAGAAGCTCTTTATCTTTCACGAAAATAAGATTGTGTGGTTTCAAATTACAATGAAACAAACAATTAATATGAACATAGAATAAGCTACATTGCTAAAACCAAAACGAAGGACCATGATAATAATTATTGAATCACACGATTTCAATTTCAGTCTTCGGCAAAAAGAAATAGTAGTCATCAGTGAATTAACAACACTAACAAAACATTTATGAATCAACACTGAAATCTGTAATTTCAAACTTAAAAACTCTGTAATTTCAAATCAACACTAACCAAAACTCTCAGGTACATCAGAAAGTTAAAATAGGAGAATCAATCGGAAATAAAAATCGAAGAACATGACAGATTGTGTTATCAGAGATGAAATCAAAAAATGAATTACAAATTTAAGTGATCAGAGATGAAATCGATCAAATCCATCTCATCTTCACCGTCGTCACAAACCTCTCCTCCGTAACAAGTAAATCAATCCCTCTTCACCGCCGTCAATCATCGTCACCGTCAGGGATCTTTCCACACTATATATATAGCTAAATAAATTTGTTCAATAGTGAATTTCTCTCAAGTAGTCAATACTCTTTTTGTGTTTAGAACAAACAAAACACAATTTTAAATGGATAGTAGTTAAATTATGTTGTTTTTTCTGTTGCAATGTGAAGTGAAGTTATATCCACCAACCTTACTGATGCTTTATATTGTTTGATCATGATTCATAAGAACGTTGTGCAACCTATTTTACATGGAAACAACAAATCTAATATTAGTGAATATCATTTCTTTTTACTGATCTAAAGAAAGCATTTAATTCATGTTTTAAGAGAATATAAATGAGAAATTATGTTTGGAAAAAAAATTGCAAAATCGGCAAATATGATGCTTCTATACATCTTTGAGAGACAAAAAAAAGTAAGTAAATCACCTAACTCATTATGTAAAATCCTACATACCATTGTTAATTCACGAATTGAATTAGTTGTGCTAGATAAATGCATAATAGTCCCTCTCAAGATAGGGTGAAGATGTTCATGAGACCATCTTAAGAACCATATTCTGAAATTGAGTAAAATATGCTATCTCCTGAAAAGGTGATAAATTAATTGTGAAGATATTTTAATTGACTTTGGTGTTTTAATAAAGTTATTAAATTCTGAAGTACTTTACGGAAGCAAAACTTAAAAGATTATGTTTTCTTAATTCATCCAAGATCTTTTATTTTTAAAACTCAAGCTTTGTTATATATGAATCTTTTTGCAAGAAGGAAGACATACACGTATTCAAATCTCAAAGATGGTAAGGATCTAGAACGTGAGTGTAAAGAGCCTTATAAAGTGTGACTTTGTCGGGATTCTTATTTAGCTACAACTTTAATATAATCAAATAAATGAGATATTTGGAAATTCTTTAACCATGAGCTCTAGGTGGGAATAATGTGAAATACTTAAAGATTAGGTGTGGGTCACATTTGCTAAATTTATTAATTGATATATAATGTCTTTTTTTTTGCTTGGATAGTCTTATAAGGTTATATTACTCTCAAACGAAAATCTACCGGATTTGACTGTATGATACACTTTTTAAGTTTTAATGTTTTGAAGTAAAAAAGATATTGTGGTTTGCTCAAATTTTCTACATATTTGGTTTCCTTGCAATAACATTTGGCATTTCCAAAGGATTAAAACTTGCTTGATGCTAGAAGATTATTCATATGATTTGCATTTAGTTTCTTCAGTTATGTGGTGGAGTGATGTTTTACTACTTTTCTTCCATTTCTTAATACACAATACCTTTTCATTCTTACTAACTCATAGATTCTATTATAAGCAGATCCATGTTTCTATCTCAAAACAACACCAAAACATGTTCGAGGAACATTTGTATTTGTTTCAGAGAAGACATGCTCCATCTGTTATTGTAAGTTATTATGGAGTCTGAACATTTAGTTGCAAAAATGTTGATTGGTGTGGTAAGTTGCTTAGCCTATTGTTGTAAGTTACTTAATTACTCTCAGAAATTTGTGACAATTTTCATATTGTTGTGGGGCTAATGATTATGCAACAACTATCTAGAAGCATAAACCATTAGCAACTCTCTATAACTCCTCACGGATGGACACAATGAATTAGGAAAATAACTCTACTTAGGATGGGTTATTCAAAACAAAACTCGATAATTTGATGCATTAGTTGACTAAAGAGAATTGTTTTGGTGAAATGTTACTTTAGTATTTTCTGTTCTTAGAGTTATACTTATACATTTCACCAAAGAAAACATAAAATTTGTGTGTTACAGAGCATTTGACATTACGAGAATGGAATAGTATGTAGCTGAGCTTGAGAAAAATCTGATAGTGAAATAGCTGGAAACTCTGAATGTTGAAGAAGCATTTGGATCAATGAAAATAATCGTTGAATATTTCAAGCAGCTACTATTTGTGAAAAGGACACAATTGGTAAAGCAAAGGAGAATAACAAACAAGAGACATGATATGTTTCCAGAAAAAATGGACGGAAACAGTTTCAAACATTTCTTAAAGGTAGTGATGGACCTGTAGAGTTTGCAAGATTTGGACATCCAATAGAAACATGTGGGAACTTCACAATATATAAGTACTCTGCATCTATGTAAAAACAGGTGGTGGATAAGGTAATTGAAGTGGTTTTAAGATTAAGCGTGATTTTAACAAGTTTTCTGATTTTTTATTCTACCAAACTGTGAAACATGACTGTTTTGGGAAGAACCATTCATTGATGGTGGCAAAGACATAGACGTTTAAGGATACAAGGTGTCCGAAGATAGTGAAAGCATTGGCTAAATAGGAAAAGTGTGTTTGAAGAAGAAGATGATAAGAAGAAAAATGAAAATGAGGATAACGATATGTTCGGGTATATGTTTGGTGAAGGTGGAGAGAATTGAAAGCACGGGTAAAGAAGAGGTGACAAACAAGCTAGTAGCAGAGAAAAGGATTACAGAGGAGATGTGAGTAAATGTGAAAGCGAAGCTGTACGAAAAGGCAGTGAAGACATCTGAGAGGGCTTATTATATAGCAATTGTTTAAAAGCAACTCATGACCACGCAAACCCGCGCCAGCCGAGACCACCTAAAGTATTATATATTATATGAAGAATTTTATGACATTATTCTTTCTAAATAAACACACATTGATCAACATTTTGAAAGACATCATATAAGTATGAAGATATATGTTTGTAATTGAATAATTATATATAGTCACACTTTTATTGTAATCATATGTTCTAAATTTACACTCTAAAGATCCCTATTTCACAACGAAATTGTGAAAAAAAAAACTGTTTAACAATAAAATTGTTATTAATTTTTTTAGAATTTTACTTAATTGCAAATGACATCCTGGTTACATTCATTTCAGTCACCAAAAATATTTAAGGACAAGCTCAAAAGAGTACACAATATTTTGATGTGTATTTTGCAATTATATAAGTAATTAAAAAAATTATTAGACAATAATTTTTTTGTGTAAGAGGAGATAATAATATTGATCTACATATATAATTTAAACATGTCTAATTAAATTATATCAATAATTTTTCTATGAGATTATTTAAATTTTATTAACAGTAGTCGTGGTTTATCTGATGTTCTTTTAAATCCCGATCTGCATGAAGTTGATGAGTTGCATGACATGTAATATTCAGAATCTATTTGGTTGTTATTTTCTTTTTTGAAGTTTCGTTTTCTTTTAGTATTTTCTATCTTTGATACTCATTTAAAATGTTATTTGCATGTTTTAGAATCGTGGCTCGAAGCCCTCCGTCTACTGATTAAGAATAAATAATATTATTACATCAATGTTTTCTACGACAACATTATCTTTAGATGTTTTCATCAAAAAAATTTTTTAACTATTGTTTTAATTTCTTTTTATTTTATTTTATTTAAATGTTTCGGTTTTGAAAAATAATATTTGATCATTAAGTTTGATAAATGATTTCACCCGCGCATACCGCCCCGGATTATCACCTAGTTAAATTTATTTGAAAAACTTATATCTTAAAGGAGTTTTGTCAATGTCTGTTAAAAAATTGACTAAATTAACAAAATGACGTTGGTTTGGGGCAAAACAAAAACTACATGATGTTTTAATTTTTACTGAACAAAACAACATGATTTTCAAGTTTTCATGAATTAAAGATCATTTGAAAGAAAAAACAATTGGGGAAAATTAAGTTTTCATATCGTAAATTCTGTAGTTAAAATTAAAATCAATTTGAGGAAAATTTTGGGAAATCAAAGCCAAATTTTCAAGAACAATCAAACAACACCAGATTTGCTAATTTACACCAAAATTGAAGATCTAAATCAGCAAGAAGACCAAAAACCCTAATTGAGATTCAAAGTCTTGTTATGGGAATCCAAATGTCGAATCCCAATCCCAAGATCTAGAAAGCTCTAATGGAGACGAATCATGTTCAAATCAAGAAAATAATATGATCATTGGGACTGATTTCTGCAAATTCTGGGTTTTAATTTCTGCAATTTTATGGGTTCAATTTCTGGGTTTTAATTCTGCAATTTCTGGGGTTCAATTAACCTTCAATCAATAAATTGAAACCTTTTTATGTTGTTGTTTCCTCTGTTAAATCTCTGAAGAAGAGAAGCTTTTGAAAACGAGATTAATGCATTTTCCACCGTAAAAGCAAATTCATCAATGTGCTGCTATGATCTTGGATTCTCGTAAGAGTAGAAGAAGAAATGAGTCTGATTCATCAATTGATGTTAGAAGAAAAGCTTCAGTGATTAGGAAATTGCATGAAGATAAGCATAGATAAGCTTTAGAAGAAGCATCTGAGAATGGGTCACTCTTTAAATCTCAAGTAGTTGATAAATAGAATCAAGATGAGAACTTGGGAAAGAACTTGTGTCGTTCTATATCTGAAGCCAAAGCAATAAAAAAAATGTTGTTTTGATTTAAACAAATAAAAATCGTGTTGTTTTGATGAAAATAAATAAAAATTATGTTGTTTTGCCGACTAAAAACAGTGTGTAATTTATTTATAAAACGATGTCGTTTTGTTAATTCCGTCAATTTTCTAACAAACATGGACGGTGCCACGTCGACGACACATGTTGTGGCTATATAGCGATAACTAGTTTAAGTTGCACAGTTTTGAAGTGAGTGTCATTATTGCAAAATTTAATAAGTTTGATAGTTTTTTAGCAAAAAAAATCATATATTAAACTTATTTGAAAAACCAAAGGTCAACGATCTATTTCTACATCGGACCTATCGTATATCACCAGATACAGCCCAAACTATTGTCCCGATCTAGATAACTCATCGGGAAATATTTTGAACCTAGATACCCCCGATATGGGTTATGAAACATGAAAGATTATAAAACATCAACCATCAATGAAGAGTCTTAAAAGTCTATTGAATAACCTTTTTTTCAAATGAATGTTAAATTATATTCAAACAAAAAATATGTTTTTACATCGAATGCCTCAAAGCTTAAAATTTGATACAAATAATTTTAAAGCTTGACAATTTTTATTTTTGAGAGTTCATCGGGTAGCAAACCATCGTTCCATCCCTTTGTCATATTGCATATCTCCTATGTCTCTAATGGATGATCTGTTCCAAAAAATTTTGTCGATGAGTCTTGCTAGCTGAGAGGAATGAGTGGAGGGTCTGCCATGTCTTCGACCATTTCTCTCCCCCCATATGGTATAAATTGTTGTTTGAATACATATCTCAACAAAAAGAGCAGGAGCGTATCTTGTGTTTCGTCAATAAAAAGAGCAACAACACTATCCCAATGTGTCGTATACTAAGAGGTGAGATTATTGTGGGTTAGACGTTTCCATACCTCTACCGAATATGGATATGTGAAGAAGAGATGGTTTCGTGTCTCTATCAATTTCAGGCATACGCTCCAGTTTACCAATGTCCATATATTCCAACTCAATGTTCGATCTCTCGTTGAGAGTTTGTTCTGAATTGTAAGCCACAACATGAATGAGTATTTAGGTGTTGCGTACGAGAACCAAATGCCTTTATACCATTCCTTTGTGGGGTTCACCGTTCTAGTTTGCTTTCATGTTTCTTTTGACTTGAACTTGCATTTGAATTTATCTCCTTTGAACTTCCATAACACCACATCGTGTTCTACCACTAACCCTTTGTGGCGTTGATTTTCTATCTCTTCTTCAATACTGTTTAGTGCATCAGTTATGTGGTTTATTCTTCTTCTATGTGTAAGTAGAATGCTTTCAACCGTTGAATGTGTATTCTAAAATCTATACAACCACGAGTTCCTGTGATGTCTATTAGTCGACCCAATGGTATCCAATGTTCAAACTAGAATGATGTTGAGCGACCATTGTTGACTTCTATTTTACACAAAGATGCTGCGAGTTCACAGTATTTGAGTAACTTCTTCCATGTCCATGAACCAAGGGATGATGTCTTTTGTATTAAATATTGAATCATCTTACAAAAACTAATTTTAAGAAATACATGTGGCACCTTGAGAGAATAAAAATGATGAGGTGTCATTCATATGGAGATAGTTCTTCTCCTTTCATATATACTAGACTATTTCCCTCGCATATGCGTGAGTTTTCTTTCTCACACATATTTTTATTTTACATTTTACTTAATTTAAAAAAATTTGTGAACTATTTACTTAAATTAATCTTCTATTATAATATATAAAATATTGAGATAATTGTTTATCCGTAAAAAGGGCCAAAACATTTATTAAAAATAGAAAAAACTAATATATTGATTTGATTTCTTATAAATACTGTAAAATGAATCATAAATCTATTAATCCTAGAAACTAATACATATTTTGTAACTATTTAAATATAATGGAAAAAATGATATTGAGAAATATGATTAAACGTGTAAAAAGATGATAAAAATGTAAGATAAGTTAAAATCTTGTATTATATAATGTTTATACTTTATTGTTTTTAAAAATTTAATTAATTTTTTTTTCTTTTCAGTCAAACATTAAAAAATTAGAAACCCACTCCAAAATTGGGATTCCAAACTGGAGAAAAAGTGTTTACAAATATAGATTCAAAAAATAATAATCTAGATGTTTGTGCTAAACAGTCGGCATGTTTATTACACGATCTTGGAATTCGGGAGATTGTAAAACCATGTAGAGATTCTCGAAGATGGGCGAGATCATCAAGCTTATTGGAGAAAGCGGACCACTCTTCTGGAGATTGCACAATTGAGATGAGCTCTGCACAATCAGTTTCGAACACATGACAAAGAAGCCTTGCTGAAAGAATAGAATTCAATGCCCATAATAGTGCTTCTAACTCCGTATGCATGGGTGAATAAGTTTTCTGATTATACTTTGCACCCCAAAATCTTACATTATCGTCTCCTTGAATACAAACTCAACCTAGGCATGTATTAGGATTAGATGATTTCCAAAATCCATTAACCCGACATCGAAGCAATGAAGGGGTTATCTCCAACAATTCCATGTTAACTACTTCCTCGGTTGGGCATACTTGTGCCTCCTCCCAAGCCAAATATTTTGTGTTAGCCTGATTTAAAATGTAACATCTCGGTTTCTGAGAAGAGGTTAAGAGATTTGATTTGGCTACCTATATCACCAAAGTGCACTTATCTTTTCCGTCACTTGTCCTGAGAGAACTCCAGAGTTAAGCGTGCTTGGACTGGAGTAGCACTAGGATGGGTGACCTACCGGGAAGTGATTGTCGGTACCGTGTGAGTGAGGCCAAAACACGGGGAAAGATCATGTGGTGATTTGTAGGGATAGTAACAAGTCTGTAGAGCCTCGGGAGATAACAAAACCGGCCGTCAGACGAGGATGAGTGCAGTACCTAGAGGGGACGTCGAGTGCTCACGAGCCCTGGATAGGGCGTGGGGCCCCTTAGAGGTCGTGGAGATGCTCACGGACGGTGGCGGTCGGGGCGTTATATAAAATGTCATGGCAAGTAGTTTATTTTCCTTTAAAAAGCTTTTTCTTCCTAGCTTCCCACAAAAACCACAGTATCCAAGGAAAACATTTGGACGTACTTTGTTCCTTTATATGATTCGGTATTCTCCAAAATAGATAGTCCAAATTCATAAATTCCGACCCTGTTGGGAAATTACTAGGTGTTGATGAAACCTTGAAAAGCGTCTATGCTTGTACGGCGAAAGAGCATTAAAAAAAGTGATTAATAGTTTCCTCATTCATTCCACATCGCTGAGAGATGTTATCACAACTAACCCCTCGATGATTTAATCTTGATGTACAGCAAGTGCCCCTGAAGCAATTTGCCAAAGTAAATGTTTATTTTTTGGGGGAGCTTTAACTTTCAATGTCTGGGCTTTGAGAGCTATACAGTCGGGTCCAAAGTTACTTCCTCTGAAATATCCCATGCTAACCCATATCCTGACTTGACCGTATACTTCCCCGATTTAGTGTAATACCAAATTAGCTTATCCTCTTTAAAGTACTTCCTAATAGACATGCCTCTAATCAAAGAATCATCTTCTGGATCCATAAAAGCTTGTAAGACCAGTAAATACCATACCTTGGATACCAGATTAATGAAATGATTAACTTTCATATTTGGATATTCCTCACTACCTTGGCCAATTGCAGGTATAGGATTCACATCAGGGATCCAAGGATCATTCCAAACTGATATGTCACTCCCAGATCTTATACACCATTGGGCACCTTTGTGAACTAAATCCTTTGTTGAAAATATACCCTTCCACCCAAAGGATAGGGACTATGGTTTTTTAGCCTTTAAGGGATGAACCTTCCTGTAATATCTTCCCTTTAATACCTGGGCGAGTAATGAGTTCAGATACTGAATATGTCTGCAATATTAGTTTGCCAACATTGCATCATTATATTTCTCCAAACAATGGAAGCCCACCCCCCTTCAGATTTAGATTTACACATTTTCTCCCATGAAAACCAATGGAGGCTTCGGCCCTTTCCATTGGAACTCCGCCAATTCTTCGAGATTGCACTCCTTAACTTTGAAGTTAAATCTTGTGGAAGTTTAAAACAGGACATAACATATGATGGTATGGCTAAGGCCACCGATTTAATCATTGTTTCATTGCCTTCTTTCGAAAGAAATTCAGCTGACCATCCATTTATCTGATCATTAAGACGTTCTCTAACATAGTTCAAGATTTTACATTTTGAGCCTGTAACATCCGCAAACCCGGGTTGGGGTTGGTTCTGATAAATCAGAAAGTTGTTGGGGTGTAATCGTTGAATTTAAAAGTTAAAGGTTGTTTTGATTAAATCCAGAAGTTGCAGTCGAGTTTAATTGATAATTTTAGAAGTTTGGGGGCAATTTGTGATTTCGGAAAGTTAAGGAGCAAATTGATTGAATTGGAAGTTTTTCGGAGGGGTTAAATTGATCGTTTCATAAGTATTGGGGTCAATTGCGAAATTGTCAGAAATTGGAGGACTGTTTGGTGTAATACGAAAACTTGATTTCTATATATGCGTATCAATGCGTGTATCTCCCTCTTCGTCAAACCTAGCCGCCCCATCGTGTGTGTGAGAGAAAGAACGGAGGGTCGTGCGGTACAAGAGACAAGAGAAAGGCGAGAGGTTGGTGTTGAACGGAGAGAAAGTGGAGGTGACCGTCGTTGGGGTTGCCGTGAGAGAGAAGCTTCAAGTCACTCTCCATCTCATCCTTCATCGCGGTAAGAACCTCTTCTCTTTGTTGTTTTTGTTGATCGGTGATGGAGTTAGCGGCGAGCGTGAGGCGGGAGTCGTAGTGACGTGATGACCGGAGGGTGTTCAGCGAGGATGGTGGTTGATCGGTGAGGGAGTTTAGCGATGAGATGTTAGGCGGGACGGGTACGGTGAGGTGATGTGGTGGAGAGTGGCCGTGCGTCAAGTGGTGACGTCAAGGTTGTGATCGCGACCGGTGGTGGCGGTGGTGGTGATCGTCGTGGAAGGTCGTGATCGGCGTGACATGATGGTTCGTCGTCGCCGTGTCAATCAGAACTGATCGGTGGCGTCGAGGTGGGTTCGACGATGACGTGACGGTGATTGTGGTGGAGTTAGTTGGTGACTCGACGGTGCATGGCGTTAGTGGTTTTGTCGTGGCGTTGTGAGATCGTCGAGGAAGGGGGTGACGTGATGTTGTTGCAGAGTTGGAGGAAGAAGATGACTTATTAAGTCATGTTGTAGTTAGTTAATATTTTAATAATAAATTGTATTATTATTATTTTAGGTTTTTGCGTTCGGGGAAAAATCTAGGGTGTATTCGTCCTGGAGAATTCCGAAAAGTTGCATATTTTGTCACGGAAATTTCTGTGTTTGGCTAAGGTGAGTGCAAGACCATAAGCTTATCTAAATGATTTAATTATTTAATGTGTTTTGCATGAATATAGGTCGTGTATGATTTCGGGTGGATCTAGATCGAGTGTTTTCGTGAAATGGTTGATTTAATGTGGTATTTCGTGTTTAAATACGTTAAATATTTTAAATCGTTTGTGTGTATAGCTTGTAGATGGGAGGATTGCCTCACTAAGTATTTATCGAAATACTTATGCATCTCCTATTATTTGATCCAGGAAAAGAAAAAATGTGACCGTGGGATCATAGCTAGGAAGAGGGGATGATCTAGAACTCGGTTGAGGTTTTTATGGTTTATTTTGTTTAATTCGAATAATTGTTGAATTGTTGCGAATTATTTATTTTTATGATTTTTTTTGGAGTTAAAATCATGTTAGAAATTTGGTTAAATTATTTAATAATTTCGGAAGTAATGTGATTTAAGTTTCTAAATTTGGGTAATTAATTGTGGTGATTTTAATCATGTTTAATCAATGAATTAATTTATGGTTAAGTTTTTGTGTGATTATTTGATGGTTTAAGTTGGTTAAATTGAATTATTTAATTTAATTGAAATAGAAAGATTTTAATATTTATGGGAATATTATTATCTGTTTTTTTTTAAAAAAAAGGTGCGGTCATTTTAGAGCCACCCAAGCTCTCTGGTATTCCAAGATAGTTATCCATACCTCCTTCATTTGTAATACCAATCAAGCCTTTCAAATGGTTCTTAAATTAAAGTAGAATTTGTTTGTAGCAATGAACTTGAAAATAGAAATAGATTTGCAGAGTAAAAAGTATGAATTTTTCTATATTGATTTTGAGTCAGAAAATATATCGAGCCCCTCACAAGACTATGAGGGTCTATATTTATATAACAATTAAGGACTAAATGTTATGAATAAAGTCTAATTAATCCTATTATTCTCCTTTAATTCGTCAGTTTTAATTTGGTCTTTAATGTTGTAACGTCCTGACTTTTGAATGATTTCCTCCTTCAGCTCACAGATTAACCTCGCTTTGCTTGCTCCATCCCTTTGCGAGGCTTAACCACAGGTTAGACTCCAGTTCGCTTCGTCGAGCTCTTGTACGGTTCACCCATCCTTTCTTACTCTAAACTGATCCACCCTTTATTTTGACCTACTGAAGTGGTTGACACGTGTTATGATTGGAGAGAGTGGATCTTATGTGAGCCGCTGCACGGCTTTGAGGACTTAAATGTTTTCCTTATTTTTTGCCTTTTGATCCCTCAAATTTTGAGGTTTGGCTATCTCGATGCCTTGACACATGTCTTTTAATATTTATTTTTAATCAACAAGCGGGAAACCCTTCCACTTCTTTTGTTGTTTATTGTATCATGGTTCCTTTTCCAAGATTTAGGTTAAACCAGAATTTTGTTTTATCTCTTTGCAATCTTCTCGTTCTGTAACTTTCAGAGATCTTTTCTTTTTATTTTAAGTCTTCGTCTTACTTTGAATTATGTCTGTTTCCACAATCAACCCTTCAATTAATTTAATCGATCCTAAGATTACGAGCACTGATGCACCTTCGAAATCGACAACAAATCCTACAAAAACTATGCCAATTTCCGTTTTATGTACTCAACCCAATGACCAATTTGGGCCTTATTACACGACGAGGTTGACTAAGGAGAAACTCCAAGAAATAAAGGTCCAATGTCGAGTTCCATCTTCAGTTGAATTTCATTTTCCAGAATTGAATGAATCTCCGAAATTGGTTCCTGAGGGTTACTTTTGCGTTCATGAAGCCTACTTCATAGGTTGTGGCTTATTCTTCCCCCTTCCTGAGGTTCTTGTGAAGTATTGTTATCATTTGGGGCTTGCCTTTCCACAAATGGCTCCTAATATGCTATGTAATATATTATGTTTGATCAGTGCTACCTCCGAGTGTGGATACTCGGTTGCTGTTAATGAAATCCTCGAATTTTCTAGTGTACGGAGTATCAAAGGTGGTAGTGGTCATTTTGCTATCTATCCCAGTGAAAATAGACATTCGATTCTTAGTCTTCCAAAAAAGGATCAATCCTGGGAAGATTTTTGGTTCTTTGTTAAAATAGATAGGGCCTCCGTTGATGACTTCTCTAGATATTGCCGAGACTGGGCTGGATCTCCAGGTAACCAACTTAACCCTCGTTTGATTTTTCTTTATATGTATATCTTTCAAATTATTTAGTTGAACTTTTTGTTTTTACTACTGCAGCCCCTCAAATTGGTCCTATTCCTTGTGAGGGCCTCCTTGCCTTCTACAAATCGATCACTGGAGAGGAGTTGATATGGAACTCTTTCACCCTTGATCGTATTCATTATGTGGCAGATCGCCTCGGAAGTGGAGAACTTTGATGCGTGGAGGGTCCTCCGATTATTCAGGACGAATCTGATCTCAGCTACCGTGCTTGGAAAGATGCGAAAGACGCTCCAAAAGTCGCAGAAGATGTAATCAAAGGACAGCTTGATGTCATCGGGAAAATCCATAAGGAGAAGTTTGCTCCTATTTTGGCTGATGATGTATTTGGAAGAGTTAATTTGATTGTCGACCCTATAGCTGTTCCTTCCAAAGCCCAAACCAGTTCAGAAAAAGGTCCTCGCTTGGTTCTCCCTTCTGCTACCGAGGATACCGAAGAAGTTGATGAGCATCAAACTCTTGCATCTATATTAACTTCAGACAAAAGAAAGAAGCTTGAGATTGCTTCGTGGGAAGAAAAGCTCGACTACTCTTTATACCGCAACAGGTGCAACTGCTCGAGAAGCTCCTATTTTATTAAAATCTTCTTCACAGCCTGAACCCTCTCTTGAACATCATTGAAGTAGCTCGAGTTTTCCACCTCCCAGCGCAATAGGTAAGATGACTCATATTTTCTCAAAGTGGATTAGACCCTTTGATTTAGGAGACTGGTCTATACATGTCTTTTATCGAAAAAAGTATAACTATTCTTTTTGAAAATCTTATTCATTTTTTTATTAGACTAGATATAGTAGAAAGAGTACCATGTTGCATCTGAACTTCAAACGGTTTAGCTTTAACTTTTAGGAAAGAAGAAGGTTGCTGACATATTTTGGCACTTCGGCACTCGACTGGCTCAGCAAACTCCTTATGCTGATCAGCTAAATCCTTTGGTCTGGGAACTGATCGTGAAGCACTCAGACCACATGTTTCAGGTTCTATGTGGCATTCACTTATTATCTTTTAATCCTTTATTTTCTTGAGTTAATCATCCTCATGACTTCTGCTTTACCAGCAGCGAAAGACTATAATGACATAGTTCTTTATTATGACTCTCTTCGCAAAGCTCTGCCTGACGCAACAAAGACTACGGAAGCTAAGGAAAAAAGCTCATTCTCTCGAATTGGAGAACTCTGACCTGAATAAGGCCCTTGAAGATCTCTCTAAAAAGGTCAATCAGATAGAGAAGGAACGCGAGGATGCGAAAAGATTGGCCAAAGACTATGAAGCTTACATAGAAAGATTTTCTCTTGAGCAATCTGCTTCTGCAGCTTCCATATCTTCTTTGAGAAAAGATTTAGATTCAGTTCGGTCTAGATATGATGAGCTTTCTTCGAACTATGATATCATTATTCGTTCTCAAGATCGTGCACTGAGGCAAACAGCTAGTTCAGCCAAAAAAGAAGTTAATAGCAAATGTAAGACTCTTCTTGCCCAGGTGGATGGCTACGTCAGTATTATGAGGAAAAGAGCAATGCCTCAGTCAGATGTCAATGAATTGAAAAGTAACCAGACTATGCTCGAGGGGCTTGTAAACGGTACATTAACTCTAGTGGAAGAGATGGCTAGTGTGTCATCTTCGCTTGCAGAAGCTGAGTTAAAACTAACAACCCTTCTCGATACTCCTCTTCATTTTAAAGAGTTGGCATCAGCCTTTGCTGACTCTCCTCCTCTGGTAGATACTGATTTTGCTTACCCTGAAGAGAACGAAACTGCTCAGACCGCTGGAGCTCAACCAGCCGAAGCGTTTAACGCTTCGCAGATGACTGAAGTACCAGTTTAATCTTATGAACATAATTACTTGTATATGAACAAATTTAATCCATCTTGATTTATAGGACGTGAAGCTATGGTAGTAGAGATTACTCATATTGGTGATTCTCCGAATATATTCGGGGAAACGTCAAGGTCTAATTAGTTGGGAAATCCTATTGAGGACAAGATTTCATTGTATATATGTTTACATTGTTTCTAGGGGTTTGTCCCTTTATGTTGCCAAAGATGGCTTTGTGGAATTAAATTTGTGTTATAGTTCCATTTTGCCCATTGGGGCTTTGTTTTTAAGACGTCATTTTACTTTCGACGTTAAAGTCTTTTTTAGAACAAATTTGTGTCAGGTTTGCAAAGTCTGACTTTGTTCTTTTACCTCTCAATTGAGTTGTATTCGAGGGAATGGGTTGATCAAATCTTTACAATTTTTAAAGGAAAATTATATCCAGTCATCCTCGGTAAAATGCGAGGATTGAACTCAGCTTCTGAAATGTTCAAGTCAACTTATTCCATTTTCGATCTGAACTCGTCAGTTTGGTCATGGAATTTGGGTGCACCTACTTTTAAAGGAAAATTCTTGATTTTTGAGTTGTAATAACGTGCAGTTGCTTGTTGGTAGTTTTGAAGACAAATTAATGCTTGATCTCTTAGCTCATCAATTATGTCCAAAGCATCCTGCATCATTTGATAACTAAGCGAATCGTTAAGAGAGAGTTTGGTTTGTCGAAGACCTGGAACGTTTAGTTCAGCATGAAATATGACTTCTATTCCATATACAAGGGAGAAATGGGTTCCTATGCTTTCTCTAAGAGGCGTCGTTCGGTATGCCCATAAAACAGGTTGAAGTTCTTTGTACCATCCTCCTTTATACGAACCAAGTCTCTTCTTCAGATTACTTAAAACATTTTTTTGCTGCTTCAGCTTGGCCACTTCCTTGCAGATATCTTGGAGTTGAGTAGCTCATCTTAATCCTCTAGGTAAATACAAAATCTTCAAAATCCTTTGAAATAAACTGTGAACCATTGTCGGTCACAATCTCATAAGGTACTCCGTACCGGCAAAATACAGTTTTCCATAAGAAGGTTTTCACAACAGAACCCTTTATGGATGGATATGCCTCTGCCTTGATCCACTTTGAGAAATAATTGGTTAGAACGAGGAGATGTTGTACCCCTCGGGTTGACTTGTGCATATGTCCAGTAATATCTATAGACTAGCACATGAATGGATATGGAGCTGTTATTGATGAAAGTAGTTCAGAGGGTTGATGAATCAATAAAGTGTGCTGCTGACACTTTGGACATCGCCGCACATATTGTGCGCAATCAGCGATCATAGTAGGCCAAAAATCTCTGAGATGTTTAATCTTGAATGCCATCGATCTTCCAGATGAATGATTTCCACAAAAACCCTGATCGACTTTGCTCATTACGATATCAATCCCTTCACCATGAATGCATAGTAGATAAGGATCACTAACTCCTCGCTTAAATAACGAGTTTTCAATCATACAATATTTTGCACTGATGATTCTGAGTTTCTGAGCCTTCCATTTATCACTAGGCAGTTCTCCACTTTGAATGTATATTTTGATAGGAACCCTCCAGTCAGCCCCGAAATCATTAGCGGACAAGTTTTCATTTAATTCAACATCAAGATTTTAGAAATCGGTAACCGTAGAGGTATCGAATTCTGATGCTTCATTCTGAATGAATTCTTCTTCCCTGGTGGCTTCAGGCTCATATATATTCTTTGGACGCATTCCCCCTGAATATTTTCCAACTGTGAATTTGGCTCCTCGGAAAGTGGTTATATCATGATCGGAGGTTCCACCTCGTCAACTATTTCTTGTGTATCAGTGTCTATTTCAGGATTTCGAGCCTGCTGCTTTTGTTTCTTTCTTGAATGTCTCTTATTTCCGGGTGAAGCTTTGACAAGAGCTTTTTTATCTCTTTAAGATTGAACGTGAGATCTGGTGACTACCATTGTCTCGTTTGGAAATGATATGCTATGAGTCAGAATATATTATACCTGAATTATCCTTTTTAGGTTAGGATCTGAATTTGAGGCCAAAGTGGCTAATGTGTCTACTGAACCATTTTCGCTTTGAGGAATGCGCACTAGTTCAAACTTTTTGAATTTTTGAACTAGATTAGTAACAACCTTGAGATATGCTTCTATTCTAGCGTCCTTTAATTCGTAGTCCCTTTTGAAATGAGTCACAACTAACTGAGAGTCACAATGTGCAACCACCTCTTGTGCTCCAATTCCTTTTGCGAGTGCCTCAATGCCATATTGTGTCACTATTTACCTAAGAAACTCTCCAGACAGTACACCAAAGGTGCACTTCACAGGATTAAGGTTCATGCCATACTTGTTCAATATTTTGAAGCACTGATTGAGGTGTTGAATGTGCTCGGACTCTTTGAAGGATTTAACCAACATGTCATCAGCGTAGATGTCCATGGTTTTCCCAAGTTGCTCGTCGAACATCTTGTTGACGAGGCGCTGATAAGTTGCTCCAACGTTCTTCAATCCAAAGGGCATTACTATATAGCAGTAAATTCCTTTTTTCGTGATGAATGAAGTTTTATCTTGATCATCTGGATTCATTTGGATCTGATTGTAGCCTGAATATGCATCCATAAAACTCAGAAGTTTATGCCCTGCAGTTGACTCGACCAAGCGAGCAATATATGGCAAAGGAAAACTATTATTTGGGCAAGCCTTGTTGATATCAGTGAAATCAACACAAACTCTCCACTTTCCATTTTCTTTTTAACTACTATCGGCCTAGTGAGCCAATCTGGGTATTTGACTTCACGAATAGAACCGGCTTTGAGAAGCTTTGGTCGGTCAAGACCGAGCTATCTTGTTTTTTTGTTTTATTGGCTTAAAGCTTTGGTCTACATGTAACTCATGAGAGATAATTGCAGGATCGATGACATGCACATCCTCGATAGACCAAGCGAAAGAACTGTTGTGCCTTGATAAGAACTCAATTAGCTCCTTCGCACAACTTTGTGTTGAGCCCTGAACCGATTTTCACCATGCGATCTGGATGTTCCTGATCAATGGTGACATCAATGGACACCTCGGTGAGGACACTGCAGTTTTTGGTACTATGCCCATTGGCTATCTGGATGTCACAATAAGAATTTCTCATCGCGAACCCAAGTATTTGAGGAAAAAGATCTAAAATTTCCTTTGCTAGGAGAGGATCGTCCAACAATATTGTTGTATGGGGAAGCCCCAAAGCGTTTGGTATATTTTGTGGTCTTTGGCTCAATCTCTTTAGTTGTAGTCATAACTCCAAGCTTTATGGTTCGATACTTCTTCTCGAAGGTTGCATTTTTTCTTCAGTCTCGAACTAGTTGTTCGCTCGAAACAAGGTGTCATGGATGGTAGTCGGCTTGTCTGTAAGCTCCAAGCAGAATCTTGACTCGTTCCATAAACCATTTCGTAAAGCTGCCAGTGCAGTAGTGTGGGATATCCATGGGATCTTGGACATGATGTCCTTGAACTTGACAATATGTTTTCTCAAAGGTTCTTGAGGACCCTGAGACAAATTCAAAAGGTCACTATCCGTTTTATCTTTCTCCATGAGTACTGAATATTACATGATAAATGCCGATGACAGTTGGCCAAAACTATCAATCGTAGCGAATTGTATAAACCACAAAAGGGCTTAACCAGAAAGATTCTCTGAAAATAGCTTGCAGTAACCTGCATCTTCTTCGTGCGCCTTAAGCTCGATTCGCCCAGTTGTAATGCGAAAAGTAGCCAGATGGCTCTTAGTGTCGGTTGTTCAGTTGTAAGTTGGTAGGTTGACCCTTTGCGCATCTTTAATCCAAAAGATAGCTATCCAAGCTATAAACAGTAACCAACGAGTTTCTTCTATTACTTATTCTACTTCGGGAGCTGAACTAGTCGCTTGGTGGAACTTTGACTTTATCTTTTCATGAGTACGATTCACTTGGTTAAAGTCTGAAATGATTGTGTGTCCCTAAGTGTCTCCTATCTCAACTGGGATGTCATTGTTGTTGTTGACCGCGTCCATCGCAACTGCAGGATTGACTCTATCACCGACTACGTCGTTGGCAAAATTCGCTTCTGCTCTAGAATTGGTTCCAGCTTGAATTGCCGATGTTTGGTTGATCGGCGTCTAAAGGTTGATACTTTGAGAAGGATTCGTAGGAGTTTGAAGGCTGGAAATCCTTGCGGTCCTATAAAGGACATGTGCACTATGACTTCCAGAGGAAGACCAAGCATATATTGAATCCAAATGAGAAAAGAGAGTCGCTTAATTGTTGGTCAAGTTTACCTGACCGTTCTTCAAAGAGGTCATCTCTCTTTCGATGGTACCGAGTTTCGTGGACAGATCAGTCATGTTCTGAGCGATTGTTGAAAGAGATTCGTGGATAGTAGCGATAGTGGCATGCTCATTGTTAATACGAGTTTGGTCTCCATCATTACCACCAACCATGATAAATTTGATGAAGGGAACTGTTCTGAAACAATAGATTTGTAGCTTGAAAAGGACATGTGCACTATGACTTCCAGAGGAAGACCAAGCATATATTGAATCCAAATGAGAAAAGAGAGTCGCTTAATTGTTGGTCAAGTTTACCTGACCGTTCTTCAAAGAGGTCATCTCTCTTTCGATGGTACCGAGTTTCGTGGACAGATCAGTCATGTTCTGAGCGATTGTTGAAAGAGATTCGTGGATAGTAGCGATAGTGGCATGCTCATTGTTAATACGAGTTTGGTCTCCATCATTACCACCAACCATGATAAATTTGATGAAGGGAACTGTTCTGAAACAATAGATTTGTAGCTTGAAAGTCTGATTCTCCCTACAGACGGCGCCAAAATATGGATACAAGATCTCACACTCAATAATAGTATGTCAAATAATTATTAAAATAAAGTAGAATTTGTTTGTGGAAATGAACTTGAAAATAGAAATAGATTTGCAGAGTAAAAAGTATAAACTTTTCTATATTGATTTCGAGTCAAAAAATGATCGACCCCCTCACAAGACTATGAGGGTCTATATTTATACAACAAAAAGAACTAAATGCTACGAATAAAGTCTAATTAATCCTATGATTCTCCTTTAATTCATGGGTTTTGATTTGGTCTTTAATGTCATAACGTCTTGACTTTTGAATGATTTTCTCCTTAAGCTCGTGGGTTCACCTCGCTTCACAGACACTCCTCGCTTTACTTGCTCCTTCCCTTCGCGAGGCTTCACCACTTGTCAGACCACAGTTCGCTCCGTCGAGCTCTTGTACGGTTCACCCGTCTTTTCTTACTCCGAACTGACCCATCCTTTGTTTTGACTTGCTGAAGTGGTTGACACATGTCATGATTGGAGAGAGTGGATCCTTGGTTCGAATACGGTATCAACACCTAAGACCCTTTTTTGGGACAATATGACCTTTTAGTTGCCCATTCATTAAAACCTGGTAAGATACTGAACTAACACTCCACATGATCCATGATATCAAGACCGAATTAAACCCTAAACGGTGCAGAACCACCTCCAAGAAACCCCACTCAATCCTATCGTATGCCTTACTCAGAACCACATGATCACATGCTTCTTTTGCTAACATATTGCTACTTCATTGATGATACATCTTTCAATTTTTATCTCAGGCTATGCATCTGTTATTAACCTTTAAATTTATATGGAATTCAGTTATTCACGTTGCTACCTTTAACATATTGCTTGTTTGTTCCTTCGTTTTTTTTACGTGCTTGTTTGTTTCCTTAGTTTTTTTTTACGTGCTTGTTTGTTTCCTTTTTTGGTTCCTTGATTCTGTGCTATTCATGTTGCTACCTTTAACATATTGCTTGTTTATTTCCTTCCTTAGTTTTTTTTACGTGCTTGTTTGTTTCCTGCTTAGTTGTGTGGTTCCTTCCTTGCTTGCTTCCTTAATTTCTTATGTGATCTTCTGCTTACTTACTTGCTTCCTGGTTTACTTCCTTGATTTCTTACTAGCTTCTTGTTTCCTTACCTAACTTTCTTACTTGTTTCCTTGGTGCTTGTTTGTTTTCTTATTTACATCCTTAGTTCCTTGCGTTCTTGTTTGTTTTTTTATTTTCTTCCTTGATTTCTTGCGTATTTGTGTGGTTCCTTACTTGCTTCCTTGTTTACTTCCTTGGTTCATTACGTGCTTGTTTGTTTCCTTCCTTAGTTTCTTACGTGCTTGTTTGTTTCCTTCTTTGGTTCCTTGATTCTGTGCTTAGTGTGGTTTCTTACTTGATTCCTTATTTCTTTTCCTATGATCTTCTGCTTACTTGCTTCCTTGTTTACTTTCATGATTCCTTACTAGCGCCTAACTTTCTTACTTGTTTCCTTGATTCCTTGGTGTTTGTTTGTTTTCTTATTTACATCCTTAGTTCCTTTCATTCTTTGGTTCTTTGCTTTCTTGATTGTTTTCTTATTTTCTTCCTTGAATTCTTGCTTATTTATTTGTGTGGTTCCGCTTACTTGCTGCTTTATTTTTTTCTGTGATCTGTATCTTACTTACTTGCCTCTATGTTTATTTCCTTATTCATTAGTAGCTTCTTATTTCCTTGCTTAAATTTCTTACTTGCTTCCTTGATTCCTTGCTTATTTTCTTACTCGGTCCTTGCTTACATGGTTACTTACCGAGCTTGTTTTAAAATCTTTCCATCCTTTTTAACTTTCTTACTCACTTACCATGATTTATCAACTGTATGTTATTTAGATTGCCCTAGGTTACTGTTTGAAAATACGGAGAATCCGGAGCGCCTATCTGGAGACGACCAAAGATTCAACCGAATCATTGATAAGTCTCTGTTCAATCTCTATGCTTCTTCCTTCCTAGTTTATAGTTTTGTAACATTTTGTTCATTGTTTCAACCAGCAAGTGAGGGAAGATAAATTCAGAAGAGTGGAGACGACCAAAGATTCAACCAAATTAGTGACAAATCTCTGTTCAATCTATATACTTCTTCCTTCATAGTTTTTTGTTTTGTAACTTTTTGTTATCTGTTGCATATGTCATCTCGTAGATAAACCTTCCTATTTGTTGGTTCATACAATGAATGAAAACTGAGCCATTTAGGGTAATCTCAAATCTTTTTATACTTTTTTAGACCCATTTTTATGGCCTTTGATTTGTTATGAATAATTTATTATTATTCATATAATATATATATATATATATATATTTATAAATAATATAATAATTAATATATTAGTTTTATTCTGAATTAATTTTTTATATACAGTATTATACAGTACATTTTTTTATTTATACAAAAAATAGAATTTATATAATATAGATCCAAAATTATTTTCATAAATTTATCTATGATTATAAAACAGAGTATTTGTTAGCAGGGTATTTTTTAGTATTTGAACGTTTGCTTATATTAAATCAAAACTTTAATAAATCAAAATAAATATGGTGGAAGCGCAGTTCAATTTTTTTTCCGTCGCCCTGAAAAGAAAAACAGAGCTCTCACCGCCTCCTTTAGCTCAAAGGGTCTGCAAGCGTTTGACCGGCGCGTGGTGGCTCATTTAGCACCGGCGTCGGTCACTTTTAGTTTCTCTTTGCTTAGTTTTTCATTTCCGGTCATTGTAAATGTAGTGGTGGATGCGTGGGGTTTTTTGTCTTTGAGTATTTCTGGTTTTCGTGGCTCAGATCTAGTATGGTGGTGCTATAGGGTTCAGTTTCCTTGGATCTGTTGGTTGTTGGTGGGCTAGAGTCGTCGTTTGCTGTCCTCAGTTCTAGGAGTGGAGGTGCGGTTAGGTTCTTTTTCTTCCCGTGTTTCTTCTTCTCGCTGAATCTTGGCGTCAATGGAGGCTTCTTGTGACAGCTCATTCATCTTCCTCCCTTGGCATTTCTGTGCTTCGTTGGTCTGAACTTTTGTTAACTCCATCTGGTGGAATTTGGTGGTGCCGGTGTGACGACGGAGGCGCCGGACTCGTTGGTCAACGGTGTGGCTGTGGCTGCTAACGTTTTTGTTGTCGTGTCTCTTTCCTTGGAGGTCTTTCTCTCTGATCGGCGTCCTCAAAGGCAAAGCTCAAACAAATCTATCTTGTCTAGATTGTTGTAAGTCCCTCATCTTCACTAAGATCCTCTTTGCTTAGTGTTTTTGGGATCTTTTGACTGGAGTCGGTCCCTATCTAGGCTCAGTGTATTGGTTAGCCCGAATTCGCTTGCTGTGTGGTCCTTTTGCTTCTTTGCTTCGCTAGTGGTGTCCTTTGGAGTCTCGCCGTTTTCGATCTGAAGCCTCTCTCGGTTCGCTGTATTCGGTTTCTTCTTTGTGATTTGTTTTCGCTCCTTGTCTGTACATTTCAGGCTTGATCGTGTCTGAGTTTCTTTTAAGGTTTCTATTGAGGCTTCTAAGTAGTTGCAGACTTGGCCGCATCCGAAAGTTGGTCTTAGGCCCTTGCTTGAGGCTTGTCTTGTTGGGTTATGAAACCTTGCTCTCTCATTTAGTGTGGTACCTTGGATTCGCTAGAGGAGGTCACCATTATCGCTGGTTTGTTTTGCACAACTTCCTCGGTAATTTGCGTTAGAAGGTCCGCTTGGAGTTCTAGTAGTTATTTGGGGCATTTGGCTTTGCTTTCTCAAATTTTCTTCTTCGCTTTGGCGTGGTGAGGATGCTGATTTCCCTTTAGTTTTTGGTGTTTTAAGCTGCTTTGTAGCCTTTGGATTCTCCAGTGACCTTTCTGGTTGCTTTGAGGATTCACTTTTGGCTGCGTTTTCATTTCAACGTCATCTCCTTTGTATCTTTTTGGGTGTTGTATCCTCTGAGTTTTTAGACTTTGTAGGTTTCAATGTGTTAGTTTTGACTACATGCTTTGGTCCAACCTCTTAGCTTAATCTTGGATGTTTGTAATTTTACCCTTTCATATTCAATAAAATTCAGATGACAAAAAAAAAATATGGTGGAAGCGCAAGAGGAAAGAAAAGAGTAGATAAAATTTGATACCAAGCTATATACGAGTCTTTCACATCCAATTTTTATATTTCATTA
>CM051390.1:10251868-10276868 GCA_028015245.1 Cardamine occulta
ATTCAATTTCATTTTGTTAAAAATTTGTTATGTAACGCTCCAATCATCACCATCTGTGGGCCCTTACGCCTGCTTTCAGCCCGTGAGCCTCACCATCACTTGACAGTTGGTGCGCTACTTCCGGGTTCACTCACATACTACTGGAAATGGATTTATTCATAGGTCACTTATCCTAATACTACCCCAGTCGAAACACGCTTAACACTTTGAACTAGTGACGGAAAAGATAAGTGCAATTTGGTGACATAGTAATCAAATTAAATCTCTTAAGCGTTCTTCATATACCACCATATACAAAAAATTAGAATGTTACAAGTTCTGTAAAAACCCATGCTTTCTTTGAAATATCATGACCTGTTCTTGTTTGTTGAACACTTTTTTTTAAGAAAATTGAGAATAGCAGGAAGATTTAAATAAGTTTGATTTGTTATTGGATCATAAAAACCTACCTTGTGATCTCTTCCCCCCTCCCCCGTAGAAACGTATAAGAGGTTTTGGCCTTGTAAGGTTCGAGAAAACAAAGTTCAATGAGTAGAAGTTAAGTATTTGTATAAAATTCAAATATGAAATAGATTAAAAACAAATTAAAAAAAACTAGCGAGTATTAAAACCTAAATATCTTTTTCATAAGAAGCTTTTGTACTCTCGTAACTCAAGTTAAATAACTCTCAAATATCTCAACAGAGAATCCTTAAGTACTTTTTTTATTCAGTAGTCTCTAACCCTTTTTTGTTTGTCTCATTCTTTAGAATTAATTTTGATTCTTCATTCTAATCTATTTGTTCAAACAACTGAAAACTGGATTTTTTTGTTCCAGGATTCTTTATCCATACTTTGAATTTTTGGGTTTAGACATGAGTTTGGTGATCTTGAATTGTTTATTTAAAAAAGGACAGCAACACGTCCCTTTAGTCTGTTTATGATTTCTTTTCTTCCAATTAAGTAATCATACAAATGATACTAAGATTTTACTGGTTTCAATTCCTAAAACACTATCATGACATTGTAGTACATAAGGTGTAAGTCCAAATGGGTGTGATGTTAAGCAATCAAGATGTGATCAGATAACAATCAAGTCAAGCCAAGTAATAAGAGTTTGTAATCCAGCAACCTAGGTGAAACAAATTGAAATGCAAAATGAAATCTAAAGACCAGGCACTGTCACACACGTCGAGACAACAGATCGAGCTAAACAATAAAACAGAGCAAAACAGAGTAATTAACACACAAAAAATTAGATGAAAGAAAAGTCCTATGGATGGGTTAATTGATCAGTGACTCTCCTTAATCAATTTCATATGCTTAACAAAACTTCATACAAAGCTAATCCCTAGACAATGAACTCGAAAGCAAATCAATCCACTCTTGTGGTAGAGATCCTCGAGTCTAGCTACTTTCTGACCCAATTTTGCTGACGAAACATAGCAAGACAAGCATTATGATTCAGTTCATTAAAGCCAATAAACACTCTAGACAACCAATGTCTTGGGCTAGAAATGTAAATCTCTAGAAATAGTTGGTTCATACGTTTCATCAAACACTTGGTGGGTATGAAAATGCATGAGATCTAATTCCAATTGATCAGAGAGAAATTATCATTAAGATCACTAACCCAGAAGGGATTCAATCAATTCTAAGACTAAGACATACTAGGAGATCAAGGATCGTCACTAATCTAACCATCTTCAAGAACCCTAATTCACTACTCAGAAATCATAGCAAAATAATCAAATCCAGAAAATACTAAAATCGACATATCAAAAGATCAAGGAGAGATAAGAATAATTGCAAAAGAAAGTAAATGCAAAAGATCAATAGATTCAGAGAAATCTGAGTTACAGAAGCTTAAAAAAGTTCTAATGGAGGCTAAGAGGTTTCAGAAAATAAAACGAGATTAAAAGATTCCTCCTAACTAATGACCTAATAAGGAATATATGTACCCTTGGTCAGAAGCCTTAAAATATAAAAAGATAAAATAGCAAATCCACGAAAAGCGGATGGTTGAGCTTGGGATGTTTGGTCTAGTCGTATGGTCGAGCTCGGCAAAAACTCCAAAGGTTGCATCTTTGACATGCCAGCTCGGGATGGTTGGTCGAGTGCACACATCGAGCTGGGCAGTCTTCAAAGCCGGAGTCTTGGGTATGGGAACTCGGGATTTGCTCGAGTTGAGATGTCGAGTTGGGACATCGAGTTGGCACGTCGAGTCAGGTAGAATCTCTAAAGGTGGAGTCTTTGGCATGGGCTTGAGTTATGGCCGAGTTGAGACATCGAATCAGCTACTTCTTCTTCTTTTTTCCTTCATGTCGAGTCAGCTCCTTGAGTCATATCCTAGCTTCCTTCTTCTCACCCAGAATGGTTCTTATTGTACCTGATAACACTCCAAATGCAAGATGCATGCAATGCTGATGCAAAAACTACTAAACATGGAAAGTGAATCAAAATGACTAAAAATAGTATGAGCAAGTGATGAATCAATACTAAAATGATAACAGATGGGTGCTTAAAACAGGTAAAATACAGAGATATCAACTCCCCACAAACTTAGTCTTTGCTTGCCCTCAAGCATATAAACAAAAATAAGCTGAAGAAGAGGTTTAAAAGTGGGGACTCAGAACCAAAACATGCTGATAAACAAGATAAAATCAATGTCCTAGTTAGTAGTTCTAAGATGTGATGCCATACTCTTCACAACATAATCAACATTCAGTCTCAACCTACACATGCATTCAAAACAGTCAATTCCTTTAACATTAATTAAGCAGAAACCGTAAATCATGCTATGCAACTACAATGAACTCATTTGGCTAAGGGATATGGTTAAGAGACGAAAATGGTCCCTTCTTCATGTGGTTTAATCAATTCATAACAGGGATCTCTCAAGAATAGAATGAGCTTTAGAAGAATACTAAAGGTAAAAGTCAATCTACGCATACAAGGTCAGAGTCTCATCTACACAAAAACACATAAATGACTTCAACCTTCCTATTTCTAAACTTTTTCACTCAAGGCATTTTCTTTTCTGCCTTGAACTCATCTTAGATCAACTCATATCATTCTTTTCTGTTTTCATTCTAAGGAGAGGGTTTTATATATATAATGACATCTAGCCGATCTGGGAATTCTTAGCAACTATGACTCTCTTTTCTTTTTATCTCTCAAGACACTCTAGGTAATTTGTCTTTCTTTTTCTTTTTACTTTGCACGAGTCACTCTTCTTTCTTTTTTTTACTCTTCCAAATCCTTTACTAGATGACATACTCTTTTCTTACTTTCTTCTCCTAAGAACTCTTAACCTACCACCCCAAAAAGTGTGAGTCATATCTAGTTCAAAAATCGTGAACTAGAACTACATGGAACACTTTCCTTGTCACCTTAAACCTAACATTTTCTGCCAAGCTCAATCCAAAAATAAGGCCTCACACTCAGTAAAAAATCTTTGTCTGAAAGAAAGGTAGGCTGGTGATTAAGTGAAACTGTTCCAATGATGGGAATCAACTACTTGGATTAGCAAGGGTGGTAAAAGATGAAAGAAAATCCAAGTATGTATATAGGTATCCATGAGTTCAAATTCAATGCATAGACATGATAATTATGAGTTAATATTCAGGCTCTGATAGATAGGGAAAAGCCGTTAAATCACAACATGCTTCAGCCAAGACAAGAATGTTAAATTATGATTCAAAGTATGGTGCTATCTTACATTTCAAACTCACTCGAATGCATCAGACAACTATTAACGAGGGCATTGAAGTTATCTAATGAATCAGCATGGTTACAAGGTTATAGTCATCATAATCCCCTATGCAAATGCATCAATCCTGAATGAAATGCATCCAGACTCAATTCGAAAACATAAATGCAACTAGATGGACACACTTCTTTTTTGGATAATTTTCGAATAAATTTCAAATTTTACGGTTTTTTCGATGCCTTAGATGATATGTATACAGACTCATGTATGCAAATTTTGAAAATAAGAAAACAGAAAACTAATCAAATACATCTTAGACCCTCCCCAAACTTAAATTACACAGTCCCTTGTGTAATAAAAATTCAAAGGAAGGTTCAAGAATCAACAAAATAATATGCAATGGTATATACAGTGAAAGGTTGGAGTTGGTACCTTATAGTTAGGCATGCTCTCCTTGGTGTATCCTGGCTTGGTGTGGCTTGGCTCGGTGTGGTGGTTGAGCCTGGTCATCGCATCAGTGCTTGGCTCAAAGTGTTGGTCAAGTTGAGATGTCGAGCCAACGATTTGACCAAATTGGTGCTTCTAACTCTAGATAACAAGTCGAGTCAAGCACATTGAGTCTATGCACTTATCATTCCCATTTCTTCTGTTCCTGATCGTCTCATGCTCAAACCACTTTAAATACTAGAAAACACATCAAAAATACTAAAAACTTAAAGCAATATGTACGAGAATAGACTTCCTCCCAAGTATGCTTGTTTTAAGTCTCTGAGCTTGACTTGCCATACTCTTTAGACTGTGCTGATACCGGATCCCGAACTGAGGATCCACTCTCTCCAATTACGGTGTCATCTATTTCAGCAGATCAAAAGAAAGGTTAGGCCAGTTCGTAGTAAGCGAAGACGAGCGAACCATACGAGAGCTCGATGAAACGAAATGGGGTCCGATCAGTGGTAAAACCTCATGGAGGGAAGGAGCAAGCGAAGCCAGTAGTGTCTGCGAAGGGAGGTGAATCTGCGAGCTAAAGAGAAAAATTACTCAAAAGTCAAGACGTTACATTACAATATTGAACACCAAATCAAAACTGACGAATTGAAGGAGAATCATATGATTAATTAATATTTATTTATAGCATTTAATCTTTCATTTGTGTATAAATATAGACTCTATTTTCTTCTACTCGAAATTATAATAAACAAATTGATACTTTTTCCTTAGCAAATATATTTTTATTTTCAGTTAATTCTTAAACAATTTCTATTTTACTTTACAGATTATTCAATATATTATTGGGTGTGGGATCCAATATCCACATTTTGGTGCATCTGTGCGGAGAATTAGACTTTCAATATACAACCATTTCAAAACAGTTCTCCTCATCAAGAAATCCATCATGTCTGGTGGAACCGGTGGTAACGTAGCTGACAACACGGACGCCATCACAACAATCCAGACATCTCTTGCCACAATCTCGCAGAACACGACCGATCTGTCCAAAAATCTTAGTGTCATCGAGAAGGAGTTGGCCTTATTGAAGGACGATCAGGTAAACATAAAGAACAGTCATGCAATAATTTCTTCTCGTTTGGATGCAGTTTCTGCTGGGACTTCTTCTGGGAGTCGTAGTTCCCGCATGCTTTTTGGGACCACAAGGAGTTTCAATTCTTAAACCCCTATTAATCCTTCTCAAAGTGCAAACTTTTCAATGCCGATCAACCAAATGACGACGACACAAGCTGGAAGCAATCCAGGCGGAGTTGCAAATCTAACTAGTGATTCAGTGGGTGACGGAGGTAATCATGTAGCTGAGATCGAAGTGGTGAACAACAACAATGATCGCCCAGCTGAGTTACGAAACACTTAGGGTCTAGCACACGTGTCAGATTTTAACCAAGTTTATTGCTAGTTAGACGAAATGAAGTCAAAGTTCCACCAGACAACCAGTTTGGCTTCCGTTTACTTCATGGATCACTAACTTTCGGATTAAGAATGCACAAAGAGTCAACCTCCCGACCTATGATGGAACAACCGACCCTAAGAGCCATTTGGCTGCTTTCTGGATTGCAGCTACGCGAATTAAGCTTGAAGCACATGAAGAATATGCAGGCTATTGCAAGTTATTCTCGGAGAATCTCTGTGGACAAGCCCTCTTGTGGTTTACTCAACTTGAGTCTGCAATGATAGATACCTTCGATCAGTTTTCATCGGCCTTTATCATGCAATATTCTGTACTCATGGAAAAAGGTAAAACAGATAGCGATCTTTGGAATCTGTCTCAAGGTCGTCAGGAACTTTTGAGAAAGCATATTACTAAGTTCAAGAATTTCCCAAACTGCTGCACTGGTAGCTTTACGAAATGGTTTATGGCATGAATCGAGGTTTTGATTGGAGCTCATAGTTAACAAGCCAACTACTATTTAGGATGCTTTATTCTGAGCAAATAACTGGATCGAGGCCGAAGAGGAGAAGGTTAATTTTGAAAATAAGTACCGAACCACTAAGCCCGGAGTTATGTGTAGAACTAAAAGGTTCAAGCCGAAAACAATTATGGATACTAAACGTTTTGGGGTTTCCCCATACAAGAACAATTTTGGACGATTCTCTCCTGGAAAAGGAAAGCTCGGATCTCCTTCTATGAATACTTAGGTTCACGATTAAAACACTTATTATGAAATCCACTGAGTTAATGAGCATAACACCAAAGAGTGTAGTATACTTAAGAAACATTTGAGTGAGCTATGATCTACTGGAGACCTTGCCGATTTCAAGATTAAAGAGTTCACCGGACAATATCATAAAGAGCGTGAAGAGCAAAGCTCAAAGCTATTGGCGAAGAAACCAAAAACCTTTAAACAAACTATGACAAAGCCTTCGAAAGGAAGAGTAGATGTAATCATTGGAGGTTCAAAGTTGTGTCAAGACACGGTTTACGCTAGCAAAAAGCATAAGCGAGCCACTATTATGGAAGTGAGTAGAAAGCCAAGGGAAATCAAAACCAATACGCTGATAGCTTTTGAAGAGTTTGATACTCAACACCTAGCAAAACCTCATGATGATACGTTGGTAATAACTCTGGATATTTCAAACTTTGAATTTTACACTTAATTGATACTGGGAGCTCAGTTGACCTCATTTTTCTAAGTATTTTACAAAGGATGTGGATCAATAAAGTGGACATAGTTGGGCCACCAACACCGCTCATTGCTTTTATGAGCAAAAAATCGATGTCGCTTAGCACAATCAGGTTACCTGTGCTCACAGCAGAAGTATCAAGGATCCTTGAATTCCCAGTCTTTGATCGACCAGCCGCGTACAACATAATTTTGGGTACCCCTTGGATCTACCAAATGAAAGCACTACTTTTTACATACCACCAGTGTGTCAAGTTCCCAACTCCTAATGGAGTAGGAACAATTAAGGGAGATCAAGAAATGTCTTTATCCTGCTACCTCACCCGATAGAGGTTCTCACCTCAACACCTTTGCGAACTATCCTTCACGGCCCTTACCAATCAAGTTGATTAGCGAAATGGGTAGTCAAACTCAGTGAAAATGAAATCGAGTACAAAAGTCGGGTAAGTGCAAACGCTCAAGTATTAGCTGATTTTCTTACCGAACTTCCTGTTAGCGAAGCAATTTCAGAAGATGGAAACAAAATTTGGAAACTTTTTGTGGATGGGTCTTCATTGAGACAAGGATCGGAATCACCAACATCGGAAGTCATCGAACAGTCATTTCGGCTAGTATATACTGCTTCTACCTATGAAGCTGAGTACAAAGCACTCATCGTTGGGCTCCGCCTTGCTAAGGGAATCGGTGCAGAAGAAGTAGTCGCATATTGTAATTCTCAATTAGTGGTGAACCAATTTAGTGGAGATTACGAAGCCAAAGATGCAAGAATGGAAGCATACCTTAAGGTAGTTACGAGTTTGGCTCATCAATTCAAAAAGTTTGAGCTGGTACAAATTTCCCGAAGCTAGAACAACTCGGCGGATGCACATGCCGCCTTGACATCTACTACGGATCCTAACCTAAAAAGGTTAATTTTGGGTTAGGATCTACTAAATGAAAGTACTACCTTTTACTTACCACCAGTGTGTCAAGTTCCAAACGCCTAATGGAGTAGAAACAATTAAGGGAGATCAAAAAATGTCTTCATCCTGCTACCTCACCTGATAGAGGTTCTCACCTCAACACCTTTGCGAACTATCCTTCACAGCCCTTACTAATCAGGTTGATTAACGTAATGGGCAGTCAAACTCAGTGAAAATGACATCGAGTACAAAAGTTGGGTAAGTGCAAAGGCTCAAGTATTAGCTGATTTTCTTACCGAACTTCCTGTTGGCGAAGCAATTTCAGAAGATGGAAACAAAATTTGGAAACTTTTTGTGGATGGGTCTTCATCGAGACAAGGATCGGAATCACCAACCTCGGAAGTCATCAAACAGTCATTTCGGCTAGTATATACTGCTTCTACCTATGAAGCTGAGTACAAAGCACTCATCGTTGGGCTCCGCCTCGCTAAGGGAATCGGTGCAGAAGAAGTAGTCGCATATTGTAATTCTCAATTAGTGGTGAACCAATTTAGTGGAGATTTCGAAGACAAAGATGCAAGAATGGAAGCATACCTTAAGGTAGTTACGAGTTTGGCTCGTAAATTCAAAAAGTTTGAGCTGGTACGAATTCCCCAAAGCGAGAACAGCTCAGCGGATGCACTTGCCGCCTTGACATCTACTACGGATCCTAACCTAAAAAGGTTAATTCTGGTAGAATGCATTACAACTCGAAGTTTATCTTTTCTAGATGAAGCGATGGTGATTACTAGATCTTACGTACAATCGGAAAAAGATAAAAGAGCTATAGTCAGAGCTTCGCCTTAAAGAAAAGCTGTTCAAAACAAAAACAAAAGCAAAAGGCTCTGAGTCATGAAATAAATTTTGAAGTACCTACGCTAGATATCGCTCCAGAAGTTTTGATCACAGCATAACCTTTGTCAATTGAACTGATAACAACGTTGAAAATCCCTCATCAGGAAGGTGTTTAAGTCCCACCTATTGTTCAAAACAATGTATCTGATTTAGAGGCCACTGATGTGCTGTGGTTTGTTGTTGTGCTTTTGTTTGTCAAGTCATTTTTTCCTCAAACACAACTAATTGTTGTTGTGCACATCGAATCAATTGTAGCACTTAAGGTATCGAATCCCACAGAGAGAAAAGTTGTTTTGCAAGTCTAGAGAAACAAGTAAGGCTAGAACGAAAATATAAAAGGGGTTTGTTGGTGTCACGGTTGCAAATAAATGAAATCAAAGCAATAAAAAAAGATGTAAATCAATATAAATCAGGTGTTGGGCGTTCAAGGGGTCGCAGGGGTTCAATGATCAATGAATTCAAGATAAATTCATGTAAATGCATGTCTACTCCTAAGTCTCGGACAATGAAGCACGGAAGATCGATTAACCTATTATCATAGAGAAAACCGGCTGAGATCAATATGTCCTGGTACTCAAGTTACGCAGGCAACAACACATATATCAAAGCATTAAAATCAAGTACAATTACTGTCCACAAAACTCCATAAGTAAGTGGTATGTGCTTATTATGACGCGATACTCATCCAACCTAGGATCAAGCAAACTAAGCAAGTGGATAACAAAACCTAGATGCCTAAGATCAGTTACTAGTTCATGACGCTAGCTACATGCATTAAGAGAAAAATAGAATGAAAGACAGTGCCAACGATGATGCATAAACAATAAACTCGCCACGTAAACAATATAGATCATCTCCGCCATTTGATTAACCCTTTAAACCCAACAAGCACTTAATCATGCTTAAAGGAATCATCAAAGCTAGGTTAAATTAATTCATAGATTGCATAGATAAAAGAATAAAGTTCAGAGATTACAAAATATTAAGAGAAAAGAGATGGTGAACTTCGATGAAAGTTCTCAAGAGTCAGATGGAATTTCACCTGAAAGATCGATGTCTATCTCAAGTGGACTTGCTAATCCAATGCATGTTCAAGATAAGATTATGAATTTAGAAGAACCACAAGTAAACACACAATCTCATAATGTGCGTCAAGATACTCCAAGAGATATGTATTACCGTCAAAGAAATGAGTCTGAGCAATATCAAGCACCTGAAGTACGTGAAGGAGAATCTATGATGAGGGTGCTATATTTGATGTTAGACCAAATGAAGCATCAGCAGCAAGCTATTGCTAATACCCAACAAGGTTCATCTCCGCCTCTTAAGTTTCTTAAGATGGTCATGATGATGAAGAACATAGTTACAGAGAAATTTTCAGGATGCCCAAATTCTTACGAAGCAAAAGCATGGCTCCACAATATGGAGAGAAATTTTGCTGCCACCCGATGTCCTAAAACCTATAAGAAAGGCATTGGAGAGCATTATTTGGAGAAGGATGCACTGAGTTGGTGGATAAATATCGAGAAAGGGTATTTTATCCATCTGACATGACATGAATTCCGTCATGAATTTGAACAAAAATATTTTCCTCTCGAAGAAAGAGACCGTCTCGAAAGTCAATTTTTTGAGCTCAGACAAGGAGCCAAGACTGTGCGAGAGTACAAAGCTGAATTTGCAAGACTTCAGAAATATACAAAATATGGACAAGGAGATGAGTCTACCTTAACAAGGAGGTTCCTTAAGGGTTTACAATATGAAATTCGAAACCCACTCCAAATATTATTAATTCGCAACTATATAGAAGCCATTGAGAGAGTTTCAAATGTGGAGGAAGAAATCATGGAAGGACTAGAAGAAAAAGATATAAGAGAAATTAGTATTGGATCAACTCTAGTACCTAAACCAAATAGGCAAGGAAAGTTTAAGAAAATGCGGAGAGGTCGAGAGATTAAGGAAAGGGAAGCGAAAGATACTATTGGTGATTCATCACCACTTTGTTTTACCTATCGTCAACCTGGTCATTTCACCCGAGATTGTCCAACTCGTTTACCACAGAGTAAGCCATAAGGACGTGCAAATGTAGTATGCTTTGCATGTAAGGAGAAAAGATATTATACGAACAATTGCCCAACTAAGATTCCTGGATCCGAAGTAAAACCAGCCAAGGAAGCAAATCACCCACCACCAGGCCGTTCGACTAATGAGACCCCATCAAAGAAGGAAGCAACTGCAACAAAAGTTTACGCGCTAGAATGTACTAAAACCAAACTTCTAGGTATGCCTAACGGTCACATCACATGTATGTTAGGGTTCTAACTCACTCATTTTATGATGTTTTTGAGTGTGTGTGTTTGTGTGTTTATTAGATAGTTATTAGTATTATGCTTGCATATGTGTGGTAATCAGGGTCTATACGTGTTGGTGGAAACCCCACACATGTATTGTTCGATTCAGGAAAAACCCATAGCTTTGTAACTCCTGAGATAACTTTAAGGTTTGAGGGAATATTCCTTATAAATAATGTGAATGTGTCCGTTCAAACCCCAGGAAATCAAATCCTTAGGGCTGAAAGCATAGTTTTAGGAGTACCTATCCAGATTTGTGAGTGTAGCTAACATTTTAGTGGTACCCCTAGATCGTTACGAAGTTATCTTAGGTATGAATTGGTTATCAAGCTATAGAATTCACTTAGATTGTGCTAGAGGTAGAGTCACATTTGAAATAAAGGATCAACCACAATTAGCTTACCACAGAATCAACCCTAGTCCAGTTGTGTCATTTGTGTCCGCATTAAGGGTTGAGAAAGAATTAGAGGTAGGAGAAGTGTACTTAATCACCCTTACAACTATTGGAAATGACCCTGAAGATGAACTAAAGATTGAAGATATTCCAGTAGTAAGAGAATTTGAAGACGTATTTAAGCCCTTAGAAGGTTTACCTCCACCTCTGAGTAATCCTTTTACGATCCATTTAGAGCTCGGAGCTGTACCAATAGCAAAAGCACCATATCGAATGGCCCCAGCCGAGCTATCAGAGTTGAAAAAACAATTAGAAGATATGTTGGAGAAAGGATTGGTATAACAAAGTTCCTCACCATGGGGAGCTCTAGTCCTATTTGTGAAGAAAAAAGACGGGAGCATGAGATTGTGTATTGATTATTGAGGAATCAATAACATCACGATTAAAGACAAGTTACCACAAATTAATGAGTTGCTAGATCAATTAAGAGGAGCAACATGGTTTTCCAAGATTGATTTAGCATCAGGATATCATCAAATCCTGATCATGGAGGTAGATATAAAGAAGATGGCGTTTCAAACAAGATATGGACAATATGAGTTTGTAGTAATGCCGTTCGGACTCACTAATGCTCCAGCGGTATTCATGCGACTCATAAATGAGGTATTTCATGATTATATTGATAACTTCATGATCATCTTTATAGATGATATCCTCATTTATTCTCGAAGTAAAGAAGAACATGAAGAACATCTCCAAAAAGTTTTAGAACGCTTAAGAAGCCAACAATTATTTGCTAAGTTGAGCAAATGCCAATTCTGGAAACCAGAAATTAGATTTTTATGACACCGTGTATCAGCTCAAAGAGTGTCCGCAGATCCAGAAAAGATTATGACAATCCAAAACTGGCCTCGTCCCACATCGGTGACTGAGGTACGAAGTTTTCTTGGATTAGCTGGATATTACCAGAGATTTGTGCATGGGTTTTCCTCTATTGTGAAACCCTTGACGCAATTGACCAGTAAAGGAGTACCCTTTATTTGGAGTGACAAGAATGAAGACTCTTTTTATAAGATCAAGGAAGCTTTAACTACCGCACCGATATTAGCCTTACCAGAACCAGGCAAGCCATACATCATATATACGTATGCATCACGAGTTGGTTTAGGATGCGTATTGATGCGAAATGAGAGAGTCATTGCTTATGCTTCAAGACAACTTCGGATGCATGAAGAGAATTATCCCACTCATGACCTTGAGATGGCTGCTGTTGGTTTTGCACTTAAGATTTGGAGATCTTACGTGTACAGAGAGTCGATTCAGGTATTTACGGACCACAAAAGCCTTAAATACTTGTTCACTCAGTCAGATTTAAATATGCGACAAAGAAGATGGATGGAGATCTTTGCCGACTATGACATAATGATTCAATATCATCCCGGTAAGGCAAATGTGGTGGCAGATGTCTTAAGCCGTGGAAAGTTAGAAGTAGATGCAGAGCTAACGAGCTGACCTTAGGGTCCATTCGGATAAGCATCTATCCATCCAATGGATAAGCTCCAGCCCCTTAAACCGACCTTGCCACACCTATATACCTAAACCAAATAGGCAAGGAAAGTTTAAGAAAATGCGGAGAGGTCGAGAGATTAAGGAAAGGGAAGCGAAAGAAACTATTGGTGATTCATCACCACTTTGTTTTACCTATCGTCAACCTGGTCATTTCACCCGAGATTGTCCAACTCGTTTACCACAGAGTAAGCCACAAGGACGTGCAAATGTAGTATGCTTTGCATGTAAGGAGAAAAGATATTATATGAACAATTGCCCAACTAAAATTCCTGGATCCGAAGTAAAACCAGCCAAGGAAGCAAATCACCCACCACCAGGCCGTTCGACTAATGAGACCCCATCAAAGAAGGAAGCAACTGCAACAAAAGTTTACGCGCTAGAATGTACTAAAACCAAACTTCTAGGTATGCCTAACGGTCACATCACATGTATGTTAGGGTTCTAACTCACTCATTTTATGATGTTTTTGAGTGTGTGTGTTTGTGTGTTTATTAGATAGTTATTAGTATTATGCTTGCATATGTGTGGTAATCAGGGTCTATACGTGTTGGTGGAAACCCCACACATGTATTGTTTGATTCAGGAAAAACCCATAGCTTTGTAACTCCTGAGATAACTTTAAGGTTTGAGGGAATATTCCTTATAAATAATGTGAATGTGTCCGTTCAAACCCCAGGAAATCAAATCCTTAGGGCTGAAAGCATAGTTTTAGGAGTACCTATCCAGATTTGTGAGTGTAGCTAACATTTTAGTGGTACCCCTAGATCGTTACGAAGTTATCTTAGGTATGAATTGGTTATCAAGCTATAGAATTCACTTAGATTGTGCTAGAGGTAGAGTCACATTTGAAATAAAGGATCAACCACAATTAGCTTACCACAGAATCAACCCTAGTCCAGTTGTGTCATTTGTGTCCGCATTGAGGGTTGAGAAAGAATTAGAGGTAGGAGAAGTGTACTTAATCACCCTTACAACTATTGGAAATGACCCTGAAGATGAACTAAAGATTGAAGATATTCCAGTAGTAAGAGAATTTGAAGACGTATTTAAGCCCTTAGAAGGTTTACCTCCACCTCTGAGTAATCCTTTTACGATCCATTTAGAGCTCGGAGCTGTACCAATAGCAAAAGCACCATATCGAATGGCCCCAGCCGAGCTATCAGAGTTGAAAAAACAATTAGAAGATATGTTGGAGAAAGGATTGGTATAACAAAGTTCCTCACCATGGGGAGCTCTAGTCCTATTTGTGAAGAAAAAAGACGGGAGCATGAGATTGTGTATTGATTATTGAGGAATCAATAACATCACGATTAAAGACAAGTTACCACAAATTAATGAGTTGCTAGATCAATTAAGAGGAGCAACATGTTTTCCAAGATTGATTTAGCATCAGGATATCATCAAATCCTGATCATGGAGGTAGATATAAAGAAGATGGCGTTTCAAACAAGATATGGACAATATGAGTTTGTAGTAATGCCGTTCGGACTCACTAATGCTCCAGCGGCATTCATGCGACTCATAAATGAGGTATTTCATGATTATATTGATAACTTCATGATCATCTTTATAGATGATATCCTCATTTATTCTCGAAGTAAAGAAGAACATGAAGAACATCTCCAAAAAGTTTTAGAACGCTTAAGAAGCCAACAATTATTTGCTAAGTTGAGCAAATGCCAATTCTGGAAACCAGAAATTAGATTTTTATGACACCGTGTATCAGCTCAAAGAGTGTCCGCAGATCCAGAAAAGATTATGACAATCCAAAACTGGCCTCATCCCACATCGGTGACTGAGGTACGAAGTTTTCTTGGATTAGCTGGATATTACCAGAGATTTGTGCATGGGTTTTCCTCTATTGTGAAACCCTTGACGCAATTGACCAGTAAAGGAGTACCCTTTATTTGGAGTGACAAGAATGAAGACTCTTTTTATAAGATCAAGGAAGCTTTAACTACCGCACCGATATTAGCCTTACCAGAACCAGGCAAGCCATACATCATATATACGTATGCATCACGAGTTGGTTTAGGATGCGTATTGATGCGAAATGAGAGAGTCATTGCTTATGCTTCAAGACAACTTCGGATGCATGAAGAGAATTATCCCACTCATGACCTTGAGATGGCTGCTGTTGGTTTTGCACTTAAGATTTGGAGATCTTACGTGTACAGAGAGTCGATTCAGGTATTTACGGACCACAAAAGCCTTAAATACTTGTTCACTCAGTCAGATTTAAATATGCGACAAAGAAGATGGATGGAGATCTTTGCCGACTATGACATAATGATTCAATATCATCCCGGTAAGGCAAATGTGGTGGCAGATGTCTTAAGCCGTGGAAAGTTAGAAGTAGATGCAGAGCTAACGAGCTGACCTTAGGGTCCATTCGGATAAGCATCTATCCATCCAATGGATAAGCTCCAGCCCCTTAAACCGACCTTGCCACACCTATATAACCCCCCCCGCCCTTTAGCTTCCCATTTAGTTCACACCACTAGATAAACACTAAGAAGCACGTTGCCAAGCTAACTAGGAAAAACATAGGAAATCGTCGAGAGTCCTTAGCCGATCAGCCAAATTCTGTGAGTTTCGAAGCATGTGTAGTAGCAGTTTATTAATTTATTTAATTATTTATTAATTATTTATGCGTGAGGTACCAAGTTTATACTTAGAATTTACTTGCATATTTTCCGATAGTCCGTTTATACGCTTATGAATATTTTGGATGTGATGAATTTATTTTGAATATTACGTAAGTTAAAATAATATTGCTTATGCTTGGTTGCATTGTGAGTGTCGTGAGACACGTATATTCTTGATTGAATAATTATTTGTTGCGATATAGTCAATACTAGGATGTGCAGGTTAAATTAAAGTAATGTATTGCATATCCCATCGGCTTGGACGGCTTGCTACCAGCAAGCACTACATGACGATGTAGTATTGACACAAAGGACGTGTCAGAAGGGATATGGATCTTTTCTAGCCTTCGTGGCTAAAAGTGTTAGACATTTCTTATGGGAGATCCGAATCATCGAAGGCCTTAAAGAATAAAATTAATAACATGCTAATAGGATATTTGATAATTGTTTGTGAGGCTTCCACGCCACCTATTTACGTTATTATTAACTCTTTGTGTGTGCTTGGGGGTTGGGTTCAGAATTATTATCGTATAGGACCAGGCTCACTAAGTAATCTTAGATTACTCATGATACTACTTGTTTTGCAGGAAAACCATAGAAGGGTAAGCATTAGGGGAAGCTTGGACGCTAGGAAAACCAGTGTAGGCTTACATGCCTTTTTGTAAATACGTTTTCAAGAAAAAATGTTTGTGTAAATAGCTTATTGGAGCGTTGCAAAAAATATAAATACTTTTTGAACCATGATGTTTATAAATAAAGTTTGTGTTTTATATTCGTGTGATGGTGTCGAAATGATTATGGTCTTGTCCGGACCGTTCAAACACTTAGTTACGGTAAGGGTTGGCAAGCCTGGACCCATTTCCGAGTGGGACGATACCATGGTTCGAATGACTAAGGAGACCGAATTTGTTTTGGAAACCTCAGTTGTTTGTCCTAAGTATCGTCATGTAGCAAACTCGACTGTTCTATTCATAGAACGGTTTGGGGGCGTTACAGTTACTATGATAGTGTAAATATTATTTAGGGGTTTGTCCCTTTATTTTGACAGAGATGGCTTACGAAACTTGACTTGTGTTTTAGGTTTCAATTCGCCCTTGGGGCTTTTACTTTTGAGGTAAAACATCTCTTCAGAACAAATCTGTCAGGTTTGCAAAGTATGACTTTTGTTCATCAACTCTGGGACGAGTTGTTTTCAAGGAATGTGTTAATTAGACCCTTACCATTATTAAAAGAATACTATGATCAGTTATCCTCGGTAAAGTGCGAGGTTTGAACTCGGCTTTGGAATTGACATGCCCATACCATTCTTAAAGGAAAACTATGTTCAGTGATCCTTGATAAATTTGTGCGAGGATAGAGCTTAGTTTATGAAATGTCCAAAGGGACTGATTCTGTTATATTTCGAACTCGTCAGTTCGATTATAGAATCATGATGTGAGGATTGATCCCGGCTTTAGAGAATGTGAAGTTGTGCTCGACTTTAGGAAATGCAAGGCTGCATTCTATTTAAATGTCGTTGTTTTTAATCTGTGAACCATAAATCAGCACACAGCCCATAACGACACAAAAGATTTATTTATCTTATGATGACTGATAGGTCAGTTAATATGATTTACGGAACCATATTTGGGTTTGCAAATCGAGCCGATGTTCCTTCAAAGCCGGTGTAATGACCCGTATCCAGACTAGAAACCGGTACTGGAAACTTTTTCGTGAATTTATTGAAGGACGGATAAAGAAGCTCGAGGAAAAAGGCAAAAGGACAAGCCTAGAAGAAAAATTAAAGAAGAAAATCAAGAAGTAGGAGTAGGAGGAGGTTCGAGTAAAGAAGAACCGAGTATTAGAAGGAGCGGATCAAAGCAAAGGAGAAGTAGTTACCAAGTTAAAAGACAAACTTAGTGACCAAGTTAAAGGAGTAAATCGTATGGCGTAAGAGTAAAAGAGTGTTGTGTCGAAGAAGCTATAGGAAGTGTTGTGTCAAGGAAGCTACTCGAAAGACTTGTTGAGCAAGGGCAATTAGGAGGAGTATCAAGGAAGGCATGGAGAAGACTTGGAGACCAAGTGGCATTATCTTGTCAAGGAAGACAAGTAATTTCATAAGCAAAAAAATTATGAAATTCATCAAGGAAGGAAGATGGAGAATCTAGTAAAATACCTTAGAATTTTTACTAGAAGAGGAGAAGAAGATTTTCGGAAGTATTGTTCATCACCGGAGTTACTATTCACTAAGTACTATTCACCGAGTATTTTAGTGTCAAGGAAAATTGTTTAAGTACTGTTCAGATACTGTTTCAAAACACTATTCCGCAACACTATTTAAACCCAAGAATTGTATGTAACAGGAGTAATGCGTAAGTGGTGAATGTTTGCAAAGTGGCATCATGATGAAGCTGAGAAGGACCATGGATGCAGTGTGTCAAGAGAATAGTGCCAGGAGCTGTGCATGTTCGAGCCTTGTTGAAGAAGACACGAGATGGGGCCGTAGACGTTGCATGATCACAATGTGGCGTTGGAGACTTACACGGCAAGACAATTGCATGAGAATGGCGAAGTGGAACTGCTGCATGATCGATAGGTTGCATGCCATGGGACCAGAGTTTGCGCATGATCGCCACACCATCACGCAGAATCGTAGGCGAGAAGAAAAACCACGAAGACTTGGAAAGCAAGACGTTAACGCATGATCGTCAAGTGTAGCATTGCATGGAGGGTCCGAAACTTCTATATAACCAAGGAACCAAGGGCTTTGCTTCATTGTTTCACCACATTTTCTCATTCACCTCCTCATCTCTCTAAAAACACTTAAGGAGCTCTCATCCCTCTCTAGAAACCTTGTGAGCTCCGAAGAAGAAGAAGCCGCCGTGGAGATCATTTCGGAAACAAAACCAAGATGAAGAAGATCTATCTGTGAAGAAGAAGCCGAAGGAGAAGAAGAAGGAGAAGCCATATTGAAGCTGAATTAAAGAAGAAGATACAAGAGCTGTGAAGATTTAATTCAAAGAAGAAGAAGTTGAAGCCGTGATCTTTAAAAGATCAAACCCCAAAAATCAAGAAGAATCCTCTAAGGTTATTTAAGGAGAAAGAAAAGATGATCCTTGAAGAAGAAAGGTGAGTCAAGCCGAGTTAGTTCTACGCCGAGTTCAAGAAAGAGTTTGCATGTCGAGTTAGTCCTAGTCCACAAGTCATATCTCATCCTTAAACTGTGCCATTACAACGATCCATAGCAAGTGAGGCGTGATCATGATATTGGAATAAGCAGCAACACCTGATTCTCAATTCTCAAACCGTTTTAGGCATCCAGTCGGTCATTCTTTCACGAGTAGAGTAAGTGCTGGGTACTTTTATTTTACTGTGTAAGTGCTAGGTATTTTTATTATTTTTGTGTGTTGCATAATTGCATGGGTCTAGAGGTTAGGTGGATAGATTAGGATTAGGGGGCCGGGTGTGGATCATCTTGTGATCTTCGGATTTCTTGAGAGGTGGATGAAGCATGCCGAAGATACGGAGGAATAACCAGTGAGTTATCACGTATAACTGCCGGGTTTGAAACCCCTTGGAACCAGAGTGTGTCCTTGTGGAAGTACATTCGCCGAGGTACGGAAGAGCAACCAGTGAGTTGTCACGTATTGATGCTGACACCGACTGTAGTGCCTAGGTCAACCTGTGAGACTCTGGCTGAAAGGTGGTCAAGGAGGTGTTGTTAGACGTGTACCATTTTCTTTGTGATCTCGGACGATGTAGTGGAGTGTGGAGTTAGGTTTAGGTTAGATCGAGTCTTAGAGTAGAGTAGAGTAGAGTTTGAGATGTTGAGGTTGAGTAGAGAGTTGAGGTTGTGTTGAGGTTTGAGGTTGAGTAGTGTCACTTGGGATTGAGCGTGAGTGATACTTGTGTGAATTTGATTGTCGTGTCTCTCGAGAATAGCTCGGGAGATTCTTGCGTGTAGATTTTTTGAGTCGTGTCTCTTGGGATTTAGCTAGAAGATACTTGTTTGTGTTTGATTGTCGTGTCTCTCGAGAATAGCTCAGGAGATTCTTGCGTGTAGATTGTGTGTTTATTTTAGCTTTCGCTTGTGTGCTTTGATTGCGTCTTTGATTATTGAATGACTAACGTTTGTTTTGCAGGTTTAGTTTATTGCTTGATTATTTGTTTGCTTGTGTGTCCAGCCTTACGAGTTTCATTAGGATTCTCATAACCGTTTGTTCGTTTTGCAGGATTAGTTAGTTAGGGGTTGGAGCACTAGGAACCGGATTTGTTTTCGCTGCATTTGCAAAGAGTTGTTGTTTTATTTGAAAGTAGTATTTTGAAAATAGGATCCGAACTATATCCATATTTTCTATTGGTTTGAAGTATTATACTAAGTAATAAAGCGAAGGGATTTATTTTTCTTTAAAAAGCGTTCACGCAGGGCTCAAGTTAATTGGTCTTGTCCGGACCGACACAATGGGCGACTACGGGTGGATGGTTGCAAAGCCGAAACTCGTGGTCGGACGGGTGAATGATTGAGGGAAGGTTCTCGTGAACTCAGGAGATACCTCAGGGAAACGATTGAACTGATCCTTGATCGTTCCAGTAGTCAGCCCACCTGGGTCATCACTAGGCCATATAGGCCATAGAGCGGTTCGGCGGCGCTACAGCCGGAGTCATGGGTATGTGAGCTCGGGATATGCTCGAGTTAAGATGTCGAGTTTGGATTTCGAGTCAGGTGGAAACTCTAAAGGTGGAGTCTTTGGCATGGGCTCGAGTTGTGGTCGAGTTGAGACATCGAGTCAGCTACTTCTTGTTCTTTTTTCCTTCATGTCGAGTCAGCTCCTCGAGTCATATCCTAGCTTCCTCTTTCTCACCCAGAATGGTCCTTATTGTACCTGATAACACTCCAAATGCAAGATGCATGCAATGCTGATGCAAAAACTACTGAACATGCAAAATGAATCAAAATGACTAAGAATGGTATGAACAAGTAATGAATCAATACTAAAATGATAACATATGGATCCTTAAACACATGTAAAATACAGAGAAATCAACTAACCCTTGATTCACGCATGACAAACTTTTTGTTGAAAAAGTTTTTCAATTTTATCCTTTTCAATTGTAAAATTGCTTGAAAGGGCTTTTTCAATATAAACATAAAAAGACTTACAAATGATAAATGTACCCCTAACTAATTTTATTTTCTTTGTTTTTTTAATTAGTTTTTAAAATTTTACATCAATATATAAAATATACTGGTAATTTTTTTAAACATATAAAATTATAAATAAATAAAAATAATATTTATTTTTTTATTTATATAGATTAATAAATATTGAGATAATTATTTTCACAAATATTGATATAAGTTTTTGTTAAACATGTAGAAACATAAATAAAAGTATGTTTTTTTTTTAATTTTTTATAAATATGAATATAATTATATTACACATATTGATATAGTTATTTGTATAAATATTGATATAATTTTCTTATAAACATATTAGATATTACATTTGTTGATCTTGTTATCCCGCCAAAATTGCATTTTCATGGTTGTGGGAGGAAACACATAATTCCAAGATTTTATGGTTCTGTCGCAAAAAAGTAATTCTGTGATTTTTTATTTTAGCACAATTTTCCGCAAAAAGTTTGATTTCTTGATTTTTGAAAAATGCAATTCCGACATTTCAGTCACTTTCTTGTTAAATGTATTAATATGGATTAAGAGATTTACAGAAATTTACTGAACAAACAAATTATCATTCAGATGGATTATCTAGATGAACAACCCAAAATAGAAACAAATAACATTCATATGAATTATCTAGATGGAATGTTTGAATTGATCATTTGGATTGAAATAGTAGAGGAGCAAACAAGCATGGCCTTTTTTATATTCCAAAAAAGTGTATAACTCTAGTAAAATAGAGCACAAAATGTCGAGCCAAGAGCACCTATCTTCCTATATGAAAGTGGTGGATCAAAAAACCCACAGCAGTTCACATCCTTCAATTCAAGTCGCATGTTGTTTTCTTTCACATCGTTTTAAACGAATATTTACGATAACATTCCTCTAGTTTTTTAATTGATTCAAGTATGGAATCATGAATAGTCATAGTTCAATCAGGATATCGTAATATATACTTTTTTCTTTCTCTATGAATGGAATAGTGAATTTACACATAAAAGGTCCATTCATAATTCAAATGAATCCCATATAAGATTGAATCACTATGCTAAGTCAATAAACAATTAAAACAATTTGTATTTGTAGGTATGTCGTAGCCAATAGTTCATAGCTAAGAATCATTTTCCCATATAAATTATATATGGTTCTACCTTACTTACTTACCCTCATTTTCCCATTTCTTTAATTCTCATAAGAAGATGAAAGGATTTTTGATTGAATAAGCTCAGCAAAGTCTTTTTAGACTATCTTTTTCATTATATAAAAATATATTAATAACTCAATGAAAATAAAATTATCGACAAGAACACCAATTTTTGGTATGCTTAATATATTTAATTTGATATGTTTTTTTTTAATTCTGCCCTTTTTTAGTAGCCAAATTGCCGGAGGCCTACACCTTTTTGAATCAAATCGTAGATGTTATGCCCGTTCTACCTCTTTTAAAAATAATTCACGATTTTTATTCTTCAAACAATTCAAAATTGATCAATAAACACAGAGTCTTACATTTTTTTGTAATTCTGTAACATTTAAAATTGATCAATAAACCCATAAAATTTTCACTTTTGTCTGAGATTATATCAATTCACAAAGAACCTAATTATCTCAAGTCTCTCTTCTCCAAAATTTGTACATTATCGCTAGAAAATATCTCCCCAAAACAATTGAATTGAACAATGAACAAAATTTTGTTTTATATTTTAAACAAATCTTGTTTTATATTTTTTATAGATGTGGAAATTAGTAGCAAATGATTCTAGTGTTATTTTTCACAAACAAATGTTTTTATATTTTGTTAGATGCTGCGGGGACATTGTTCCCCACCCCGACAAAAACAAAAATGATTATAGTGTGAGTATATATCAATACATATTTTTACATATATCATTATTCGTAAATATTTGATTTAATTAGCTTTTTATTTTTTATTTTTGAGAAAATAAATTAATAGATTTTAGATCAAAATACATATTTTCCAAAATATATATTTTTATTAAGTATTTATTTGGGCTTAATTATATTAAATTCAACCATGAGATATAGTATAATAATCAATAATGTGGTTCCTTCGGGAACATCCGATAAAATTGAAACGATACAGAGAAAAAGAAAATTAGCATGACCTCTTGACAAGAATGACACACAAATCAAGAAATGATACAAATTTTTACCCGAAAAAAAAATCAATAATGTTGGTCAAATCAATGAAACTCATTAATTTAACCGCAACCATACAAATTGACCATTTCAATACTTAAACGGTTTGAAAACAGTAATGGAAATTACTTATACCATTCTCTACCCGAAGAGAATACTAACAAGGTTTGGCTTCGTTTTTCTAAGCCGAGGTCTAATTTGCAATTTTTATGGGATCTTTGGAAATGATACGACTGCGTTCAAGTAAACTTTACAGGACAGAATGAGAAAGTGGATGGAGAATCATACTTTTGCCCATAATATAAAAAGTGCACTGTATTGTAGAAATACTACTCATTCACTAAGTTCATTACCCACAGATATATGTATGTTAAAACAGCAAAAAGGAAGAAAAAAACAGTTGAAAATTTTCTTTGTTTTTAACCAAAGCCGAATCCTTCGCTAGCTTCATGAATCGCGAGCAATAGCCTCTCCTGCAGATGTTCCTTAGACGGGTACTCTGGTAGATCTAACTGATTGAAACTGCAAATCATTTTGAATGTTTTTCAAGTTAAATCTTTTCGGGTCATCATCATCATACAACCAGAAGGGAGGATTGAGATTTTACCAGGTATGAGCAGACGGCAAGTGATTAGCGCTTCCATATGCCTTGTGGATTTGAAACTTCTGTGCGCCTGAAATTCCTTGAAGCGCACTAAATCCCTCCAGAGGAACCTGTTGGGTTTTCAAATATTAGATGACGTAAGGACAACCAAACTACAAAAGAGAATTTTGGGGGCTTATGCAATTGATGTTTGTTTGTTACCTTGGAGGTCCCGGTCACAAACTGCAATAGACGGGCTTTGTCTTCTTTGCTCAATCCTTGAACAACCTCCCAGAACCACTGGATAACTGGGGATCCAGGACTGTACCCAGAATATTCCGTATTTGCCCTCAGGTCATCCACTGATAATATATATATATATATATATAATAACCACACCAAGGTCAATAAAATCTATTCTTGAGTTTGACAGTCTTAAAAACTAACTGAAAATGTTATGAAATTTGGTATAGGATAACTTACAGTCGATATCAGGAAGACCGCTAATTAATAACTCCAATTCCTTGTCGTTGAAAATCGATATGAGATCTCTAAGGATAAGTTCACTAAACCCTTCCAGGAATGCATTTATCTGAGGGCGGATGGCTGTGGTTAATCGATGCTCAGCAACAAGGTCGACATATTGATGCTTGTTTTCCTCGGTAACTTTAATATTCCGACCTCCAGGTATCAGTTCATGGTCAGTTACCTGCATTTTATATCCACAAAGTTCAGAAACAAAAACGTCAACAATTATTTCAGGGACACTGATAAAAAGGCTGAACAAGTTACCTCCGTTTTCTCATACAGTATCAGCTTTTCCTCATCAGCGTCAATGCTAAAAGTGAGATCTAGGACATCGCTAATATCATTCTGCATATACAAGAACAGATGAGTAACAAGGATAGTCAACCGTGCAAATCTTCTCATGGACCAAACAAAGTGCCTAAAACAGTAAATACCTCCAGCATCCATTTGAGGGCTTTATAGTAATCCGGATCTATGGCTTCAATATCATGGTAGGTAACCTTAACTCCCAAGATATGCTTGTAAAAAGAACGAGTGAAATGGACATCAAGGAGTTGCCCATCAAACAGAGCTTTTCCAACCTGGACAGATTAGATTAGAAATTAACACATGTACCAGGGCAACAACAAGTCATACTTAAAAAGGACCAAAAACTTACAACACGGCCAACAAATTTGAAGTAGGAGAGGTGTTCTGTCTGGTAAACAGAGTTTGGATTTGGTTGGAAAGTTGAGTCATTGCCAACGGTTGTGAACAGAAGAGCTCCTTTGTCAAAAATAACCCTTGACAACAGCTGATACCATTCCCTGGTAAGCCCACCCGCATCAATACCTTCTTCTCCTTGGAAGTGAACTGTCAGTCTACCTTTCAGTTCTTGAGTTGTCCTCATTCGCAATTGGTTGTATGAATCTTCAAGAATGTAGGCTCTTCTCACTGAGATTCTCAAAGGGCTATGATGATGATCATGCTGATGCTTTATCTTTGATCTGAA
>CM051390.1:10276968-10301968 GCA_028015245.1 Cardamine occulta
GTACGCACGTTTGTTGTCAAATTCAATAAAACGTGGAACCTTCAGCATGAGTAAAAAGGACTTCTCAAGCAGAGCAGGATTTTGTCTGATAAAAGCATTAAGAAGTTTCCTATGCCTTTCGGAAAACCGGATAAAAGAAGCATATTTCTCATCCACCTTGGAGCTAGGTCCTGGACCCTTTGGCTGTTCCTCAACTTCAGAAGCCGTGGGACAACCGAAATCATGACCTGAACCAGACAACTTCTCACTGGTAACGAAAAATGACTCTATATAAGGCAAGATGTTCTGGGCACCAGCAGGGAGTGACTGGCTTACTCCAGCTACCCTTGTTGTTGAGCTCAAAGATGGAGATATAGTAACAGACGCAGAATCAGAATGCCCCTCTATTTTGCATATGCAATTGCTCAACTCCAACCACAGAGGTTCCAAAGCTGAATTGATGCTTGATAGTTGAGAAAGCACAGCAACATACTCTTCTGAATTTTGCGGCTGGTTTTTCCCTTTTGTGATTAACGAACCAATGAGGGAACTTAATGCCTGCAAAACCCTCAAAATTGCAGATCCATCAGTCGAAGTGGTGCTTAGCAGCGCTTTCACTGCTTCCCCGAACATGTGAAGTTCACTCATCGCTGTTCTTGTCAGGTTCTGTATTGCATTTGAAAGCTCAGTAATAAACAAATGGCAATGGTTTGGAGCAATTTCCACAAGCTTTTTCAAAACCTCCGCCACAAGGGTATATGCATTATCTGACAAACTGAATGAACAGAATAAATAGTAAGAAAAGATGTAGAAACTTCTAAATTTAAGCTATGATTGCATGATGGAAAGAATAGAAAGTAAGAAGATATCGCAGAACAAATCTGACGTACCCTTCACGTGCAAGTAACGAACAAAGCAGACACAGCTCTGACTGCGGAAGATTCAGCAACACACTCTGAACATCACATTCACTCTCTGCTCTGGTCGAAGAACTTGCAAATGAATCTATTGGCTTGGTCATTGTACCAGCAGCGCCAGATACAGTATCTTGGATTTCTGAATTGTTTTCAACTTCTAAAACTTGAGGTGTTGATTGTTGCTGGCTGGCAGAGCCTTCTGAATCAGACTTTCTTTCAGCGTTATCAATAATAACCTCCAGTAAGTTCAATAGCTGGATAAAATGATGAGAAAATAAATATACGCCTGAGTTCTTATTATAAATCTAAACAAAGCCGAACTATATCACTGAATGAAAAAGAGTACCTGTTCAAGATGAGCCACACTTCTCAAATATAGGGGCTGGTTCAGGAGGCTGAGAAGCAACGCAAAAGCTATAGATTCCGGTTCATACTGTCTTCCCATGTAATTATCACTTACTACAACAGCTTTTCCACGTGCCTTGTCAGAGGGTTCCGAACCTTGCAGGGAAGGCAGTGAAAGCTTGGATTGAAGTAAAATCTTTGCTACGTACATATGATTTCGAGCCAAATATGTCAACGTCTCAAGTACACGCCGAGATACTAGAGGAGGAACCCCTGCAAACAGATATACAAAAATTATCCACTAATTTATGGACAGCAGATCGCACAGCTCATATAAACAATGTTATTGTAAGAACATCCCCAGTCATAATCCAGTTTAAAATAAACGCATACCATCAAAGTGCTGAGGACGTGAATATGTTACATTGCTTTGACATGCATAAAGACGATAAGGTGGTTCGGAAACACTTGAATAGTTAACAGGCGTCCTTGTGTCAAGCATCAACATATCCATGAATGCATTAACCAAGGAAAACCTTGTTTCGCCATGAGAACATAAATTCAGCAAAAGCCTCTGCAGAGAACCCTTGTAAAGAGGCTGCAGACCAGAGAAATATAGATGAATTGTTGAAGTGAAGGCAGTTAACTATTTAAGCTATGTGAAAGATGCGTTGCATAGCTACCTGAACAATGCGAAGAATGCGAATCATTGCTTGGAGTGCCTCAGTATTAACTAGAGGAGCTCCATCAGCCTCAATAACCTTTGCAGCAGACCTACGAGAAGCAACCCCCTCATTTCTCTCAATTCCAGACAAGACACCTTCACCTCGCCTGGATGGCTCCCCTCTACGAAGTCTTGGATGCATACCGAAAAGTGCACGGTTATGGTATCGATGAGCAAACCTTTCACGCAACATGGTTGCTTCAGCAACCAGCGCAGGTGTAAGATTTGCAAGGATAGCATCAGATGACGTTAACAACACCTGAATACAAAAATAAGATTTGATGGATGTACTTACATTCTACTCATAGCCATGACATTAAAAGTTAATAACTCATACCTCTTCTCGTAACTCAGAAGGAAACGTTGCAATTATTGAAACTGTGTCCATTTCCACAGGCTGACCTTCGAGTTCCTGAGACTGATGAAGCCTTTGTGCTTGCTGCTGTGCAAGAACTTCAGCTCGGATATCAGCAGGAAGTGCAGCAAGAAACTCAGGATCAATATCTCCTGAATTATTCTGTTCATCGCTAGAAGGTTGTGGCACTTGTCCTTGCTGAGCTGAAAGGACCTCAGCTCGTAGTTCCTCTGGTAGGGCATCCAAAAATGCCGGATCAATAGAACCAGAAGCAACATCCCTGTTTACTGGTTGCTCCGCTGGAGAATTATCCTGCTCAGCCTCATGGCCAGAATTCTCAGAAACCTCAGTTACACTGTAAAGAGAAACTTCTCGTCCAGCTGAAGATGGCACAAGTGACAAATTTGCCCTTCTTGGGCGCATAGCTGGCTGTACATCATGCCTTTCAGCACCATCATCATGGCCATCAGCACTTCCAATTTCAACATCCAAACTCCTAAGGCTTTCCCCTAAGGTTGCCCCACTCCCACCGCTTTCTTGGCTCACAGCTTCCACATCCCGGACAGTTGAATCATTTTGATCATATTGCATTTCGACTGACTGAGACCGTGAGCTTGAGACAGAATCAGTAGCAGTGGCTCGTGTATCATGCTGCACCGATGCTTCTAGTGAAACGATAGAGGGGGCAGACGCATTGGCACCTTCATTATCAATGGCGTTTTCAGCTGGAATTTCAGGTCTGACAGTTGTCTCTTGGGACCGCCCACTCTCAGCCTGAGATTGGTGTTCCAAACGTGATGAATTCTGATCAGAAGGCTTATCAGAGCTGGGTCGTCTCAACTGTGATACAAGCAAATCTTCAAGACCTTGTGGTACAGTAGAAGCACCTGATCCAACAATTTGCTGGCTGTCATCAGCCCACAAATTCAAACGATGCCCTTGACGCCCATTCCTCAAAGATCGAAATATAGCATCCAGCCGTGATGAAGAACTACTGTTGGAATCCCTACCTCCATCAGCAAGATCACGAATGTTCTCTACAAGGAGAAGAAAAAAGGTTGATCAACAAACACTAAAAGGGATCTGTTTTGAAAATGACTAACTAGAATACAGTAATCTACCATGTCTAAAAAAATACTTAATCTGGTTACAAAGCCAAAAGTGTACATGAAATAAAAGTATGTACATCCCAGATCAATTGTAAGAGACAGATTTGATTAATCTAGAACAATACGATGGTAAAAAATGTGACATAATATACCACAAGGTCCATACAGAAAGGGAAATGAATAAAGGACAAAAATTAGAACCTGTTTGACTTTGGGACGCTGGAAGTGATGGAGATCCTGATAAAAGAGGATGCTGTGAAGGAGTAGCACCATCACCAGTTCTGCCAAAAAGGCTGTAAATCGAAGTTGTTCGTCCTTGACGTCTTGAGCCAAAGACTTCAACAGGCATCACATGAAGAGTTTCTTCAGAAAATCTATGATCTCTAAGAACCTCTAAGTGATCTAGAACGTTTAGCCCATTGATTCCATCTTCAAACCTAAGAATTACCCGATCTTCATCATCTTCGTCCTCTTCATCTTCTTCAACCAGTACTTCTTCTTCAAATTCATCATCAAGCTCATCATGATCATCTTGATCAGTGTCATGGTGAGGTAAGTGATGTACATCATCTTCTTCTAAGTCATTATCCTCGTCTTCTTCTTCATTATCGTTTTCATCTTCATCTATTTCGTCACCCTCATCACCAGACATCTCCTCATCTTCCTCTTCATCAAGATTTTCTTGCATGTGGGTGTGCATCTCAAATTCTATACCCATCGAACCAACCCCATTTTCCAGCCCCCTGGCATCCTCAGCTGCTTCTTGCATATAATCATCCCCAGCTTGGGCAAAACCTCCATCCACGTCTTGATCATGCTCCATGTCATCTGTCACAGCCTCTGAACCTGCATAGGTATTGGAACCACCAAAATTCTCCACATGATCAGCTGTCATAGAATCATGATTAGACCGAAGGATCCTTTCCCCTGCCTCAGAAGCATCAACAGTGGTATCTCCTCTTCCTGATTGAATTTGGTCAGAGGACTTGTTTGCATTTTCATCTTTCGAGGCAGAATGGACATGCTCCTTTGTCACCAACTCCAAGACTTTTATGATTCCTGTTACAGCTTTGGGAGATTCTACATTGTCCAAGTCCAACACTTCAAGAGTACGAGTAACTGACTTGACCAATCCAACATCAACAAAAGTAGCAGAAGCTTCTGAAGATATATGTGATCCAGTAGGTAACCGAGCTGAGAGCATATCACTTAACAGATCAATTAATATCTGTATTTCATTAACTGGAGGTCTAACCCCATTGCAGGTCTCTATGAAGTCATTAAAGATACTGCTAATGTCAGAATATATCCTCCTCCTAGCTTCAGCTGATCGAACAGATGCACTCACTAAAAAATGATTAGCTTTACTAGCTAGCTTTTGCCGCCAATCACTATCCAATTTCTTTTCCTTTTTCACCCTTGAGTATGGAATAAACTCGTGAAGAATATGATGAAATATTCCAGCAACTTGACCACTCTTCTGTTGAGGACCTCTGAGACCGTTAATTTCAGTATCTCTTCGAAGTATTATATGGATTGAAGAAGAATACATTAACAGGATCTCACTCAAAAGCTTCAGAATGAAAACAACTTTTGCCAGTGAAGCTGACATATCCTGTGAGTTAGCTTCCTTTTCTTCAGGTGTAGTGGCAACAGCTTTCCCTTTCCCTTTGGTAGAGGCAAGATCAATATCCATGTCTGCTAAAGTTGAATCACCTTCAACCATGTCATCTTTTGGAGGAGGAATAAAATTACAGATAGAATCCAGAAGCAGCTCAACAACACCAATGAAGGACTGGGGAGGTTTTCGGTGAACTTTAGGTGCCTTGGTGCTCCCTGGGGCAGAAGTAGTTGCAGCTTTCTCTTCATTAGAGGTCTGAGATTTTTCTTTCTCAGCTTTGTCCTTATCCTTCTCTTTCTCCGTTAATTTTTCTTTTTCTTTCACTAATACTATGTAAGGTCTTTCACCAACCATCTCTATTTGGCATATTGAACGAGCAGCCTGGATAAAAGTGACTGGATCCCGAGCAATTACAGAGTTCACATTCAATAAAAAGTTGTGTGGGGAAATTCTCGGATTTGAGTGCCTGTTGGAAAGTGTTGCAAGTGAGTGCTTTATCTCAGATTCCATGGCTTGCTGAAGCGTTTGGGGATCTTCAAGAACGTGACGGATAATACTAGAAGCAATACTATCAAACCCTGGAAAGAGACTATCACTCGGCAGAGAAAGCAGTCCTTGCACACCTCCAAAATCAAGAAAGCAGACAGCAACAGAATGTTTCCTCGTCAATGTAGAACAGAGCTGTAGAACAGCATGCATTGTTTCAGAAGGAAGCTGATTCCGGATACAGGTACAAGCAATCTCAATCAGTTTCTTTTGATCATCAACATCAACAAGCTGTGAAGATCCAAAAACAGATTGCAGCTTCTCTTGCTTGCTCTCATCAATGGCGAGAGATGTCTCACCCTTTTTCAACTCCTCAATAAGCTCAGTATTTAATTTCTGGTCCACCTGTAGCAGCCTATCAATGGCAAGAAACCCTGTCGTCACCCACTTTGGAACTTTAACTTTTTCCTTATCAATATTACCAGAATCCCACTTTGAAAGTACATCACATACAAGTCTTACAATACCAGCCTTCAGTGCAACTTCACGAGAACCGGTATCTTCATGCAGAATCAAAGCAAGAACATGCAACAGAGCAGAGAGCAGATTGTTCTTTGTGTCATCGAACACAGGACAGCAATCCTTAATCCGGCTAAGAAGGCAAGATATAACACCAGATCGGTGTTCCCCATTGTTTTCTGAGCATATCAAAACAAGCAAGTCTCTAACAGGGAAAGCAAGGGGTTCTTTCATCTGCAAAAGCTTCGTACATGTTGTTATAAGCTCTTCCACAGGTGGCAGTGAGACCAATTCTGCTTCAAATTGTTGGCGAGTTTCATCTGCAACATTCTGCTTAGTATCTGATTCAGAATTTCCAAGGGACATTGCAAGAGCACGAGCAAGCTCATCATCCTCTAGGATATCCTCTGGGTGAGAAAACAGCCATTCCATGGCCAACTCAACACTGTTTGATCCAACCTGTCTCAAGGCTTCTTCTGCTCTGGACCTGGAGAAACCCATCTCCACAATTGTTGAAATGGTTGTTTCATTGGGGGGTGGACCTGTTACACGAGCACTACCACTGCCACCTAGGTTTTTCAGTTCAACTCCAGAATACACATGCTTGATGATGGAAATGAGTGTAGTAACGTAATCATAACTACATTCGGTAAATTGTGGATGAGTCCAAACAGGAAGTACAGCTTTCAGCACAATGGACTGGAGGATCTTCACAAATGTCTCAGCATCTTGTGGAAATGGAATATTCCCACTTTCTACCGGTTGAACAAGCAAGTGTTTTGTGAACGGTGACAAGATAAATGACGATGTTACCAAATGATCCATGAGCTTACCATAGCTAGCAAGCGGACCATATATCCAGGCATGATCTGCATCATCCTTCTCATCTTGCTTTCCTTTAACATCATCAGTCTCCATCGGAGATGAGTGGTTCCTATTAATTGAGAACAAAAGCTGGCTAGTAGCATCAAATGTTGTCAAAACCGTCTGAATCACCCCCCGGCTGTAATAGCAATTTATCAGAACAGGATTACACGAATCAGGCCTGTCAAGAAGGATGGCATCTATAAAGTCAACAACCTTGCCAAGGTAGCGACATTTAGTTGACACTGATGCCTCAGGAACAATTTCATGGCCACCAAAGTTTAAATGATCCAGGCAAATTGAAGCAAAACTTGAAGCAACTAACTTAGATGATGGAGAAACATTAATCGTATCGTCTCTCCTACGAGATGGGAGCAGCATTGCCTTCCCTAACTCTTGGAATATGTAAGAGATGTGGAAGGACAGTGACCTCACCATGTCACAGCAAGATGTATAATATGATCCATCTTTTTCATGTTCTCTTTTACCAGAAACGTCTGATGAACTAGAGGGACCATCAGTAACTGTTCTTGGTTGAAAACCAGTTGATGCACGCCCAAGATCACGGTAAAGATTTATTAAATCAAAGAATTGAGATTCTGCACTCCATCCTGCCGTTCTCCTCCGAAATAATGGATCAAGGAACTGTCTAAAAGAATTGAACCTTTGTCCTTCCATCATATTTAAACCTAACTCTGCTTGCTCTGATTGAGGAGAAGAACCAGCCTTTTCATTTTGACTTTCCAGTGTGACACTCTCGTGAAATGCTATTTGCCATAGAAGTTCACGATGCAAATGCCCTATATTCTCCAGAACATCCTTGCTAGCATTCGCCAACTCTAAAAGCAATGCACTCACCCAACGGTTATCCTTTGATGCAGCTAGAAACAGAAGAAACTCCACCAGGAAAAGAATAGAAAAAATTCCTGAACTTGGAGATAGTTTTTGATCTAGTAAGAACGTCCCTGAAAGATCTTCCAGTCCTTCTAAAGCTTTCTTCAGTTGGTCGCGAAGAGAAGAGCAAAAAGCGCGAGCAAGAGCAGCAGAGTGATGTTGAGTAAAACCCTTAAAAACAATGGTGCTATGCAAGGCAATAGATATCCCTTCAGAGGATTGAGCAATGCTAGGTCGTAAAAGAAGCTTAAGTAAAGCCTCAATGCCAGACTTATCCACAAACAGACGAGATGTTTCAGAATTCTCCATTGTTCTATGGAGCAGAATTATCAGATGAAAGATGCAGAGTTGAATGAACTGCTCATGACCGACAACAGACGTTTCCTTCACATCGGAATCCATTTCCATTGCAATACTTTCAGTCAGACTTACAGTGGATGATGAAGAAGCACTCTCTCTAAAGCCTGCAATTTTATCCACAATTTCAATGATTATTTCAACACCTGTGGCTCTTAGAGATGAAACATGACGCAAAAGCTCTTCCAGAGCATTTGTAAACGGAACAATGGCCTCATTCATAGCAAGAACATACTTCTTGCTGGTAAATACATCAACAAGGAAGCGCAATGCTGAAGTTTCCTTTACTGTCTCCAATCCTCTGCTATTGAGACATATTGCACCCAAGCCATTTGGAATGCATGCAAGTGCCTTTGACGAAGGAAGTACTCCTGATGCAACTGAAGACAAGAATGCTTCTGGGAGACCCATTTCGAACAGGGAAGTAAGAGATGTGGGGTCTTTGTGGATTATATCACTCATAACTGTGACAGCTGAGTAATAAATATCACCACCAAATTTATCTTCATTCTTGTATATTAAAGACAAAGTGGCAGGCAAAGTACTCTCATGAGAACTTTGAGACCTATTAGTATTTCCAGGTGTATACGTAGCAGAACCAAGAGACTTCAGAAGAACCTTGATGAGTCTCTTTCGGGATAACAATTGTTCACCATTTATCTTTGAGGATTCACCAACTACCATATCACTGTTGTTCTCTCCAGGCAACCCAAGAATGTGATGAACCTCTACCTCCAACCTCTGAGACAAAAGCTCAACTCCCCCAAGATCCCTTAGTAGAGGTACGGCTGAACTACTATAATCCATGAGCTTTTGTAATGCTTTAACAGCCAAATATACAAGGTGCATGTGGCTAGGATCAGCATACTCCAAGAGAGGGAGAAACGTAGGAACCATTCCTGACCCCCTTATAGTGCTTCCAGATGACGACGATGAAACAATGTGGAGCAAATAAAACTGGAGTAGAGCCTCAACAAAAGCAATAGAAGATGTATCACTTGAGGTCTTCAAAGATAGCACGGCTTTTTGAAGCACATTGAGCAGAATCATTCTGTTGCCTACAGCAAAACTGATGCTAGATCCGCTTAAAATCCTGGCCCGATCATGGGAGGCCGAGTATACAGCCAGCTGTGCTCCCAAAGCAAGCATGGCAAGAGTTCTAATGGTTCCAGGTATTGGCTCTTCAGATCTGACGATTCTGATTAATTCATTTGTATACTCAGGTTCATTTGCAAAGAAAGATGCAAGTTCGTCTTGAGCATCACTTGACTGAACAAGAACAATAAATGCAAGTAGGCAGATCCTGCTATACAACCGGCATATTCTGGAAGAACGAAACGCATGAGCATATCTGATTCGAGTCAATAACGAGAATCTGAGCTCCTGAGGAACATTGTGAAGATCTATACACTGCTTCATCAACACTAGATCATCCTCTTTCCTCATGTGTAAATCAGGAATGTGTATCACCCGTGAACAAGAATTAGCACTGCTACTATCATCTTTTCTCTGGGCACTGTGTCCACGCAACTCAAAATAAACCGTAGAACCAATCCGATAATCTGCTTCACCCTGATTATTATCCAAGTCCGAAGGAAATAAGCTCAGACCTTCTTCCTGGTTTTTCTCATTAGCCACAACGCAAGAATACAAACCCAATCCCTCCTCTTTGCTACCCCACCCCTGTGCAATAGAGAGTAGGAAGCTGTTTACTGAAACACATCCAATCAACTTTCCACTCCTGTGAAGCTTAGATGAGCTAATTTTTACAAGCGCTGAAAGAGTTTCCAGAGCTGCAATGAGAACCTCTGGATCCGTTGATGCAAGTAGAAGTTTAAAGTGCTGTAAAACAAACGATGTTGGAATGTTACTAAAACATAGCATTTAAGTTAATGAGCTCTAATACAGATCTAAAAAATGCATCAACGCCACCAAAATAAACCAGCATACCTCTAAACCATCAAACGAACTTTTGTTGGGACAATTTTCCAGAATAATCTGCATTGCCCTAAGTATTTGAAGTACTGTGTACTTTGGAAAGGGGCTCTCATCCTCTAAAATTTTATCGGACAAGAGAATATCATTCCTATTTGATAAATATGTCTTGAAGTATTTATCAAAATGTAGAAACAACGGTCTCCAGTGATGAAAGTTCCCCTGAAAATAATATAATCCTATGAGAAAACTACAAAGAAGGGGAAAAAAAAAAACTGAAAATTTGAGTCTACTAAATATTACCTTACTGTACTCCCACCGAAAACCGGAGAGAGGTATTGCAATATCTGACAGTGGACTCTGAATTACTTTGTCAATAAAGGATTTGATATCAGGAGGCTGTAAGACAAGTAAATATTCAAACCAAACTTGTTAGGGCTGCAATGTAAATAAAAACGTAAAAAGATTGCATCAATTGTAATTACAATTTGCAGAGCAGGCTAGAGACTAAAACCAGTTAACAAAAGAAGCTAAATGAGAAAAGAAAAAAAACCCAGAACCCACAAACTCAGTAATTAAAACAGTGCAAGAGTCTAAGGAACATAAGGTTCGAACAGATGCAAACAAAAAAAACAAGTTTTCATTTGAAAACAAACTAAACATGTTTCATATTTCAATCCTCTAAATACACACTAATAGAATAAAGCATTATAGGACTAACACAGTATAGGACTCGACTACAGACAAAACATGTGATAAAGATACTAAAGCCTAAACAAAACTGAAAAATAACCCTAAACAATCATGGATGATAGGTTTGACCATTTAGCTGAACCAAACAGGTGCAAAAAAACAACGTTTCATTTGAAAACAAACTACACAAATTGAATATTTCAATCAACTAGTTATACCCTAACTAATTCTACCCATTTAAAATTGAATAATCAAAGCAGCATAGGACTCCAGTACAGGCCAAAACATATTAAACATAACAGTGTATATAACCCTAAATAATCATAGATGATAGTTTAAGCTGAACCAACAAAGCAATTAAATTTCAAAACCTAATCAAAATTTCAGAGAAGCAACGAACTCACAGGCTCAGCGTCGAGTCTGATAGATGGACCAATAGAACCTTCGCCGGATAAAAGCTGCCGCAGTCGTGACGGCATACTTGATGATCTCCCAGCCGCCATCTAACTGCTCCAGCGTCCGCTATTTCAAAACGCGATTTTAAAACGCTACAAACAAAACAGAAGGAGAAATCAATTTCTCAAACCAAGAAGAAGGAATCTCACAGAATCTCAAGCCCCGATAGAGACGAAACGCAGCCAGATTAGAGATAAACATATACGCATCTGGAAGAGTATATACCTCTGTGTGTGTATGTGTGTGTATGTGTGTGTAGACGACGACGACGAAGTAGAAGAAACCCCAGAAGAGAGAGAGGGGTAGTATTTGGTGCTGCCTTCGATTTTGGTTCAAAGGAATTATTAATATCAAATCAATTAAGTTTATACGGAGAGGGTTCAAGTTAGGGTGTAAAATATAAAGATTGAAAATTAAAATTGTGAAAAAGGGGAGGTTAGGGGTTTCTTATTTACAAGGCCCTTTATTTTGGGCCCATTCTCCTCCTTTCTAATATTTTTTTTTGTTCTTTTCTTAAATTGGTTTTTATTGTTTTCATTAGAAAATAAATATATATATATATATAATCTTACATATAACATCTATCAAATTTGAAGCTATAGTGTAAAGGCATCCACTAATAAAATGAAAATAAAAAATTTGATATCTATAATTTGTGTCATTTTGTTCAAATTGAAATATATGTGGAATATTACAAGATACTTCTTAAAAGAAAGATTTGTGGCGATCACCTAGTGAGTGTGAAATGAGGTCGTTTCTTAGAAAATAAATATCAGGCTATATTCTCTAAGAACTACAGCAAAAACTTTCATTAATAGCATAAGACCATAGCGGAAAGTTGGTTTATGCTATCGTAGATGTGTTCACGGTTTTGGATACAATATAATACCATTTAATAAACGCTAAGTAAAAATATCTATGAGCGAGAAGGCAAAATTACTTATTCCATCAAGAATTTCCTAAAATATTATGTTGAGCATCGAACACTTAACAAAAAATTCGCTAATGACATAACACTTAGGGTGCAAATGGTTGACTTAAATTAACAAGTTGAAAGAGTTGAATGAGTATTCGTCTAATATTTTACCATTTGAGATAAATAAGTTGAAAAAAATAGTTCAATCTATTCAGCTAAAAAAATTGAACAAATGTAAAAATTACAAAGAAGAAGTGTTCAACTCATTCATCTACTATTTTGAAGTTGAAAGAATTGAATGATATTCAACTAAAAAAAAATTCAATTATTTTTTTCAACTCCTTTATTTTATTCTACCATTTGCAGTCTTAGCTTCTCTATTTTTTTTCTTTCTAAGTCTTCCACTATCTCTTCTCTTCCACTATATCTTCTCTCATCTCTCGGATCCATTAATACATCGATGTCTTCTCTTTCTCTTCTTTTATTTTTCAGCTGAAGCTGCACCGCGTCATCAATCTTCTATATATATGAGAACCATTTCTCGTCCTAGATCTGACATGGGTCCGAAAATCATCACCATTGAACCCTAGATTCACTTTTCCTTCACCCAAGCTCAAAAATTTCTCCGATTTGGTCTGATTCGACCTCAAATCTCCTTCATCTTGACTTGGGTCTGCTAGTGATACGATCCAAGGAAGCTCAAAGGATTATAAGGACATGGAGCTTGAAGCGGAGCTAGTAGTTGAGGAAGATCATGTAGCTGAGCTAGCTAAGGAGGAATATGGATTTAAGGACGAGCATGGAGTAAGGAAGCATTGGAGATACCCAGTTGTCCCATTACCCGTTCTAGGACTAAGCAACTCACTAAGGATATTTAGGGGCTTACTACAACAAGTCACTTACCGAGATGATCACTCGAGCTTTAGAGGTGTCAAGGCTACCATTGTCATGATGCATGCCCAAGAAGACTAGTGAATCGCTAAGTGAACCACTCACATTCTTTTTCCCTTAGCTTCGGTTTTTCCTACGTGGTTTTATGAGTAAGGTTCTTAACAAGACATGGGGCTCACTTACTTTCATTTGACATTCATTAGGTTACAAATTAGTTTGTGGTTATCAGTTTCTGATTCAGTATTATCATGGCATGATGATAAGAAAGTATTCTTTGGATCTATTTATGCAGGATTTTTTGTTAAGGGTCTTGGTATAATAACATCGAACAAAGCCGCATCAATAGCTTCTTCTCTTCCATTGTATTTTGAAGCTTTGTCTTATGGCGGACACAAGTCACATGGAGAGGATGGGATTAGAACTCAAAAGCTCTATTTGGTAAATCATGTCTTGTTGTGCTAATTTCTTATTCTTATATTGTATTGTTGTCTTGCTATTTCAATTCATGTAAGCTTGAGTCTATTCAATTCTGCGGTTTCACTTTCTTGCAACCATGTCTTTTGCAAGTAAGAACTCTCCTTATGTTTTCATATAAAAATAACAAAGAAATTATAAGAATTTAATTTATGTAGAGGGAGAAGTAGAAGAAAAACAAATATTCAAGTAAGAAGTTAAACGCAAAAATTTATCGAAAATGACAAAAACTAAATATTATTTATTGAAAACTAAATCCAATAAATATTTAGTTAATTAAAAACTAACAAAGGGTGTAAACATCTCTACGTATAGAATCCAAAACAGTAATAAAAATAAAGAGATGATGACGAAATGACAAACATAGAGGATTTTTCCCGAAAACGACAGAAGACAAGGAATGAAAAGATTTTGATGGATGGAGGTGTGAGAGATAGGTCTCAGATGATTAACCGGAAAAAAACTGAGATTTGGTGTGGATACATGATGCACACTCTAAATATAATGCTAATATTCGTAAATTAAAATGAAAATTGCTTAGAAAAATAGAATATAAAGTAAAAGAATTGCTTAAAGAGAAATTTGTTAACTGATTTTAATAAGAAAAAGATCAATCCCCTTACAAGACTATGAGGGTCTATATTTATACATAATTTTGGATTAAATATTGTAAATAAATCCTAATTAATCATATGATTCTTCTTAAATGCTTCGGTTTTTATTTAGTCTTCAATGTCGTTACGTCTTGACTTTGAATGATTTTCTCCTGCAGTTAACAAGGTTAGTCACCCCATGAACTCTCTTCACTCCGCCAGCTTCTGTTATTCCCAGAACTTTCTATCGGTTCGTATTATCGAGCTCTTTATTGGTTCGCCTCTTTTGTCTTCCCCCGAGCAGATTTATCCCTTTTGGTATAATGAGCTGGCTAACATAAGAGAGTGGATCTTTCGGTTCGAGATCCGGTATCAACATTTGCCCCTAAGTCCTCTGAGCCATTGGTTCGGAGGACTTAAGTGTTTTCCTTGATTTCCTCCATGCTTTGCCTTCAGATCCTTTAAATCCCAGGGTTCGGCTATTGATGTGCCTTAACACGTGTCCTTATTTTTTTTTATTGGATTTTAATTTAAACACGGGAAACTCTTCTACTTTCCACTATCTTCGCGATGGTTCTACTTTCCTGTTATCTTGGTTAAGTTTACCCTCTGTTTATTCTTCTTCATCGCAATTCCGTAATTTCTTCACCAACTAAGTTTTTCGAAAATTTGCTTTTTCCTTTCTTTGATTCGTACATTCCTTTTGTAAATTATGTCTGACTCGACAACTATTTATGTGGTGGGCCCAGTGGAGATCAAAATTCAGGGGAGCGAACTAACTCCAGACTCTGCTAAAACTTCGACAGCTCTCATCCCATGCACCCAACCTGGGGAAAAATTTGGACCTTATTATAAGAAAATATCTGATTTAGACACTCTTAAGGCCATTAAAGATTGCTGCAGGGTTCCCTCATCTGTTAAATTTCTTCTGCCAGGGTCAAACGAATCAATGGAATCTGTTTATTCCAGATATTTCTTTGTTTATGAAGCAAACTTCTCAGGTTTTGGTTTATTCTTTCCTCTCCCCGAAGTGCTCCTGCATTACCTAGATCACCATGGGCTTGGATTCTCTCAAATGACCCCAAACATGCTCCGACACATTACGTGTTTACTTACGACCGCTGCAGAAGTCGGATAGTCGGTAAGTGTGAACAAACTTCTCGAGTTCTTTAGTGTTCAGAGCACAAAGAATGATTCTGATCGTTTTTCTATCTACCCTAACTATTATAGACATTTGGTTATCTGTTTTCCCAACAAGGAACAATCCTGGGAGAAGTTTTGGTTCTTTGTTAAGGTTAACGATGCTTGTGTTCATGGTTTTGATAAGTTTCACCGAAATTGGTCCAGAGTCCCAGCTATTATGCTATACTTTTAATCTTGTTTGTTATCCTGTTATTCTTAAATTTCCTCTTGTCTGTTGCAGCCCCTCAAGTCTAACCTATTCCCTCCGAGGGTTTTCTCAGCTTTTATCAGTCTATAATTGAGAAGGACATGGATTAGAATTCCTTCACTCTTGACCAAAAATCACCGTTCTGGTGAACGCCTTAGAAATGGTGAATTTTGCAACGTTACAGGCCCTCTGGATATATCCCACATATCCTTTCGCATATGAAGGGCTGCTGTGAAGGAGATCAAAGACATAATTATGTCATCGGTAGGAGTCACCGGGAAAAAAACTGCTCCTGTTTTGAATGATAGGGCTCCTCAGAAAGTTAGTTTGATTACGGATTCCTCTGTCTCCAAGGCTCGGGTCAATCCAGGTGGAAGACTTTTCCTATCTCATTCTTTCTCCACCACTGATGCTGATGGTGTAGATGAAAAAGAAACTCTTGCATCAATTTCAAGTAAGAGAAATAGATATGAGGCCATTTCATCTCCTAAAGGGGGCAAATCAAAGTCTCACAAGGAAATCCCTTCAATGTTAACTCCAGTTTCAGCTAATGTAGTTGTTCAAGAGTAGATCGTCCTTCCGGATCTTAGTGTGAAGTGTGACCTTCGTTGGTCGTCGAGCGAACATTGCTCGAGTGATTTGCCTCCTCTGCAAAGCAGTCCTAGTGGTTTGGCTGCATATGTTCTCATAGTGTGGATAAAAGATCTCACACCCAATAATATATTAAATTATTATTAAAGTAAAATAGAATTTGTTTATGAAAATGAACTGAAAATACTGAAAATAGAAATGATTTCCTCCTTCAGCTCGCAGATTCACCTCACTTTGTAGACACTCTTTGCTTCGCTTGCTCTTTCCCTTCGCGAGGCTTCACAACTTATCGGACCCCAGTTTGCTCCGTCGAGCTCTTGTATGGTTTGTCCGTCCTTTCTTACTCTGAACTGACTCAACTTTTACTTTGACCTGCTAAAGTGGTTGACACATGTCATGATTGAAGAGAGTGGATCTTCGGTTCGGATCCAGTGTTAACATGTGCCTCCCAAATTCGTTGAGTTGTTACCTTTCTTGGAGGAGTTTAAGTGTTTTCCTTATATTTTGCCTTTTGATGCCTTAAGTTTCTGGTTTTGGCTATCTTGACGCATTGACAAGCATACTTATTAAATATTAACTTTTATTGAGTCGTGGAAAACTCTTCATTTCAACAGTTTTTAAGACGGTTATGCTTCCCAAATTGATTAATTCCTTTTTTCCAATTTCTACTCTCATGTGTTACCATCTGAGAGATTTTTCGAATTCCTCATATTGTGTCAACCTTTTCTACAAATCTTGCTACTTCCGGGAAAGAAAATCAGAAAGTGTTGCCCGGCGACTGTACTCATCGTGATGACCAATTTGGCCCTCATTCTTCGAGACTTTATACATTCAAATCAGTCAAAGGTATCATGAAATACTACAAAGTTTGGTCAGAGATTAAATCCACACTCCCGAATCTTGACGAATCTCTATAATCAGTCCGTGAAAGGTATATGTGTGTCTTTATGAGGTTTATTTCTACGGTTGTGGCCTGTTTTTCCCTTTTTCTGATGCACTCCTTTGGTATCTTCATTTTCTCGGGATGGCAATTCCCCAAATATGTTTGAATATGCTCTGATATATCTTATGCTCACTTAGTGTTGTCGCGGAGGCCAGATTTTCGTTAAGTTCCGGTGACATCCTCGACCATTTCAGTGTTCATGTTACGAATAAGAACATATGGATATACACTATAATCTTTGAGTCGTTGTAGGAAATATTGGTTTCTTGTAAAGATTAACACTTCCTCAGTTAGCAAACTTGCTGATATGCTACACCGCAAATGGGCGAATGCACTTGGTAGATTATAGATTCCATTGTTTCCTTCATCGTCATTCATTTTTTAAAGACGTTTTATGTTAATCTTCTGTCTTACTTCTTGCAGCGCCTCAGCCGAGGCTCGCTCCTTTAGGCAGTTTCTTGCAATTCTTTAAATCTGCGACCAAGGAAGAAGTCATCTGGGAATCTTTTTCCCTTTTGCGCATTCATACAGCCGGGGCACTTCTATGAAGTGGCACTCTTCATTCGCTCAAACCTAACCAGAATGAGCTAGATACTCAAGGTTTTACTGAACTAGAGAAAGCGTATGCTGAGACTCTCAAAATTTCCATGGACAAGAAACTGAAGAAAAAGATTGATGATATCGTCATGCGCCATCAAGACCAGTATAATGTCGTGAACGAAATCTCTAGCCGTAGAACTAGCTTGATTCTAGAACTTTCTATCCACTCCACTGAGCCTTGTTCGAGTCTTCGTTCACAACCTCATCTGTCCATTTTGGCTGATGTTGCTAACAAAAATCCTAAGAATTTGAGTGATAATACACCTCTTCGCGGCAATAGTCCTTTCTTTTCTAGAACTGCTTCTTGAACTAAGAATCCTGACATAAGTATGTCTTTACTGTTTTATTTTTATTCTTTAGCTTTAAGCTCTTTATGCTCACTTATGGTTTCTTTGTTGTAGCTGCGCATGGGAACAAAATGGCGATCAAAGAGACTTTCAGAGAATTCACATCTAGTGGCATGAAACCCCTTCCTCCCTTTGACCAGTGGGACCAAGAGGCCCAGAGCTTTTAAGTTAGGAATTCTATCCAAATGGATAAGGTATGTAACCTTATTTTCCTTACATGGTATCTTCCCATGCACTCTCTTACTTACTGATTCTTCTAAAATATATGCAGCTTGCTCCTAGTTATAATGATATTGTTCCCTTCTACGAATCGGCCATTAGGAAGATAGTCATGTCGAAAAAGCTCGTTGTGGCTAAGAAGCTGATTTCGGATCTTCAATCAAAGATTGAAAATGATACTGCCAGGGTTGACAATGTTGATCAGTTAGAGAAAGAAAGGGATAATGCCCTTGACTCTCTTAGGCTGTTGCAATAAAAAGTAGCTTTTTCTAGTGCATGAACTAAATACTGTGTGAGCTACATCGTCTTCACTTCATGAACAGAACACTCTTCTCTCGAAGGATTTTGATAAACTAAAGCGGAAGTATGACACTCTTTTGAAGCTCCACGAGACAAATCCACGATATTGGAATGACGCGAACGATCATTGTCGCGGTATGATTGAAGAAATAGCTGGAAATTTTGATTCTTTGAAGGAAGAGATGCGGCTTCAATCGGATGTTAACGAGCTAACGAGCAAACAATCTCTTTGAGCTCTCTTTGGAAGGAGTGACTTTAATTTGACCAAAGAGAAAAAAGAAGTGAAGAACTCTTTGGGTGGTAAAAAGGAGAAAGAGAATCCAAGTATTTGCTGGTAGTCATGAGTTCAAATGCAAATGTAAAGATATGATAATTACAAGTCAAAATTAAGTTCAAGCTAATAGGGACAGTTTAGTAAATCACAGAAAGTTTCAGTCAAGGCATAAAAGCTAAACTAAGATTCCAAGAATGGTGATGTCTTAATTTTCAAGCTCAAATGCATGCCTTAAACAACTAGAAACGAGGAGATTGAAACCACATGATGAATCAGAAGACTTGTGAGGTCCTAAAATGCAAATAAACTATACGAACACTCTGTTTTTGTGAGATAATTTTTCAAAAAATTTTAAAATTTTATTGTTTTTCTATGCAATATATTATGTCTCAAGGATGAAAAATTTGAAAATAAGAAAATATAAAAGAATTAACAAATAAAAACTAAGAAAAAGAAAATATGCAATGGTATTTACAAGGAATGCTTGGAGTGGTACCTCAATTCATGATGAAAAAAGCAGCGAATGCATCCATGCTTTCTTGTGTATAGTAGTTAGACTCGGCCCTGGGACTCAACTGCTTTGTTCGAGCAGTATGGTCCTCTGCTCGACTGCTCGACCCAATGTGGTCGAGTGGTCTACTCGAGTGGTGTGGTACCTATCGTTCCAAGTGCTCTGCTGGAGACTCATGAAACCCATTCTTATGTCCGATTTGGAGTTATTACCACCTCGAGGGTGACCTAGTCTTCTTCTTTTGTGGAGCCTTAATTTGCCCTGAGAGATCCTTGACTATGTTTACCAGGGCCTTAATGGTCATATCTTGCCATTTATTCCATTTCTGAAGTATGCCCACTTTCTTGTTTGCTTCTTTCAAGGTCCTACTTTCCTCTTCAATGTAGTACATCTCAGGCTTATTGTTGTTTTGAAGACAATTTCCAAGTTTTTCATCATTAGAATGTGTTCTTGCTTTAAAGCTATATAGACACTCGATAGGGGGAATGAAGCTGACATCTCCACCATGATTGAGCTTTGCAAGATCATCAAATGAAAGCAATAGCTTGGCCTTGCCAACCTGTGGGTGAGTAGAGTTGTAGACGTACTTGCCCTACACCATACTCCTATCGATGATTAGAGAGTTGTGGAAGTACTCCATGTCGATCCACATAGGCTCGAATATCTCTAACCGTATCTCAACTACACACACCTTCATGATTGGTGTCACTATTCCCCCTACGGATAGCTCTCCTTTGTTCACCATCATGCTGTTTTTAGTGCATAATCCTTATAGCTAATAAGCTGCTTGACCAGAACGAGTGAGTTCACAGTGTCGAATCTATCACCTTGTATGCGGTTCCCGTGCCTACTGTTCTCCTCTGTGGTGAAAACTAAAATGTTCTTGAGTGCTTTTTCAAGAATCTGAAGCTCCCCCTTATTGATGTTTCCAGTAACTTTTCGTGCAAAGAGAGTGTTGGCAATTGATTTGAGCAGATACCTCAAAGTCGGGTACCTGATTTCTAAGCTCTTTGACCTGGAAGATTGGTATGCATCTTTTCCTCCCAAGTACTCCCACAGCTCCAATAACTCTGTCCTTCTGTAGTCTTGGAATGCATCAGATCCCTCCTTGAATGCAAACAAGGTTTCGATGTGTCCGAGAGAGAGAGTGTGACTCTGACCTTTGACCATAAAGGTTATGTAACCCAGCACCTCATCAGAATATATCTTTAACTCATCATCATTTAGGTGCAGCTCTTGAGTTGCTAGGAAGTGGCAAGTCTCCTTCTTGTAGGCCTCGCGTGCATCTACTGTGAATGAGACTAGATCAGCGTATTCGAGCTGGAGCCTAACCTCTTTGGAGATGCCTAAGGCTTCCATAGTTGGCCAACGCGTATATCTGGTCCCACTAAATACCATACCCATCAGTATGTCAACATGCATGTCTCTCTCGAATCCCTTGCCAAGCTCCTCATCAGATTGCTCTTCCATATCTTCACTGATTTCTCCCCCATCCTCATTTTCACTGCTTTCCCTCTCATCCTCTTGCGTTTGAACCCTTTTACCTCGTGTTATTGCCTTTCTAGCTTTGGAAAACTCACTCTTAGGACCTTGAGCCATTGCTGCTGCTCTCCTTCGGGTAACCCTTCCTCTAGTTTTATTGGAGTTCCTGAAATGACTGAAAACTGAAAATTTAGCCAAGGTTTGTAACTATTCGATCGGACCACTTGAGCAGTCGATCGAGCACTATCGAAACTTTTCGAAATTTTTGCATTCGATTGACTGGGTCGAGTTCCTCGATCGAGTTTTTCTAATTATCAATTTTAGTCATCAAACATCGTAGACAAGCATCATACAATCAAAAAAATCAGCAGGGACTAGCTAAGGGTTCATAGTTTCAAGAGTTCAAATCGATTTTAAACTTATGCAAATTTAAAAAATTCTTTAAACTTGTTTAATTTCAACAATGCATAAATAATTCATGTTCTAAACAAGTTTTTAGTGATTTCAATCTTAATTCATAAATCCCAGTTGTTATGAAAATTGAAAATTAAACCCAAAAATATGAAGTTCATACACCCAAGTGGTTTTTGCCATGGAAATTAATTCAGATTAAACATTTATAACTCAATTATCAGTTCCTATCATCATTTATCGATGAAATCCCAAGGAAAAACTCAAGAACAATTTCTGAAAACCCAGAATTTCAGTAATCAGATTTTAGGGTTTAAAGAACGTACATGGATGCTTCCGAATCATGAATTGGGCTAGACATGATTCTTAGAATGAAGTAATCAAAATCAAAGATTGAAATTTTTTGAGAGAAAATTTGAATTTTTTTTAGAAATGAGCTTCAAAATCTTGAAATGAGTTAAGGAGAGGGAGAGAAATGTGTGGGTAGGGTTTTAGAAATATAGTGTTTTGGATAAGAAAATTATGTGGTCAGGAATAAAAGTTGAAATTTTAGATAAAACCAGGATGACTCGACCAGACTGCTCGAGTGGTGTGCTCGAGTGCTCAGGTCCAACTGCATTGATTTGTACTCGACTACTTTCTCGAGTATCAGGGTCAAGTGGTTTAATCTGACACTCCAACTTCTTAATTCCACCTAATCCTTGTCTCTAGAGTCCTTTCCCAAGTTTTTGAGATCCATAACTAAAGAAAAACATAAAATACCAAAAATCTAAAGCATAAATAAGAAAATATATAGAAGGATAGTCATGAGATTTCTTACCAAGTGAACTTGTTTTAAGTCATTTAGCTTGACTCACATAACCTTTTAGGCAGGGAGTGAATCGAGAAGCTATGAGGTCCCCTCTTTGTTCCTTAGTGGTGGTTGAAAAGATGATGCTCTTGTGGCATTGATGAAAGCTCGACTCAGCCCAGGTCCGATTATCCTTTTTGTGACCTATTTGGGAGAGGAGCTACTCATGTTGCCATTCAGTTCTTTTACTTGCATCTTCAGCATCTGAACCTGGCTAGTGAGATCAGCAACCACTTCTTCAAGTTCTTTGATGATTTCCACTTGTAAAACTTGCATTGGATTATGTTGTTTCTCAAGTGTGGAGGTTGAGCCTACACTCTCTGACCTATTGAGGATCCTACTCGAGTTGTGTGGTCGAGTGTTAGCTGCTGCTCTTATGAATGTAACTCCTGATGTACTAGATCCTTGATCCAACAACATCTCATCTCTATCAACACATTCCCTTGGTGGGTCCTCTAACTGGGTCTCAAGTGCAAAGTCTCTCATGTAAGCTTCTTCCTCATCAGATATATAGTCCCTTTTATTCACCCAACCGAGAGATCCAGAAGGAGTTTTAGGTACCTTATAAGGGGGTGGCTCATCTTCAGTTCCTTCAACAGAAAATAGTTGACCATCAAATATAGGCTTCCTTGCACTATTAGTGATGCCAAACTTCATCACTAGGTCATCTTCCAGATGAAGGTCAATATTTCCTCTCCTTGTATATATCATGGCACCAACAGATGCCAAGAATGGTCTCCGAAGTATTAGGGGATCTCGTGGTTTTTCATCCATCTTCATCACAATGAAATCTGTTGGCACCTCAATGTGCCCAATTTGGAGTGGCAAGTTTTCAAGCATGCCATAGGGTCTTTTACAGTTCTATCAGCCAAAACAAGAGAAATCTTACTTGCTTTATAATCCTCATAGCCCAACCTCTTAGCAACTGATAAAGGCATGATGCTAACAGAGGCTCCAAGATTGCAGAGTGAATTCAGAAAGAGGGTTTGATTGAGAGAGCATGGTAGAGTGAAAGATCATGGATCTTCAAACTTCTCTTATACAATAATCTTCTCCTCAGTGATGGCTTTGCATTCATGCTTTTTCTCAGTTAGTTCTTCCATGTCTTTGATCCTTTTCCGCACCCTTCCTCTCAAAAAGGTATTGGATGGTTCCAAAAGCTTGATGGCTTCTTTCAGAGGCATAGTATCACTATCCTCAGTGAATGTTGCATACCGTTTCTTGAAAGGTAGGTGTAGTTTTGGTCCTAAACTCATGGCATAGACATTGGCTGAATCTTTAGGGTTTTGAACTACTTTGCCTGGGAGCTGCTCAGTAGAATTGTTGGAAGATGATGCATTATATGAGAGATTGAGGTTTTTGTTGTAGTTTATAAACCCCTTGTTGTAGTTACCTTGGTTCTGGATGTAGCTAACCTCCTCAACCTGGTCAGTCACCCCAGCTTGGTTCTGAAAGAGCTTGTCCTCATCTACAAAGTCCGCAGACATGGGCTGAATCATCAGAAGCTTATCCAACTTATCATTCAGTGCCTTCATTTCTTTTATATGCTTGTCCTCACTGTCAGACTGTGGCTTCGATCAAAGTCCTCATTATAATTACCGTATGACTGAGCCAAGTTCTCAACTAGCTCCTAACCTGACCTAACATCCTTGTTCAAGAAATTACCATTGCTGGCAGTGTCTAGCAGCATCCTGATCATAGGTAAGACCCATATGTAGAGTGTGCTGAGGAGAGATTTCTTGTTGAAGCTGTGATGAGGGCACTGAGTGGTGTAGAGTTTGAAACATTCCCAAGCCTCTGAGAAAGTTACCTCGGTTTTCTGACTAAAACTTGATATCTCATTTCTGATCCTGGCAGTGCGAAAGTTAGAGAAGAATTTGGCCAAGAAAGCCATCTTACAGTCGTTCCAAGAAGTAATGGATACTTGCGGCAAGGTTTTCTCCCATTGGTGGGCCTTGTTGCCTAGAGAGAAAGGAAATAGGTGGAGTTTGAAACCGTCATCACTGACACCATTGATCTTCGTAAGACCACATAATTGATCAAACTCATCCAGGTGGTCTAATGGATCATCCATTGGTAGACCGTGGAATTTGTTCCCTTGCACCATCGAGATTAAACCGCTCTTGATCTTAAAGTTGTTGTTTTGCACAGCTGGAGGCATAATTACTTGTCTTTGTGTGAGTATAGTCGGAGTATCCCCTGCTCTTATGACTCGAGGTCTAGCTGGTGCTTCTGCCATTGCTGGTGGTGGAGGAACTGCAACCTTTTTTTTGGTGTTGGCTTGGTTGGAGTTGATTAATGTGGTCCAAATACTGAATCAAGTTGTAACTGCTTTGTGACTTAGTGTGCATTTAGATTAAAGGTGACTCGAGCAATGTACTCGACCTCAGTGGTCGAGTGGTACCTGATATAGAGAGCGCCAACAAAGTAACCAGTGAGTAACTAGAGTAAAAAGGAACTTGATCTTAAAAAGAAGAGAAATCTTAAAATGTAACACATAGCATATGAATGGCAAAAGTGCCAAATTGAAACAACATATTTTCATACAACAGCAGGCATCATGCAAAAATATGGATATAATCAATCAATGTAGTACAATGGTAAGTGTTGTGTGGGTTTATAGTGTCAATCTAATCAGAAAGTGTGTTATGCAATCAGGATGTGATCAGTTCAATTTATGTCAAGCCATATAGGTGAAGATTTTGTGTAACAACCTAAATGATGCAAATAAAGCAAGTAAGACCCAACTCGAGGTGTCAGTTCGAGTGGGGTGATCGAGCAAACAAGGAAAACAGAGCAAAGAAGGCACTTGACCTAAGTGGTCTACCAAGGAGATCGAGTAGCACAGAAAATGACAAAATAAGGAAAGTACTCGACCTAAGTGGTTGAATAGATGCAATCGAGCTAAACAGAAAACGACAAAAACAGTAAAGCACTCGACCTACTTGGTCGAG
>CM051390.1:10302068-10503725 GCA_028015245.1 Cardamine occulta
TAGTAGGGATCAAGTGGTAAGAGCAAAAGTAAACAAGACAAAACAGAGCAATAACATGAAACTAAATCAATCAGAAGGAAAAAGGGATCACAGACATGGACTTATTGACTAACAACTACACTTTATTGACCTGGGCAATTGAAAACTCATCCAATCAGGTTTTTCCCTTAACAACAAATTCTAAACCAGCCTAATACACTGTCATGCAACCAAGCCACGAGTCTAATTGCTGACATACCCTATTCTACCAAAGCCATACAATTAGACAAGTAATGAACACCAATTTGTTAAAACCAACAAAACTTCCTAACAACTGAATCCCTAGGATATGATACACATCCTATTTAAATCTAGATCAACAACCTAGTGTAACTAACTTTCAGGAAAAAGTTGAATCCATCAATCTCATCAACACTATCGTGTGGAGATTGCTATAATCAACATAATATGTAGATAATGACGAGATAAACAATATTGCAGAAGAAAATAAATGCAAAAACTCAATAAATCAAAAGAGATATGGGTTACGAAGTCTGCAAATGAAGAACAAGAGAAAACAAATTGAGATGCAGAGATTAGGGTTAAAAGAGGTGTTCCCTTGTTAATAAGTGACAAGAGGTATTTATTCTAAAGGGGCTAAAAGGACACTTGAACTTAACGATAAACCTGCCTCCACAGCAAGGGTTAGTGAAGCATCTTCGGGCATATTTGCGGGAATGTCATTTGAAGAGAAAAAAAACATAAAAGAAGTGCGTCTAGGATTAAAAAAAACAGATCACAGACGTAAAAGTAAATATCGTAAATACACATATAGCCATCGCAAATCGATTCCGCAGACTCATTAGGATTTGGAAGAACTAAAATAGTGGGAAGTGGAAAGATATCCCCCGTCAAGGCGTCAAGATAGCCAAACCCCAAAATTTAAGGGATCAAAAGACAAAAAGCAAGGAAAACACATAAGTCCTCTTAGCCGAACAGCAGCTAGCAGGACTTGGGGGGTAAATGTTGATAATCTAACAAATAAATATGCTTCGAGAAATAAAATAGTCTCGGTAATAATGGGAAGTGGAAAGGTTTCCCGCATATCGATAAAAATCAGTATTTAATAAAGACGTACGTCAAGGAGTCAAGATAGCTGAACCCCAAAAATTTAAGTGATAAGAATGCAAAAAGCAAGGAAAATACTTAAGTCCTTTTAGCCGAACATCAGCTCACAGTACTTGGGGGGGGCAAATGTTGATAATCTAATACAATAATCTGCTTGGAGAAATAAAATAATCTCGGTAATAATGGGAAGTGGAAAAGTTTCCCACGTATCGATAAAAAATAGTATTTAACAAAGACGCGCGTCAAGGCGTCAAGATAGCCGAACCCCAAAATTTAAAGGATCAGAAGGAAAAAAGCAAGAAAAACACTTAAGTCTTCCGAGCCGAAGAGCAGCTCACAGGACTTGGGGGCAAATATTGATACCGGATCCGCACCGAGAATCCACTCTCTCCAATCATGATACATGTCAACCACTTCACCAGGTCAAAGTAAAGGCTGGGTCAGTTCAGAGTAAGAAAAGATAGGTGAACCGTACGAGGGCTTGATGGAGCGAACTGGCATCCGACCAGTAGTGAAGCCTCGCTGATGGAAAGAGCAAGCAAAGCAAGGAGTGTCTGTGAAGCAAGGTGAGTCTGCGACCTGAAGGAGGAAATCATTCAAAGTACGAAACGTTACAACATTAGAGACCAAATCAAAACCGACAGATTAAAGGAGAATTTATTAGTATTTATTCTTAGCATTTAATCACTAATTCGTGTATAAATATAGACCTCCATGGTCACGTATGAGGGTCAATGTTTTTGCTACTCGAAATTAATATAGACAAATTTACAGTTTTCCTTTAGCAAATCTATTTTCTATTTTACATCATTATCTTAAGAAAATTCTATTTTATTTCTTTAAAAAATTCAATATATTATTGGGTATGGAATCTTGCATCTACACTATCCACTAGGAAATGTTGAACCTTTTGATGCCTCGGGGATTGTTAATTGTTATTGGATCTTTAGCATGTGACTCGTGAGGTAGCAAGATCTAGACATTTCTTGATCTCTTTTAACTGTCCCTACTCCATTTGGAGTTGGAAACTTTACACACAGGTGATAGGTGGAAGGTACTGCTTTCATTTGGTATATCCAAAGGGTCTCCAAAATGACGTTGTATGCAGCCGGTCTATCAAAAACTGTAAATTGAACGATCATTGAAACTCCTGCTGCGAGCACAGGTAATCTAATGGTGCCAAGTGACATGGATGTTTTGCTTGTGAAAGTAATGAGCGGGGTTGGAGGTCCAACTATATCCACCATGTTAACCCTCTTCCTTTGTATAGTACTCAGGAAAATGAGGTCAACTAAACTCCCAGTGTCAATTAAGACTTTGGAAACTTTGAAGTTTACGATATCAAAAGTTATCACCAACGTATCATCATGAGGTTTTGCGAGGTGTTGAGTTTTAATTTCCCTTGGTTCTCTACTCTTTTTCATAACAATAGCCCGCTTATCAACATATCATCATGAGGTTGTGTGTTTGATATAACTTTGAGCCCCTAATGATTACCTATATTCTTCCTTTTGAAGGTTTTGTTGGAGTATGCTTAAAAGTTTTTGGTGTCTTCGCCAGTGCCTCTATGCTTCGCTTGTCACGATCTTTATGATATTTTTCGACGAACACTTCGATCTTAAAGTCTACGAGGTCTCTAGTAGACCACAGCTCGGCCAAGTGTTTTTTAGGACACTGCAGTCTTTGGTACTATGCTCATTGACTATGTGGATGTCACAATAAGAATTCTCATTGCGAACCCAAGTATTCAAGGAAAGAGATCCAAACTTTCATTTTCCAAGAAAGGATCATCCAACACTATTGTCCAACAATAGTGGGTTTTACGGTTTGGTACTTCTTCTCGAAGGTTGTCTTTTCTTCTCCAGATTCGATACAATTGTTCGCTCGAAACAAGGCGTCATGGATGGTAGTTGGCTTGTTAACTGTAAGCTCCAAGCGAAATCTTAGCTCGTGCCATAAGCCATTTCGTAAATCTACCAACACAGCAGTTTGGGATATTCCCCGGACCTTGGACATGATTTCCTTGAACTTGGCATTATGTTTTCTTAAAGGTTCCTGTGGACCCTGAGATAAATTCCAAAGGTCACTATCCATTTTACCTTTCTCCATGAGAACTGAATATTGCATGATAAAAGCCGATGACAGTTGGTCAAAACTATCAATCGGAGCGGATTCAAGTTGTGTTAACCATAAGAGGGCATAACTAAAAAGATTTTCTGAAAATAGCTTGCAGTAACCTACATCTTCTTCATGCGCATCGAGCTCGATTCACCCAGCTACAATGCGAAAAGCAGCCAAATGGCTTTTAGGTTCGGTTCTTCCGTCGTAAAATGGTAGGTTTACCCTTCGCACATCTTTAATCTGAAAGTTAGCTATCCGAGCTGTAAACGATGAACGCCGAATTTCTTCTATCACTTTTTCTACTTAGAGAGCTGAACTAATCGCTTGGTGGAACTTTAACTTCATCTCGTCAAGAGCACGATTCACTTTGTTAAAATCTGAGACGATTGTGTGTACCATAGTGTCTCCTATCTCAACTGGGATGTCATTGTTGTTGTTGTTGATGATATTGTTGTATTTGACATGTTTTTAACCTCCATTTATTATCATTTAAGTGTAGTTTCATCCATTTTTTACCACTTTGCATCATATTCATCACCTTAGAGTACTTAAGACATTTTGCATGTGCATTGCATACATTCTGCATTTTTGGAGTAGTATTAGGTGCTTGTGGAGCTCAGGACTACACACTCAAAGATTTGCACCAGATTAGACCAAGATTTTTCAAGTGGAGAGCTCGAGTGATGGTAGCTTGAAGAACACGTCAACACCACTCGATCTCAGATTGGTCGAGTGAATGAGTTCAAGGGAGAAACCTACATTGGACCGGCCACTCGACCAAGACCACTCGAGCACATGGCTCGAGTGGATTTTCCTTTCTTTCCCCCTGATTAGTTATTTTATCTTTTTGTATTTTTAGGGCTTCCAGGCCCTTATATAAATACCCTGGACGTCTTATTAGAGAGGAAGCCGCCTCTTTAGAACCTTAATCCTGCCTCTAAATTTTCTCTATTTTTTCTGAATTTGTAGCTCTGATTACTCTATATCCATTTAGTATTTGCAATTATTTTCTTCTCCAACATTCTTCATCGCATCTTTATATACAATATATGTCATTTTTAGCATTTTCTGGGTTTTTGTTCTTAATGATGAGTTCTGAGTAGTGATTAGGATTCTTAAGGATGGGATAGATCTGTGTAGGATTCTTGGTCTCCTTAGATGTTTAAGCTTGAAATTGTATAGATATCTTATGGATCAGGTTTTCTTAATGCTTAGTTTACCAAGGGATTGTTAATTTTGATCTCAGACATTTCCCATCGGAAGGTGTTGATGAAATGCTTGAACCAACTAACACCAGAGATCTATAGCTTTAACCCATGGTTTAAGAGGTTTTAACTGTATTTTGACATTAATGAATTGGTTCTTAATGCTTGCATGTATTATGTTTCATTGATATTTGCTCTAAGTTTTTTTGTATCTTTGACTGAATATTAAAATTAGGAAGTGTTATAGGCATGTTGGTGTTTATCACAGGAGTGGAGCCACCTTACTTTGATGTTCATTGTCTAGAGATAGCTTCTGTGAAGTTTTGTTAGATATCTAGGAGAGACCAAGGAAAATCACTGATCCATGAATCTCATCCTTAGGACCCTATTTCCCATTTTATTGTTACTCTGTTCTTGCTTGGTTGTTTTCCTTTGTTCTGTTTTGTTTACTTTTGCTTTATCACTCGATCACTACAACTCGACCACTTAGGTCGAGTGCTTTCCATTTTTTTTTTCTTAGTTTCACTCGACTGCATACACTCAATCCTTCTAGTCGAGTGCTCTTTGTGTTTTTGTCATTTTCTGCTTAGCTCGACCTGACCACTCGATCCTTCTGGTCGAGTGCTTTCTTTTTCTTTCCTTTTCTACTTAGCTCGGCTAGTTTGACTCGATGACTCTGATCGAGTGCTTTCTCTTTTACTTTTCTTGCTTAGCTCGATAGTTTAACTTTAACATGTGTGACAGCGCCTGGTCTTTAGTTTACTTTTTGCATTTTGATTCTGTTTGCTAGGTTGTTAGATATCTTTCTTTCTACTTGGCTTGACTTGAAGTAATTGATCACATCTTCATTGCATAGCACAGTCTTCCTAATTGGATTAACTTAGTAATCCCTCCACTATACTATAATTGCAAACTTTGTTTCAATTTGGCGCCATTGCCATTTGGGAACCATTGTGTTACAGTTTGGATTTCAAGTGTTTTCAAGATCAAGTTCTCTCTAAATTACATATAATTTACTTCCTGTTCTCTGATCATTTAGGTATCCTTTCCACTGCCAGCAATAGAAATTTCTTGAAAAAAGATGCAACTTCAGGCTGGAAACTCGTGGAGAACTTAGCACAGACTGACAACAACTATGAGGACTATGTTTTGCAACCCCAAGGAAGCACCGACACTGAGCAAGAACACAGAGAAGAAATAAGAACTTTTAATTCAAAGCTTGATCGTTTGCTCCCAACTCAACCAGTTACACTAAATTTGATGGGTCGCGAGGAGTTACAGAAACCTCAGGCTGAGGACACCGTCTCAAGCGAATACGTTAACTATATTCAGAACCAAGGGGGATACATCAAACCAAACTTCACTAATCCCACCTACACCTTTCCCACTATGATGGTCACGCAAAATGACTATTTATATCACCAACAGAAATCCCCTACTCAATACCCCATTCCCTATCCGCAACATCAAAGCTACTTTCCCCCACCTCCTTTTATAAGGAGTTATTAGCATACTCATGCTTTCCTAGGAGCCCAGCAACCACACCTAGAAAGCACACCAGACCTTGATATAAAGACTATGCTCTAGCAAATTCTTCAGGGGCAAGCCAATGGTGCACTAGAATCATCACAAAAACTAGCCGAGGTTAACAATAAGCTGGATTGCACTTTCAGAGAGCTAAACACCAAAATTGAGCATATGAACAACAAAATTAAGCACTTGAAAGTGATAAAGCTGCAAGCACTTATACAGCTTATACAAGACAATTCCCAGGGAAACCTCTCGACCTCCCCAATGAATTTGCAAAAGCTATTACTCTGTGTAGTGGCAAACAAGTACAGTCACATGAAGGTCAGCCAAACACCACTGGGGACAGTGAAACTCAGGAGGGGGAGGGTTGACTTTATCAAGATGACGCTCGAGCTGAACAACCACATCAGGAAACACTACTCGAGCAACTAACTCGAGCATGTGATCGAGTGGAACCACTCTTGTCGAAATAAGCTACTCGAGATAAAACACTCGACCCCACTGTTTGAGCTAAAGCTCGAGCTAAGACTTCTCTTGCAAAGGTACCCAAAAGATCAAAGGATACATAGGTGCCTTACGATCCACCCCATATGCGCCTCCATTTCCATTCTCAGGAAGGTTCAAGAAGCAGTTAGTAGCTAAGTATAAGGCCTTGTTTGAGAAACACTTGAAGGAGGTTGAGTTTCAAATGCCATTGCTTGATACCAGAAGTTCCTAAAAGATCTAGTGACAGAAAGAATCAAAGAAGTTCAGGGGATGGTAGTACTAACTCATGAATGCATTGCCGATATCCAAAAAAAAGTCATTATGCAAGAAAATTTAGGAGATCCAGGTTCCTTCACCCTACCTTGCTCTTTAGGCCCTCTAGTTTTCAAGAACTATCTGTGTGATTTAGGTGCCTCTGTGAGCCTTATGCCACTACTAGTTGTGAAAAGATTAGGGTTCACCAAATACAAACCCAGTAATATCTCATTAATCCTTGCTGATATATCTGTTAGATTATCCTATGGCCTATTGGAGGACGTACCTGTCATAATAGGACATGTGGAGGTACCTACAAACTTTGTAGTCTTGGAAATGGATGAAAAGCCTAGAGACCCTCTGATTTTAGGAAGGCCATTCCTGGCAACAACAGGAGCAATGATAGACGTTAGAAAAGGAAAAATACACCTAAAAATGGGAAAGGACGTCATAATAAAGTTCGACATCGACAAAGCGATGAAAAAACCTACTATAGGTGGTCAACTTTTCAGAGTTGGAGAGATGGACGAGTTGATTGAAGAAATGTTATAAGAAATAGTCGAGAAAGATCACCTTGTAACAGAATTGACCAAGGACATCGAGAGTGACTATCTTCATGATGAAGCATCGAGGTATGGAAGCATATTAGACTCAGTAAAGGTAGTCGACAAGTCTGATACATTCAAAGACCTGATTGGCACTAGAACGGAAGCTATGGCTGCATTAGAGAAGAATACAATAGCCACTTGATGGACAACTCGAGCGGCGACTTAGGAATTGTAGGCGTACACAACTCGAGCAACCCACTCAAGTAGCCACTCGAGCAATCCCTCGAGCAGAATCTACTGAATGCAAATGATTGGTCCGAACTCAAGGCACCAAAGGTAAATCTCAAACCACTACCAAACAGACTAAGTGGTTTCTTTAAATTCCCATTCACCCAAATGATCAAGAGAAGACAACGTTCACCTGCCTTTATGGGACGCTTGCATATAGGCGGATGCCATTTGGCTTGTGCAATGCACCAGCCACTTTTCAGAGGTGCATGGCCTCCATTTTTTTGGACCTGTTGGAGGTTATGATGGAAGTTTTCATAGACGATTTCTCTTTCTATGGCTTCTCTTGTCTGTCTAATTTGTGCAGGGTTTTGACTAGGTGTGAGGAGGCTAATTTAGTACTTAACTAGGAAAAATGCCACTTCATGGTAAGGGAAGGGATCGTGTTACGTCACAAGATATCAATAAGGGGGATAGGGGTCGACCAAGCAAAAATTGAAGTGATAGTCCAGCTACAGCCACCCAAGGCTGTAAAAGACATAACGAGTTTCTTAGGACATGCCGGCTTTTACAGGAGATTTATCAAGGATTTCTCGAAACATGCAAGACCTCTAACAAGGTTACTGTGCAAGGAGATAGAGTTCGACTTTGATACAAATTGCCTGAAGGCATTTCACCAGATCAAAGAAGCTTTAGTGTCAGCTCCGATTGTCCAAGCACCAAATTGGGACTATCTGTTTGAGATTATGTACGACGCCTCGGACTACGCCGTTGGTGCTGTATTGGGACAACGAATAGATAAAAAGCTTCATGTCATCTACTATGCAAGCATGACACTTGATGACACTCAAGGAAGATATGCTACTACAGAAAAGGAGCTGCTTGGAGTAGTATTTATAGTCGAAAAATTCAAGAGCTACATAGTAGGATCAAAGGTGACCATCTACACAGACCATGCAACATTGAGGTACATCTACGAAAAGAAGGATACTAAACCCAGACTGCTAAGATGGATCCTTCTACTTCAAGAATTTGACATGGAGATCGTGGAAAAAAAAGGAATAGAAAATGGAGTAGCTGATCATCTACCAAGTATCAGGATTGAAGACTGCCCCCATCAATGATTCACTACCAGAAGAATAACTTATGTCGATAGAGGTATGGAAGACCTGCATTAGATCAAGCAAATCATTCGAACATGTAGTTGCGTTGAATAAAGAGAGATTTTCTTGGTATGCTGACATGGTGAATTACAAGGCAATTGGAACATTCTCTGATGGTCTAAATGGTTACAAGAAGAAGAAATTCTTACAGGATGCTAACCATTACTTCTAGGATGAACCTTACCTTTACAAAATGGGTGTAGATAGCCTTTTTAGGAGATGCATATCAGAAGCTGAATCAAGAGGAGTTTTAGAGAATTGCCATGGTTCTAGCTATGGAGGCACTTTGCTACTTTCAAAACGGTTCAGAAAATTCTCCAGGCTGGCTTATGGTGGCCCAAGGGACACTCATAGCTTTATCTCTAAATGCGACGCATGTCACTGGATGGGGGAACATCGGCAAAAGAAATGAGATGCCCCAGAACCCCATTTTAGAAGTTGAGGTTTTTTATATATGAGGGATCGATTTCATGGGACCTTTCAACACACCATCCCACGGGAATAAGTACATATTGGTAGCAGTTGACTACTTCTCCAAATGGGTCGAGGCAATTGCAGCCCCAACAAACGATGAAAAGGTGGTTCTGAAGATGTTCAAGCACATCAATTTTCCCAGATTTGGCGTCCCCAAAGCAGTAATAAGTGATTGGGGATCCCACTTCATAAATAAGTCATTTGAGAGTCTCCTGAAGAAACACAGCGTCAAGCAATCCTTGCCAGGGTAGTGGGGATGTCAAAACGAGATTGGGGCATTAAATTGGATGAGACCCTTTGGGCGTACATGACTGCTTATAAAACTCCCATAGGACGAATGCCATTTCATCATACTGGGATTTGAAAATTTTGGTCATTATATTCCTTCATGTATCTGAAGCATTGTGGACCTTGCAGGTAAAAGGGCTGGAATATTCTGTGACAAGGATTGAAATCCTAGTTCGCAGAATTTTAAATGTTTTTCCAATGTTTACTTGTTTTTGCATCAAATAATATAATAAAAACTATATTTGTTTTTATTTAATAGATGTGCCCACAAAACGAGCTGCCTACGTACCCAAAGAGGAATCAAGCCAAATCGTAGTTCATATTACATAACAAGTACTTTAAACATAAAAGTTCTTTAGATTGAGAGTAATCCAAGTGCGTCAAACTGGTTCCCCTTCATGGTTCGTCAACCTATAAACATCATTGCAAACTATCTTTGTCACTTGTTAAGGACCTTCCCAATTGACTCCAAGTTTCCCAGCTCCTTCTTTTTTTGTATTCTCGAAAACTCTTCGTAGAACAAGATAACCCACCTTTAAAGGTCCATTCTTTATTTTTGAGTTATAGTACCATGTAGTTGCATGTTGGTAATTTTGGAGCCGGACTAATGCTTGGTCTCTTCGCTCGTCAATTGTATCAAAAACATCCTCCGTTATTTGAGTGTTGAGTGATTCATTAAAAGGGAGTTCGGTTCTTCAAATCTTGGGACGTCTAGTTCAGCAGAAACTACAGCTTCAATTCTATACACTAAGGAATAAGGAGTTTCTCCGTTCGCTCTAGGAGGCGTCGTGCGGTACGCCGACAAAACTTGTTGAAGCTCTTCGTACCAACCTCCTTTATACGATCCGAGCCTTTTCTTTAAGTTGCTCAAGACTGTTTTATTTGCTGCTTCCGCTTGGCCATTTCCTTGAGGATATCTTGGGGTTGAATAACTTATCTTAATCCCCATGAAGCAACAAAATATCCAAAATCCTTTGATATAAACTGATGTTGACACCGGATCCGCACCAAGGATCCATTCTCTCCAATCATAACACGTGTCAACCACTTCAGCAGGTCAAAGTAAAGGCTGGTTCTGATATGATCCTAGTTGAGGATCAAGTCCCTGAATGCTCTCCAAGAGGTTGTGATGATCGTTGATGAGATGGGTGTTGCGGAAGAGATGACAAGATGTAGAAACAGTGAGTAAGATCCGATGGATCTTGGGGATTGTTGTGAAACTTCCAAAGGGGATGGTGAACCTTTGGACTTTCAGACTTATTCTGTACGTGGGTGAAGACCCTAGACGTGGTGAACAAGGGGTGGATCGAAGTGAAACTTCCTAGGAGTTGTGACAGACCCTAAGACTATCGGCTTGCTCGGTGTGAAGGAATGAAGACCCGACACTTTGAACAAGAAATGATCAAACAGATTCCAGATAGTTTTGAGAATATGAAAAGAGTTTGATAAATCACAAATGAAGCATTACAAGAGTTTAAATCAGCCAAAGAGTAAAGGAGAGAATCTCGAAAATGACATAACATTAAAAATAAAGTTGAACATAAAATAACTCTTCAAGTCTTTCAATATTTCGGCTGAATCTTCTTGTTGGACTTGGGCTGCTTCACTTAGATAAGAGATAGAGGTGGGCTTAGGCTTTATCAAGAGGCTGATGAGTGAGTGATATGGCTTACCTCATTAAAAACCTTATTTGGAAAACCCAATGGGACAAAACCAAATGAAGGGAAAAAGAGTGTAAGTCATATCACCTCTCTTGATAAATGTTTAGGTGGCTTGGATCACAACCATTGTAGCTGGATTAGCACACACTAAACTGCCCTGAATGGTGTTGAGAAGATGTTGCAAAGTTGTCTTGAATTGTTGAAGTGATCGTCTTAATATTCCCAGATCAAACGTTGTTGTTGAGCTAATCCATTTCTTCTTAGCTTCCTCGGCTACAAGCTGCTCCGGTTCAAGCTTCTCCTTCATTGTGCTTGGTATGATCACATCATCCTCTCCCATTTGAAAAGGATTTGACCTCAAATCCGAACAATCTGCAAGGAAAAAGATTAAGTTAGAATTAATGAAGTTTAAAATCCGAAAACACTTACCTTGCGAGCAGGTCTTGTAGCCATTGATCTTTGTGTGGGCTGGAAAATGTCCTATTTTCATTTGAATCCACAAAATTTCACCAGGCTTAAAGATCATTCGGCATTGCTTCTTGTTTGGTTGCTGCTCCTTTCTCCATTGTTTCAACGGGTCATAATCAACTTGGACAGTAAACCGCTTTAGCCATAAGTAAAATAACCACGTCTCAGGTGTATGAGTCTTCATTTCTTCAGCTTGTTTACCCTGTGCACTTTTAACCAAAACTCGAAACAAGAGATCATAGGCGCAAAAGGTATTATCCTTTGATTCAATAAGCAACTTGCTATAGGCCAGAATGTCAAAACTTTCAGTGAATGGCCTCGAAACAGAAAAAGCCTCTCTAGCGTTAGGATATGAAGTGCATTGTGCTATCCTAGAGAGTCTATCTATCAGCACAAGATTTATATTCGGTTCATACGTTTTATCAAACAGAAATCCTCCATGCCTAAAGTTCTTTGTATGCTCAAATTTATCACAATAATGAATCACATCTTTAAAATCAACAGTTGACATATAAATCTCTTTGATGTGTTCATATTCCAGCAACTTAGATTTAGGAACAAAAAGAAATGCGTACCTTTGAATTGTTGCTTTAGGCACAACAATTTCCTTACATATCTTGTTTCCAATGTCATAAGGAAATGCTTCAACGGATGCTCCTGGATCAAAGACGATATGATTCTCCTTCCCACAGATTAGTGAGACAATTCCTGAGTTGTATTTAGGGAATACAACTTCGAAGTCTTGAAAATGACAAGGTTTCTTACTCGGCAGCACCGGCGCAAGGTTAGTAAAACTCACAAGAGTTTCTTTATAAGAAAATTTAATCAAAGGTGGTGTCGAGAGTAAGGTTTTTTTGATCTCACCAGCCTTCACGCCAGAGTTAGAGTGAGTAATCACAATTTCTTTGCTAGGAATTTCTTATCGAGGCGTGATCATAAGGTTGGCCGGTTGTTTGAGCTTGGCTTCGGAAGTGGATTTACCTTTCTTTAAGGCCATTTGATCTAGATGAGCATCTTGAGGAGTTAAAGGTACAAGGATGTTCTTTCTGCCCTTAAACACAAATGAATATCTGTTGGTAAATCCATCATGCATTACTTTCCGATCAGATTGCCAAGGTCTTCCAAGCAAGATATGTCCAGCGTCCATTGGTAAAATGTCACATAAGATCTCATCTTCATATTTCCCTATAGACAAAGGAACTATGACCTGGTTCTTGACTTCCAATTCTCCCTCATCATTAAGCCATTGCAACTTATAAGGCTTAGCTCTCTTAGTGATTGTGAGTCCAAGCTTATCGGCCATAGACTGGCTGGCGACCGTTGTACAGCTACCACCATTAATCACTAGGCTGCAGACTTTGTTTTGAACAAGGCAACGAGTGTGGAAGAGGTTTTCTCTTTGCTCATCTTACTCGGCCTGAGTGTGCAAATTAAGGTTTCTTCTAGTGACCAAGAATTGTCCGAACTCCGGCATTCTAAGTGGTTCCTCTAATGGTTCAGGTTCCGAATGATCTTCTTCTGAGTCTATCTTGTCGTTGTTCCTAATAACTATGGTTCTCTGATTGGAGCACGAACGGGAGTAGTGACAAAACCTTTGCACTTAAAACACTGAATTTCTCTAGCCTTGGTGCTTGAACCTTTATCAATTCCCTTGAGAGGTAACTCTTCATTCTTAGGCTTTGAGAACGGTATGCACTCCTTACTAGCCTTTTCTTCTTTATTTTTGACTGAACCTGGTGGAATCCAAACCGGGCTTAAAATTCTTTCTTTTAAGCTGTTTCTCGAACATGACTGCCTTGTGGAGTAGCTCGTCCATTTCGACATAATGATGTACCTCAAGCCTCTCTATGATATCCCTATTAAGACCACCCATGAACCTAGCCATAGCAGCTTCATTATCTTCTTGAATATCAGCTCGAAACAACAAAGTTTCCAGTTCCTTGTAGTACTCTTCTACGGACCTATTTCCTTGAGATAGATTTCTGAGCTTCATATGCAACTCTCTGTGGTAATGGCTCGGTATAAATCTTCTCCTCATAATGACTTTCATCTGGTTCCAGGTTTCAACAGGAAGATCTCCAGTCCTTTTCCTAGAAGTCACTAATTGATCCCACCAACTTAAAGCATAGTCCTTAAAGGCGGTTGGTGCTACTCTAACTTTATTTTCCGGAGTGAACTCCTTACAGTCAAAGATTATCTCTACCCTCTTCTCCCATTCTAGATACTCTTCAGGATCATTGGTTCCATGGAAAGTTGGAATCTCAATCTTGACGCCAGCTAAAGGGTCTCTAGGAGTGGTTTTGTGATTTCTAAGGAGTTGATCCTCTCTTGGTCGTCTTCTCCTGGTCTGATGTGATGTGGATGAGTTACTGTAGTATTGTTCAACATCTGTAGATTGTGGATTCCTTCTGAATCGGTCATTGATAGATTGAATCTCCGCTCTCATGTCTGCCAAGCTTTCGCCCATCATGGCTCTAAAAGAGTAAATGAGTTGTTTGTTGGAGTTTGAGGATCCTTCGTCTTCTTCATTGGTTCCCACCATGGTACCTGTTCAGATTCAAACAAGTAACAAGTAAAAATGCTCAAAGATAACACAGCAACAAAAAATCAAAGACAAGAAACATAGTAACCGCTCAAGTTGTCCAAAATTCCTGCAGTGCCAGTTTGAATTGATCGAACCAAATAAATTATCAAATCACGAGAAAAAATTCCAGAAAAATTTTAACAAATACTAGACTCAAGCATGGTTTCAATGCAACAGATTTCACGATTTTAGGATTAACCAATGATTTTAAACAATTCTAGCAAGTTAACGCGAAAAAACTGTTCAAATTCCGATAACCTCTAGTTGTGACTGTTCGACTAAATCAACCTCGAAAAATTATCAAATCATGTTCAAAAATTCTAGAATAAATTTTAACAAATACTAGACTCTTTTTTGAAGTAGATTCAACAGATCTCACGATTTTATCTGACAAAATAAATTTATGAAAATTCCAACAGTCAGCAGACAAAACAGATCGGAATGTAAAGAGGTGTAATAGATCGAAAATGATACAACCTGGCGTGGAGTCAGCTCTCATACCACTTGATATGATCCTAGTTGAGGGTCAAGTCCCTGAATGCTCTCCAAGAGGTTGTGATGATCGGTGATGAGATGGGTGATGCGGAAGAGATGACAAGATGTAGAAACAGTGAGTAAGATCCGATGGATCTTGGGGATTGTTGCGAAACTTCCAAAGGGGATGGTGAACCTTTGGACTTTCAGACTTGTTCTGTACGTGGGTGAAGACCCTAGACGTGGTGAACAAGGGGTGGATCGAAGTGAAACTTCCTAGGAGTTGTGACAGACCCTAAGACTATCGGCTTGCTCGGTGTGAAGGAATGAAGACCCGACACTTTGAACAAGAAATGATCAAACAGATTCCAGAGAGTTTGAGAATATGAAAAGAGTTTGATAAATCACAAATGAAGCATTACAAGAGTTTAAATCAGCCAAAGAGTAAAGGAGAGAATCTCGAAAATGACATAACATTAAAAATAAAGTTGAACATAAAATAACTCTTCAAGTCTTTCAATATTTTGGCTGAATCTTCTTGTTGGACTTGGGCTGCTTCACTTGGATAAGAGATAGAGGTGGGCTTAGGCTTTATCAAGAGGCTGATGAGTGAGTGATATGGCTTACCTCATTAAAAACCTTATTTGGAAAACCCAATGGGACAAAACCAAATGAAGGGAAAAAGAGTGTAAGTCATATCACCTCTCTTGATAAATGTTTAGGTGGCTTGGATCACAACCATTGTAGTTTGATTAGCACACACTAAACTGCCCTGAATGGTGTTGAGAAGATGTTGCAAAGTTGTCTTGAATTATTGAAGTGATCGTCTTAATATTCCCGGATCAAACGTTGTTGTTGAGCTAATCCATTTCTTCTTAGCTTCCTCGGCTACAAGCTGCTCCGGTTCAAGCTTCTCCTTCATTGTGCTTGGCATGATCACATCAGGTTCAGTTCGGAGTAAGAAAGGATGGACGAACCGTACAAGGGCTCGATGGAGCGAACTGGGGTCCGACTAGTAGTGTCTGCGAAGCGAGGCTAATATGCGAGCTGTAGGAAGAAATCATTCAAAGTACGAGATATTACAACATTAAAGACCAAATCAAAACTGGCGGAGTAAAGAGGAATTGTAGAATTTATTAGTATTTATTCTTAGCATTTAATCGTGTATAAATATAGACCCCCATGGTCATGTATGGGAGTCAATTTGTTTGCTACTCGAAATCAATATAAACAATTTTACACATTTCCTTCAGCAAATCAATTTTCTATTTTACATCATTATCTTAAGCAAACTCTATTTTATTTCTTTAAACAATTCAATCCATTATTGGGTGTGAAATCTAGCATCCACATTTTTGCACCATCTGTGGAGAGAATCAGACATTTAAGCAACAAGTCTATCATTTCAGAATAGCTCTCTTCAACAAATTCATCATAGCTGGTGGTAATGGTGGAGACCAAACCGGTGTCAACAATGATTCTGCCACTATCGCTACTGTCCAAGAGTGTCTTTCAGGAATCACTCAGACCATGACCGATCTGTCTACAAAACTTAGTACCATCGAGAGAGAGATGACCTCTTTGAGAAATGGTCAGGTAAATTTGACTAACAACCAAGCAACTCTTTTTTCTCATTTGGATTCGATTTCTGTTGGTCCTTCCTCTGGAAGTTGTAGTGCCCGTGAACTTTATAGGACCACAAGGAGCTCCAACCCTGATACAAGCACGTAATCACACCAAGCTTAGATCACTTGATGATCAAAGAATTCCAAGCTTTGACTCGCGGAAGGTGGAATTGAAGGTAGAGATGGAGGTGATGTTTTGTGATTGACTCTCTCAATCGGTGGGCTTGATTGACTCGCTCAATCGGTGGAGAACTAGACTTGTTTGAATCACACAAACAATCCTAATCCTATAATCTCAAGAATCAAATGAATCTCTCAAATGAAACTTAAAGACAAACTTTAAACAAAGACAGTCTTTGAATAAAAAGCAAACTTGTATATTTCTTAGATGATTGAAAGGTGATTTGTACAAAGGACGAAATGAGCTTTATATAGAGCTCTTACATGAGTACTCTAACGTTCTAGAAGGTTAGAAACAAGAAAGAAATCACAAAATTAAATACAAACTAGCCGTTGGACCATTATGAGCAAATCGGGCCAAATAAGGCAAGTTGTGAAGCGCCTTTATTCTTGAAAGCTTAGGTGCGAATTGGTGGTGTCTTGGGACGTCCAGGTTCACTGAATAAGGCTCCAGAATGCACACAAGTGAATAGGAAAAGAGCCGTTGCTGAATGATATCCTTTGGCTCCAATCAAGGCAAATAAAGGCAAGCTCGGTTCGAGATATGGGAAGTGAAGGTGTGGGAGGATCCGCCTGATCCTGTGCGTTTTGGTTGAAACAAATACGTGTTGTAGAGTCTCTGGATGATGGGGAAGGTCTCCAGGTCGCCAAAGATACGTTTGAAGACTCCCAAATCCGCAAGACTCCATATAAGGCAAGTCTAGAGTGTTCCGGTTTAGAAATTGAATAACTTCCTCATCTGATATCGGTTTGGTACGAATCCAATTTACTGAGCTTCTATGATGAGTAAAGAATACATACCAAGTTGGTTTGTAACTTAATTCCTTGTGGTTTGGCCGTAATCCTCCAAATAGTAGCCGTTGGTCTCTATCGGGTTCATTGGAAGTCTGCTGACTTGTAACTTGAATAACTTCCTCATGTGAAAAGCTTTTGAACCAAATCAACTTCTCTGTGATTCCTTGATGACTTAATATTGCCTCATTAAAAACCTTTCTAGGTAAACCCATTGGGAAAAACCCTAGACAAGGGAAAAAGAGTGCAACAGTCATTTTCCAACACTGGTTAGGTTGATATGCTTCAATAAAGGCATATATGTCTTTGGTACGCTCAGGCTGGTTCTCTCCAAAGGTATTGGTCGTCTGGTTGATGTCTCCTCCATGCTCCTTGATTGATGGTGACTTGATGTCCTCATCATACCCTCCCCTCTTCAAAAGCGTTTCGACCTCGGAACTGTATAATCCTCGGTATGGTGATTGTTTGTTGATGTGTTGTGCATCTGGCGGTTCATCTTTGAACTGGAGTATTGGGACTACTCCTCTGTTTTTCCTAGTAGGTGGTGGTATCATTGGCTCAACTCTTCCTCGGACATGGTCTTCAATTTCTAAGTCTGGTGGTTCTTCCTTTGTACCTGCAATATTTCCAACTCCTTTGGCACAAATCAAGTGAATTAATACAGTCATGGAATTATTATAAACAGGTAAACATGGTTTATTCAATATAGATTTTTGCTCAGGTTTTAAATGTGTAGTAAAACAATTATTTTGAATCAAGTGTTTCCGTGGGGCACCAACGTTTTCATCAAACTCTTCTAGACTTAATAGGTCTGTCATCACACTTTTAGAATCATCAGAGATTAGTTGAAGCAATGAGGCACTTACCTGACCAAAACTTTCGATGAGTTTTGTTTCTTTTGATGCCACGTCATATTGAGTAAATGTGTGATCCGGTGGCTCTTCTTGCATTAGAATGAAGCTGGGGAAACTTCATCTTTCTCAGGGCCTACTTTCCTCACCGTGTGCTCCATGACTTGATCGAGACCTGCATCATTAACCCTTGGCGAAGACAAGCACATTATACTAGAATTGGACATTTCAAAACCAGATTGTGCTAAACAATCACTTGAGTTAGATGAACTCGGTTTTGGTTCAAGTGTTGTTACATTAACTACTTGTCTTTCAGGACATGTTGCAGCAAAGTGACCTTGCTTATGACATCTATAACAGATTATTTCTTTAGATTTAGATAGCTTAGGAGGCTTACATTGCTTTACATTGCCGTGTGGCTCAAGCTTTGAGCTCGGACTTTGCTTGTGAGCTACGACTTTTGCTTTTGGCTTCTCCTCATGTCCTTGAGTGACTAATGTGGCCTCAGTCCTCTTAATTGGTGTTTGTGTCGTCCTTCTCTTCAGTTTAGAACTGTGTGGTTGCTTTGGAGCCGACCTCTCCTTTGGAGCTGATTGGAACAACAACTTCTTGGGAGTGTAATTCTTGTTTAGGGATTTTGGCACAAAGGTTCGATACATGCTCTGTTTGAGTAGTCCCCAAGTGTTGATTGGCTGGGAATATTGATGCCAAAATTCTTCTTGTCGCCACCATTCTTGTGCTTCTCCAACTAGGGTGTCTAAGGCATAGGAAAGCCTTTCTTCTTTAGGTATGTGATGGGAACGGAACCAATGCTCTAAGTCTTCTTCCCATTGAATGTATGCCTCAGATCCTTGTTGAAAACCTGAAAAATAGATGTAATTGGAATAATCATAACCATCTCTTCCTGCCTCACTTACACCTTCATCTTCTCTGGATAGGTCTTCCCAATAATCATCTCTTCCAGCCTCACTTTTGACTTCCTCCTCTTCAACAAACTCTTCTGGAGACCTTTGAGACTCAGTCTCATCTTCATGGTTGAAGTAAGGAGTCTCACACCATGGTCTATCCTCTTCTTCACGTTCTGAACCAGTCTCTTCATAGTTTTCTTCTTCATCATGGCATGATTCATCTTCAGCAAAACTTGACACTTCTTCATAGGCGTGTTTCTTGAGCCTCTGTTCATCTCTTGATTTGTTTTGCAAATCAAATTCGTGGTGTTGATCCTCCAAACTGTCATGAAAGCCAACTTCTTCACAGAAACTTGATTCTGATTTTTTCTTCATCATGCACATTAGTTTCTTCCTCTAAACCGATTTGAGAGCTAGTAACTCCAATGTCTTCTTCTTCATAGAGCACACTTTCTGACTCTTTCTCATCATCCCAGTGTTCTTCATTACGTTCATAGCCTTCTCCAGTACTGAATTCAGAATCAGCACCTCCTTCCCACGAGTTGGGGTCATATCCTTCGTCTCCACTCCATGAGGGGTCCAGTTCTTCACCCCAATCGATCTCTGAGGTGTTAAACTCACTTCTTTCATCCTCTACATCAGATTCATAGTCCATGGCGGATGGTTCCTGCAAAAGATTCAACACAATATCAAAGCTCTAGCAACTAAAAGAACCGATTTAGACAATTTAAGCCAATTGGACACAGTTTGGAAAACAACTTCGAAAAAAATATTAAATGGACTCCAAAATTTGAAATTCTACTTGATAAATCTTTTTAAGAGATTAAATTAACAAAATCAAAAAGAAAAAATATTTTTTTGGAAATTTTCGGATTTTATACGACTCAAACAAAACAGATCAAAATCCAGAAGCGATTTTTGATATGTCTGAGATTTAATTCTCAAACAAATACCAAACGAACTTCTAAATTCTGGGATAAAATTTTTATGGGTTTTCAAGACTCTAAGAAAAGCATAACAAAAGACGAAATAATTTTTTTGAGTTTTTATGGATTTTATAAAATTGACACAACAAAATTGACGAAAAACTTAAACTGTGAAATCAGAAACTTTTTATGGGGTTTTTATTTATGAAATCGAAAAAAATAACAAACTGAAGCAAATAATTTATTCTTTTTGTTTTTATGAAAGATACTGAAGCAAACTAGCAAGAACAAAAAGAAAGAAAAAATGATTTTTATATGTTTTCGATTTTTTTAATGAAAATTGAAACAACAAAACAGAAAATTAAAAGGGATAGAGGTTGGATGAATACAACCTGATGGGTAGGAGCTTTTGAAGCTCTGATACCAGATGATACAAGCACGTAATCACACCAAGCTTAGATCACTTGATGATCAAAGAATTCCAAGCTTTGACTCGCGGAAGGTGGAATTGAAGGTAGAGATGGAGGTGATGTTTTGTGATTGACTCTCTCAATCGGTGGGCTTGATTGACTCGCTCAATCGGTGGAGAACTAGACTTGTTTGAATCACACAAACAATCCTAATCCTATAATCTCAAGAATCAAATGAATCTCTCAAATGAAACTTAAAGACAAACTTTAAACAAAGACAGTCTTTGAATAAAAAGCAAACTTGTATATTTCTTAGATGATTGAAAGGTGATTTGTACAAAGGACGAAATGAGCTTTATATAGAGCTCTTACATGAGTACTCTAACGTTCTAGAAGGTTAGAAACAAGAAAGAAATCACAAAATTAAATACAAACTAGCCGTTGGACCATTATGAGCAAATCGGGCCAAATAAGGCAAGTTGTGAAGCGCCTTTATTCTTGAAAGCTTAGGTGCGAATTGGTGGTGTCTTGGGACGTCCAGGTTCACTGAATAAGGCTCCAGAATGCACACAAGTGAATAGGAAAAGAGCCGTTGCTGAATGATATCCTTTGGCTCCAATCAAGGCAAATAAGGCAAGCTCGGTTCCAGATATGGGAAGTGAAGGTGTGGGAGGATCCGCCTGATCCTGTGCGTTTTGGTTGAAACAAATACGTGTTGTAGAGTCTCTGGATGATGGGGAAGGTCTCCAGGTCGCCAAAGATACGTTTGAAGACTCCCAAATCCGCAAGACTCCATATAAGGCAAGTCTAGAGTGTTCCGGTTTAGAAATTGAATAACTTCCTCATCTGATATCGGTTTGGTACGAATCCAATTTACTGAGCTTCTATGATGAGTAAAGAATACATACCAAGTTGGTTTGTAACTTAATTCCTTGTGGTTCGGCCGTAATCCTCCAAATAGTAGCCGTTGGTCTCTATCGGGTTCATTGGAAGTCTGCTGACTTGTAACTTGAATAACTTCCTCATGTGAAAAGCTTTTGAACCAAATCAACTTCTCTGTGATTCCTTGATGACTTAATATTGCCTCATTAAAAACCTTTCTAGGTAAACCCATTGGGAAAAACCCTAGACAAGGGAAAAAGAGTGCAACAGTCATTTTCCAACACTGGTTAGGTTGATATGCTTCAATAAAGGCATATATGTCTTTGGTACGCTCAGGCTGGTTCTCTCCAAAGGTATTGGTCGTCTGGTTGATGTCTCCTCCATGCTCCTTGATTGATGGTGACTTGATGTCCTCATCAAACCCTCAAACTCACGTGAATCCTCTGCAAAGTGTCAACCTTCAAACACCGATCAATCAACCAGCGGTGCTTCAAACTGGCACCAATTCTTGCCAATGATGCGGTAGGTAAAGGAGTCAATCCTGCAGTTCTGGTAGATGCGGTTAATAACAACAACAACAATTACATCCCAACAGAGATAGGAGATACTTAGGGACATGCCATCATCTCATATCCATTCATACGTCTAGTGGCGTAGAACCCCTTCCTCCCTTTGACCAATGGGATCGGGAAGTATTAGATCTTTATGTTAGAAATTCTATACAATTGGAAAAAGTATATAACCTTATGTTGTATTTGCAACGTCCCTGGTCATAACAAAAAAGTTTGATTTTATGAATCGGCTGTTAGAAAGAGAGCTTCGCCAGAGGATTTGATTGCTGCGAATAAAAAAATCTTAGATCTCGAATTGAAGATTAAGAATGATGCCGACCAGATTAGCATAGTATGTAGTTAGAGAAAGAACGAGACAACACCCTTGACTAATTTAAACTGTCACAAGAGAAAGTAGATGTACTCACTCATGAACGGAATACTATGCGAGCTTCATTGTCTTCGCGTCAAAAGAAAAACGATTTTGACGAGTTAAAGCAGAAATATGATGACCTTTTAAAACTTCGCAAGATTCACCTGTAGCATTCGAGCTGCTTGGATTGGAATAAATCGAAAGATCATTGTCGTGGCATAATTGAAGAGGTAGTAGGGCATTTTGATTCTTTGTAGGAAAAGATGCTGCTTCAATCTAATGTTAATGAGCTGAAAATCAATCAATCCATTCTAGCTTTATTCTAAATTGGTGATTTTTGACTTAAGCAAGGAGAAGAGAGAGGTGAAAAAAGTCACTAGCCGAGGTTGAAGCCCAACTGGGAGCTATCCTATCTGTCAAACCGAACTTTGAGTGGTACTGCTCACTCGTTGCTGTCGTATTGTCTTATGGTGATCCTCCTTCCATTCCATCCAAAGCGACATGTGGTCAAACTTCTACAGAGGCTGCTAGAGGTCCGTCTTCGCTCCCTAAGAAGGTATAGTTTAATCAATTCGGCTCTAATTTTGCAATTATGAGTTCTAAATACGTGACTAAACTTAGATTTGGAATTATTCAGGCTTTGTCAAAATATAGAGACTCATCCCTGGAATCCTCTGGCCGACCTTAATGGTGATTATTCTGAAGATGATTTTTGGCTAGGACGCTCATTTATAGTTTTTTTATTTGTTATAGATATTGTGCATGTAACCACTTAAGTTGGGAGTTGTTCTTTTGTTTATCGAGATCACGATTTTATTTCGTTTGGATGACATTGTCCTTTGGGACTTGTAAACACTAGTATTGTTGTGATATTGTAAATATTATTTAGGGGTTTGTCCCTTTATTTCCCTAGAGATGGCTTATGAAACTAGACTCGTGTTTTAGGTTTCGATTCGCCCTTGGGGATTTGTTCTAAGACTTTGTTTAATTTCGAAGTTAAATGTCTCTTTAGAACAAATATGTCAGGTTTGCAAAGTCTGGAACGTGTTGTTTTCAAAGCAATGAGTTGATGAGACCCTTACCATGATTAAAGGAATACCTTAATCAGTTATCCTCGGTCAAATGCGAAGTTTGAACTCAGCTTTGGAATTAGGATGCCCTTACCATTTTTAAAGGAAAACTATGTCCACTGATCCTCGATAAATTTGTGCAAGGATAGAGCTCGGCTTATGAAATGTCCAACGGGACTGATCTTGTTTATGTTCCAAACTCGTCAGTTCGATTATAGAATCATGATGCGAGGATTGAACCAAACTTTAGATAAGGCGAAGCTGTGCTTGACTTAGGAAATGCGAGGCTGCATTTTATTTAATTCTCAGGGTTTTTAATTTGCAAACCATAAATTAGCACACATCCCATAACAACACAAAATATTACTTTATCTTAGGACGATCGATAAGTTAGTTAATATGATTTGGCGAAAGATGTTTGGGTTCGCAAATCGAGTCGATGATCCTTTTTGAATGATGGTTTTTACTTTTGGTTAACATTTGGGCTTACTGCTTAATAGGCCTAAAGCCTATGAATTTATTAGGTATTAATTACTAGATACATGTGAGTATATCCTCCTCGAGTATCAAAATTTGTCTTATGGAAAAAGTAAACTTATGCGTACATGTTAAGGGTATAATAATTACTTGCCTTTTATTACTCCTGTAAAGATTATATATATATATATAGATATATATATATATATTCGGCGGCGTAACCCTTCTAGTGTTCCGTTCTTTGTCAGAGAGAGAAAGTTATTAAAAAGAGATTTAATTGTACAAAGAGGGAATGTTCCCAAGGATAGAACCTTCAATGGAACCTATGCCAGACTGTTCCAATTTTCCCCCAGCCCGTAGCGGTCCTGATGACCCCTCAAGCCCTAATCCCGCTTCTGGGGATGGATTCGAAGTGCATAAGGTTAAGTTGCCTGATTACATATTGACCTTATCTGAGAAAGAATAAGAAGAAGCCAGAGACTTTCTTCATAAGGTAAGCTTTGTTAACGTACTCGGGATTACTTAGAACAATAATTAATCACTTCTTAATTGCCACTGCCATTTAGTTGACTATTCATCACTGCCTAGAATGCGGAAAACATCAGCTTCTTGGCGAGAAGAGGAAAGATCTCGAATAGCAGATTGCTCGAAGCGAAAAGCGGATTCGCCGGTACGAATGTAATCCTATCGATTGGGAGAGGAATGGTCTTGAAAAGGTCGCATTGATTCCTCGCTGCGATCGTCCATACATGCGGAATCTAAAAAGATTCCAAATAATGGAATTAAAGGCTCGGGATGATGAGGAGGCTCGTATGCGAGCTGAGTTTCTAGAAGCGGATGCAAGAGAATGATCAGACCTTGTTGTAGTAAAGGAAAAGACTTTTCGCGATCTGTCAATCAATGTAACTGTTTAGTTTAGTCGCACTAGTCAGTCTATCAAGAGTTTGTATCTTGAAAATATAATTTTACCGTTTTGCTTTAACTACAAGGGTATTGTTGGAAACTTAAATCAATCTTGGCATTCAAAAAAATCAATTAAGATCATAACTCGAGCCTTTAATTTATCTATGACTCTTGGAATTTGTCTCTTTAAACCGTTGTTCCTCACCATTTTATAGCGCAAACAAACAAAGTATCGCTCATGGCACCAAATCCTCAGCAAAACGGAAACGTTCCGGAGAACTCATCAGCAAATATGGCAATTTTCCCTCACCCGAACCCCCTTCGATCTCTTAATATAGGGCAGTACCTAGGCTTATCATCATTTGATCAGGTTATCCAGTGATAGTTTCTTGTGGTTTGATTAAGAAACTGCCACCGTGAAATCAAGAGATTGTTATCAGATTTATTGAAAAGGTTAATTAATACTTGTATATTAATACTTTTTAGATATAATTAAATATCTAAAAAAGTTATTTTTAGCTTTTGGCGAGGCACGCGTGTATTGAACATGAAAGGGAGATTTTTCGAGCAGAGGTGAGAGAAAAAGAAGCACGAATTTGGGAGATTACTCGTGAGATGGGTATCTTGAAAGCTTCGGCTTATTCTTGGCTTGCTCTTGAATCCAAGGATTTCGGCTATGAAATCCCGCATTGTGTTAAGGTACTGATCAAACAACTAGAAAGCAAAGTTAACTTGGTTTGCGAAGACACATAATTTACGAGACTGATGATTGCTTGTAATGTGTTTTGTTAATCATATGTAAATTCATCGAATCGAAAATTGGTCATCTAAATATGCGAACAAAGTTATGTGAATATTAATATTTTGGAATTTAAATAGCTGTATCTGAATGATCAGACTGCCTAAGTACCCATGTGACAAACTATGAAGTGAAAACAAAAAATAATAAAAAACTCTAGTCAAACTTGTTAGCCACTTTGCTAATTGATATGTTAGTATTTTACATGATTTATGCATACATTTTCCTTTCTATTTGTTTAGTTTCACCTTGAGTTCACAGCATTTCTAGTCCAATTTCATATGTTTTTGCACTTACGAGAATTTGCACTAGCATTTGCATACATGTTGCATTTTGGAGCTAAAACAGGTACAACTTGGAGCATGGATGCTAGGACAGCTCGAGTCCCGCGCTTTTTAATTATAGCACGCAACAAAGAGGATAAGGTTCTATTGACTACTTCGGTTTGGCCATCGGATTGTGGGTGACATGTGGTGGAGAAACAAAGCTTGGTTCCTAACTTAGACTAAAGGGTTTTCCAAAAATAACTAAGAAATTTGGTATCCCTATCCGATACAATAGTTCTAGGCATTCCATGCAACCTAACAACTTCTCTAAAGAACAACCCAGCTATATTAACAGCATCATCGGTTTTATGGCACGGTATGAAGTGAGCCATTTTAGAGAATCTATCAACTACCACAAATACTGAATCCTTTCCAGGCTTAGTCCTAGGTAATCCAACTACAAAGTCCATGGATAAGTCATACCAAGGATGCAAGGGAATAGGAAGAGGGGTATACAAACCGTGATTCTGGATTGTCGATTTAGCTTGCTTACATGTTATACATCTTTGACAACATTTCTCAACGTCACTTTGCATGTGCGGCCAAAAGAAGTGCTCACGTAACACGCTTGACGTCTTTGCCATGCCAAAATGTCCCATGAGTCCACCTGCATGAGCTTTTTGGACAAACAAATCTCGCAAGGAGGAGTTAGGTACACATAGGCGATTATCATAGAACAAAAATCCATCACTCCTAAAATATTTTCCAACGCCAAATTTTTCACAAGCAGCATAGGTTTCTTTGAAGTCAACATCACTATCATACAGTTCTTTGATTTGTTCAAATCCTAGTAACTTAACCTCAAGAGAATTCAAAAGAATGTACCTCCGAGAAAGAGCATCGGCTACTACATTCTCCTTACCTTTCTTGTACTTAATGACGTACGGAAATGTCTCAATGAATTCAACCCACTTGGCGTGTCTCTTGTTCAGCTTTTGTTGTCCCTTGAGATGCTTGAGAGACTCATGATCTGTGTGTATAACAAACTCCTTGGGCCAAAGATAATGTTGCCAAGTTTGCAAAGCCCTAACAAGCGCATAGAGCTCTTTGTCGTAAGTCGGGTAATTGAGTGTGGCGCCTCCAAGCTTTTCACTAAAGTAAGCTATGGGCTTCATATCCTGCATAAGAACAGCACCAATACCAATTCCTGAGGCATCACATTCAATTTCAAAGTTTTTATCGAAATTAGGAAGAGATAAAACCGGGGCATGTGTTAGCTTCTCTTTCAAGGTTTGAAATGCATTCTCTTGAGCTTGTTCCCACTTGAATCCGACATTCTTCTTGATAACCTCCGTGAGTGGGGCGGCTAAAGTGCTGAAGTTTTTAACAAACCTCCTGTAGAAACCGGCTAAACCATGGAAGCTTCTTACTTCACTAACAGTCTTTGGACTCGGCCAATCTCTAATAGCTCGTATCTTCTCTTCATCAACCTTGATATCATCTGTACTCACAACAAAGCCTAAAAAGACAAGGTTATCCATTCCAAAAGTATATTTATTAAGATTAGCGTACAAGGTTTCCTTCCTAAGCACTTCTAAAACTTTTCTAAGATGCTCCACATGTTCATTTAAGCTTCGGCTATAGATTAAAATGTCATCAAAATATACCACCACAAAACGACCTATAAATGATCTAAGAACGTGGTTCATTAGTCTCATGAAAGTACTAGGTGTGTTTGTTAACCCAAAAGGCATGATTAACCATTCATAAAGACCATGCTTAGTTTTAAATGCAGTTTTCCATTCATCCCCTTCTTGCATTCTAATTTGATGGTATCCACTTTTAAGATCTACCTTAGAAAAGATGCTAGAACCATGCATTTCATCAAGCATATCATCTAATCTAGGTATGGGATGTCGATACTTTACAGTGATATTGTTGATAGCACGACAATCGACACACATCCTCCAGCTACCATCTTTCTTCGGAACAAGCAAAACGGGTACGGCACATGGACTCATGCTTTCGCGGATATGTCCTTTCTCCATGAGATCGGTGACTTGTTGTTGAAGCTCCTTAGTTTCTAGAGGGTTGGTTATGTAGGCTGGTTTGTTGGGAAGAGACGCTCCTGGTATGAAATCGATTTGGTGTTCAATGCCACGGATTGGCGGCAAGCCTTGGGGAGGTTCTTCCGGGAAAACATCTTGGAACTCCTGTAAAAGAACTGAAATTTGCTAGGAATTTCCTGCACAGTGTTGTTAGTATTAAAACATTCTTTAAACACAAAAAGGAGGGATGAGGAATAACTCCCTTGTCGAGGCGTGATCATAAGGTTGGCCGATTCATTGAGCTTGGCTTTGGAAGTGGGTTTACTTTTCTTCAAGGCCATTTGATCTAGATGAACTTCTTGAGGAGTTAAAGGTACAAGGATGTTCTTTCTGGCCTTAAACTCAAATGAATATCTGTTGGTAAATCCATCATGCATTACTCCCCGATCAGATTGCCAAGGTCTTCCAAGCAAGATATGTCCAGCATCCATTGGTAAAATATCACATAAAACCTCATCTTCATATTTTCCTATAGACAAAGGGACTATGACCTGGTTCTTGACTTCCAATTCCCCCTCATCATTAAGCCACCGCAACTTATACGGCTTAGCTCTCTTAGTGATTGTGAGTCCGAGCTTATCAACCATAGACTGGCTGGCAATGTTGGTACAGCTGCCACCATCAATCACTAGGCTGCAGACTTTGTTTTGAACTAGGCAATGAGTGTGGAAGAGGTTTTCTCTTTGCTCATTTTTCTCTGCCTGAATGTGTAAGCTAAGGGTTCTTCTAGTGACCAAAAGTTGTTCGAACTCCGGCATTCTAAGTGGTTCCTCTAAAGGTTCAGGTTCCGAATGATCTTCTTCTGAGTCTATCTCGCCGTTGTTCCTAATAACTATGGTTCTCTGATTAGAGCACGAACGGGAGTAGTGACCGAAACCTTTGCACTTAAAACACTGAATTTCTCTAGCTTTGGTGCTTGATCCTTGATCAATTCTCCTGAGTGGAGACTCGTCTATCTTGGGTTTGGTAAGCGGTTTGTAATCCTTAGGCTTGTAATCCTTGCTGAACTTGGTAGAGTTGTATCCGGCCCTAGAGCTTTTCCTCTTAAGTTGTTTTTCAAACATGATAGCTTTGTGGAGAAGCTCCTCTAGCTCGACATAATGATGTACCTCCAGTTTTTCAATGATATCTTTGTCAAGACCTCCCATGAATCTGGCCATAGTAGCTTCATTGTCTTCTTGAATATCGGCTCTAAGTAACAAGGTTTCCATTTCTTTGAAATAATCTTCAACGGATCTACTTCCTTGAGACAAATTCCGAAGCCTAAGGTGAAGTTCTCTGTGGTGGTGACTAGGTACGAACCTTTTCCTCATAATGATCTTTAGTTGGGTCCAAGTCTCAACCGGTATATCTCCAGCCCTTCTTCTAGACGTCACCAACTGATCCCACCAACTTAGAGCATAATCCTTGAATGCGGTTGAGGCGAGTCTGACCTTAGTCTCTTGAGTAAACTCCCGGCAATCAAAGATAATTTAACCCCCTCTTTTCCCACTCAAGATATTCTTCAGGGTTACTGGTTCCATGGAAAAACAGAATTTCTATCTTCGCACCGGCTAAAGGATCTCGAGTAATGGGTTGGTTATTTCTAGCGGTTTGATCTTCTCTTGGCTGTCTTCTTCGAGGACGATTTGATCGAGAAGTCTGACTGTAGTAATGCTCAGCATCAGAAGATCGTATGTTCCTCCCAAGTTGTTCTTCCATAAAAGGTTGTTGATGTTCTCGGAATCGGTTGTTGATGGACGTCTCTAAATCAGCTTTCATATTGGCCATACTCTCAACCATCATTGCTTTGAAGGATTCCATAAGTTGCTTGTTGGAGTTGGAAGACTCTTGTTCATCATGGCTAGTCCCCGCCATGGTACCTGTTCAGATCCCAACAAGTAAACTAGTAAAATTTTCAAACACAACAAGAAACACAAAACTTGGCAAGAAACCCTAATCGACAGTTTGACTTGATCAATCAGAATAAAATGTCAACTCACGTTCAAAAATTCCAGAGACAATTTTAACCAAATACTAGACTCAATAATGGTTTCAATGCAACAAATTTCACGATTTTAGGATTAACCAATGATTTTAAACAATTTTAGCAAGTTCCGATCTGTTATAACTTTTCAAATTCCGATAATCTCTAGTTGTGACTGTTCGACGAAATCAACCTCGAAAAATTATCAAAACATGTTCAAAAATTATAGAATCAATTTTAACAAATACTAGACTCTTTTTGTGAAGCATATTCAACAGATCTCATGATTTTATCAGACAAAATCAATTTATGAAAATTCCAACAATCAGCAGACAAAACAGATCGGAATGTGAAAAGGTATAACAGATCGGAAGAGATACAACCTGGCGTGGAGTCAGCTCTGATACCACTTGATATGATCCTAGGTGAGGATCAAGTCCCTGAATGCTCTCCAAGAGGTTGTGATGATCGGTGATAAGGTGAGTGATGCGGAAGAGATGAAAGGTGTAAGAACAGCGAGTAGGATCCGATGAGTCTTGGGGGATTGTTGCGAAACTTCCAAAGGGGATGGTGAACCTTTGGACTTTCAGACTTGTTCTATACGTGGGTGAAGACCCTAGACGTGGTGAACAAGGGGTGGATCGAAGTGAAACTTCCTAGGAGTTGTGAAAGACCCTAAGACTATCGAACTTGCTTTGGGTGAGGATGAAGATCCGATCACAATAAGCAAGGAATGATCAAACAAGTTCCAGAGAGTTTGAGAATATGAAAAGAGTTTGATAAACTACAAATGAAGCATTACAAGAGTTTAAATCAGCCAAAGAGTAAAGGAGAGAATCTCGAGAATTACATAGCATTAAAACCAAAGTTTGAACAAAGAAAATGACTCTTCATGTCTTGGGGTTTCGGCTGAATCTTCTTATTGGACTTGGGCTGCTTCACTTGGATAAGATATAGAGGTGGGTTTAGGCTTTATCAAGAGGCTGATGAGTGAGTGATATGGCTTACCTCATTAAAAACCTTATTTGGAAAACCCAATGGGACAAAACCAAATGAAGGGAAAAAGAGTGTAAGTCATATCACCTCTCTTGATAAATGTTTAGGTGGCTTGGATCACAACCAGTGTAGCTGGATTAGCACACACCAAACTGCCCGAGATGGTGTTGAGGAAATGTTGCAAAGAGGTCTTGAGTTTCTCTTGTTTAGACCGAGTGATAGGACCCGGAGAAATGCACAAATCTTCAGCTCCTTGTAGCTCCGGTTCAAGCTGCTTCCTTTGATCCTCATTGTCGTCTCCATGTTGCATTGGTTCCTCCTCCTTGCTAGCCATAGTCATATCATACCTGGCTTGACTTAGTTGTATCTGATCACATCTTGATTGTTAGCATCACACCCATTTGGATTGACATCTTAGTATTACAATGACAATGCTAGGGAATTGATACATCCTTCTGCATACACACAAAACGGGTTACATTGTTTTTACTTGGGGATTGTATAACTGACAGGGGATTTACATCCAATAGGACAAGTTCCAACTGCTAGATTTCCCTTGCCCACAGAAGTAGTCCCTGAGTAAAAACACCATTATGACTAATGATTTGAGAGAGAGGGAGAACACCCTAGTCAGCCCTCCAATCATTAATGTGAATGGTGTTATACCTTGTTCTCAAACCAAGACTCGAGATTTTTGATTCCAACTTTACATTCTTGTCATGAGGAAGACCCATCCACGGAGAATTTTCGGGTTTTACTTTCTTCCCCTGGGATCGCTTCACTGGCCGGAAGTTTTGTAAGGAAATAAGCTAATACCTAAGCTTTCGCCCTGACGTATATTCATTGAGGTGTTGAATGTGCTCGGACTCCTTGAGAGATTTAACCAATATGTCATCAATGTAGACTTCCATGGTTTTCTCTAGTTTCTTGTTAAACATCTTATTGACGAGACATTGATAAGTTGCTATGGCGTTCTTCAATCCAAAAGGCATTACTATATAGCAATACATTCCTTTATCCGCAATGAATAAAGTTTTTTTTTGATCATCTAGATTCATCCGGATCTGGTTATAGCTGCAGAAATCATCCATGACACTTAAAAGTTCATTACCCGCAGTCGATTTGACCATACGGTCAATATGTGGCAAAGGAAAACTATCCTTTGGATAAGCCTTATTGAGATCTGTAAAATCAACGCAAACCCTCAACTTTCTATTTTTGTTCATAACTACCACATGATTGGCGAGCCAATCTGGATACTTGATTTCGCGAATAGAACCGGCTTTGAGAAGCTATCCATCTCGGCATTTACTGCTTTAGCTCGGTCAGGACCGAGCTTTTTCTTTTTTTGCTTGATTGGCTTGAAGCTTTGATCAACATAAATTCGTGGGAACTAATTGCAAGGTCAATTCTTGGCATTTCCTCAATGGACCAAACAAAGGAACTTTTATATTTTGACAGGAACTTGCTAGCTCGTCTGACAGCTTCGACTCAAGTTCCGAACCGATTTTTACCATGTGCTTGGGGTGTTTTGGATCAATAGGAACATCGATCAAAACCATTGGGAAACGTCAAGTCCTTCGGTACCCCAAAGCTGGGTAGTTGTTATTGAATTTTTAACCTCTGGCTTGTAAGGCAGCAAGATCTAGACATCTCTTGATCTCCGGTTATCGTACCTACTCCGCTAGGAGTCGGGAACTTCACACACTGGTGATAGATTGAAGGTACTGCTTTCATTTGGTAAATCCAAGGGGTGCCCAAAATGACATTGTACACAGCCGGTCGATCAAAAACTATGAATTTGATAATCATTGATACTCCTTCGGCGAGAACAGGTAATTTGATCTTGCCAAGTGACATTAATGTTTTTCATGTGAAAGCGATGAGTGGTGTAGGTTGACCAACTACGTCCACCCTATTAATCCCCATCATTTTTAAAGTGCTTAGGAAGATGGGATCAACTGTGCTTCCAATGTCAATATCAAAACTTATCATCAAAGTATCATTATGTGGTTTTGCGAGACGCTGGGTAACAAAAGTTTCAAGGTAATCAGTGTATTAACATCGACTCCCCTTGGGTCTCTGCTTACTTATGCTGGTTGATAGTACGAACTGTGTCTGGAAACAGATTTGAGCCCCTGATAATTACATATATCCTCCCCTTCGAAGGTTTGGTTGGAGTGTGCTCTGATGTTTATGGCTTTTTGCTAGCTGCTCTGAGCCATGATCTTCCTGATCTTTGTTGTACTGCTCGATGAACTCTTTAATCTTGATATCTGCGAGGTCAACAAAGGACCACAACGCGACCAAGTGTTTTTTGAGGACACTTAAGTCTTTGGTACTATGGCTATTTACTCGGTGGTTATCGCAATAAGCATTCTTGTCAGGACCCAAGTGTTTGACAAAGGTGACCCGATCTTTCCTTTTCCAAGAGGGGATCGCCCAATACTATTGTTATATGGGGAATCTTCAAAGCGTTTGGTATCTTTTCCACTTTTAAGTTCGATTTTTTAAAATGTGGGCACAACTCTAGCCTTTGTGGTTTGGTACTTCTTCTCGAACAATGCCTTTGCTTCCTCAGCCTCGATCTAGTTGTTTACTCGGAACAGAGCATCCTGAATGGTAGTTGGCTTGTTAACTGTAGCTCCAAACGGAATCTTGACTCATGCTATAAATTGTTCTGCAAAGCTGCTAGCGCAGCAGTCTGGGAAATTCGAGGAACTTTGGACAGGATGTCCTTAAATTTGGCAATATGTTTTCTCCAAGGTTCCTGAGGACCAGGGGACAAACTCATAAGGTCACTATCTATTTTTCATTTTTCCATAAGTACTAAATACTGAATGATGAAGGCCGATGATAGTTGATCAAAACTATCGATCGTAGCGGACTCAAGCCGCGTAAACCACATGAGGGCTTGACTAGAAAGATTTTATGAGAACAACTTGCAGTAACTTACATCTTCTTCATGCGAATCGAGCTCGATTCGCCCAGCTGCAATGCAAAAAGTAGCCAAATAGCTCTTCGGGTCATTCGTCCCATCGTTCGTCGGTAGGTTGAATATTCACGCATCCTTGATCCGAAAGTTTGCTATACACGTTGTAAACGGTGAACGTTGAGTTTCTTCGATCACTTTGTCTACTTCAAGAACTGAACTGGTCGCTTGGTGAAATTTTGACTTCATCTCATCAAGAGCACGATTTACTTGGTAAAAATCTAAGATGATAGCATGTCCCAAATTGTTTCCTATCTCGAATGGGATATCATTATTGTTGTTGTTATTACCGCATCTACCACAACTACAGGAAAGATTCCATCACTAACAGCATCATTGGCAAGAATTGCTTCTCCGTTAGATTGTGTTCCTGCCTGAAGCCCCGCTGTTTGATTGATTGGCGTCTGAATGTTGCTACTTTTCAGATGATTCACAAGAGTTTGAGGGTTGAAACTCCTTGTGGTTCTATAAAGTACACGGGCACTACGACTTCCAGAGGAAGGGCAGCAGATATCAAATCGCTTGATTGTTAGTCAAATTTACCTGATCGTTTCTCAAAGAGGTCATATCTCTCTCGATGGTACTGAGTTTTGTGGACAGATCGGTCATGGTCTGAGTGATTCCTAAAAGAGACTAATGGACGGTAGCGATAGTGGCAGGATCATTGTTGGCATTGGTTTGGTCTTCACCATTACCACCAGCCATGATGATTTTGATGAGGAAAACTGTTCTGAAATGTTAGATTTGTATCTTGAATGTCTGATTTTCTCCACAGACGGTGTCAATATGTGGAAGCTGGATTCCACACCCAATAATATATTGAATTATTTGAAGAAATAAAATAGAATTTGCTTAAGGTAATGATGTAAAATAAAGAATATATTTGCTAAAGGAAAAGTGTAAAATTGTCTATATTGATTTCGAGTAGCAAAAATATTGACCCCCACACATGATCATGGGGGTTTATATTTATACACGAATTAAGGATTAAATGCTAAGAATAAATATTAATAAATTCTATAATTCTCCTTTAATCCGTCGGTTTTGATTTGGTCTTTAATGTTGTAATGTCTCGTACTTTTAACGATTTCATCCTTCAGCTCGCAGATTCACAGAGCTTTGCGGACTCTCCTTGCTTCGCTTGCTCCTTCCTTCCATGAGGCTTCACTACTGGTCGGACCCCAGTTTGCTCTATCGAGCCCTTGTACGGTTCGCCCGTCCTTTCTTGCTCCGAACTGAACCAACCTTTACTTTTACATGCTGAAGTGGTTGACACGTATCATGATTGGAGAGAGTTGATCCTCGGTGTGGATCTGGTATGAACAGAACTTTTCCTCACTTTTAAGTTGTGTCTGGGATCTAGTGGTTGCCACTGTTTCGTCCGGAAATGATATACTTCGACTTGAAATATATTCTACCAGAATTATCCTTTTTAGGTCTGGATCCGAAGCAGATGCCATGGCAGCTAATGCATCTGTCGAATTGTTCTCGCTTTGGGGAATCCACACCAATTCAAACTTCTTGACCTTTTGAGTAAGATCTGTAAAAACTTTGAGATATGCTTCCATTCTTGCGTCGTTTACCTCTTAATCTCTGTTGAACTGGTTTACTACAAGCTGAGAATCTTAATACATGATTGTTTTTTGTGCTCCATTACCCTTACTGAGGCGAAGCCCACCGATGAGTGCTTCGTACTCTGCCTCATTTTTTGATGTTGGGAATAATATTCCGGAGGATTGCTCGATAATTTTAGCTGTTAAAGTTTCAAGTTTGATTCCGACTCTGCATGCTTGTTTTGTCGAGGATCCATCTACAAAAAGCCTCCAAGTTTTGTTGTTATCTTTGAGAATAACCTCGCTGGCTGGGAGCTCGGTGCGAAAATTGGTCAATACTTGGGCTTTCGCACTTATATGACTTTTATACTAGATGTCATACTCACTGAGCTCGATAGCCCACTTTGCTAGTCTCCCTGATTGACTTGGACCATGCAGAATGGTTCACAGAGGGACTGAAGTGAGTACTTCTATTGGGTGGTATTGGAAATAAGCCCATAGCTTCCGAGGCGATACTACTACGGTAAGCACTAGTTTTTTCATCATCATATAATGAGTTTATGGACTTGTTGAGCTCTTACTTGTGTAGTAAATAGGTCATTGCTCTCCCGATCTTCACGTTCAATTACTTCGCTTACAGCGTGCTAGGAAAACAGAGATATACAAGTATATCCTCTCATCTATTTCTGGCTTAAAGAGAATTGGAGGAGTGGTTAGATAGACCTTGAGTTGTTTGAAAGCCTCCTCGCATTCGCTGGTCCATGCGAATTATCTATTCCCATTGAGCAACTAATAAAAAAGAAGACATTTATTTGTTGATAGTAATATGAACTGATTCTAACCTTGCACTTCTTTATAATTCTGAGGGGAAGGAATTGTAAAAAATCCATTGATTTGATTGGGATTTGTCTCGTTACGTTACTATGTAGCCAAGGAACTCCCCAGACTGTACTCCAAAGGTACACTTCGTAGGGTTAAGTTTCATCTCAAATTCATTTGATATCTTGAAACATTGTTCGAGATGTTGAATGTGTTTGGTGTCTTTAAGTAATTTTACCAACATATCGTCAAGGGAAACTTCCATGGTTCGCCCGAGTTGTTTGTCAAACATCTTGTTGACAAAGCTTTGAAAGTTTGTTCCGGCGTTCTTAAATCCAAAAAACATCTCAATATATCAATATATTCCCTTATCTGTGATGAATGAAATTTTCTCTTGATCGCCTAGATTCATCTTTATTTGATTATAGTTGAAAAATGCAGCATGAAACTCAAAAAATCATGCCCAACAATTGATTCAACCAAGCGATCAATGTGGGGTAAAGGAAAACTATCCTTTGGGAACCTTTGTTGATATCAGTGAAATCAACGCAAACCTTCCACTTTCCATTTTTCTTTTTAACCACTACAGGGTTAGCGAGCCAATCCGAATATTTTACTTCACGAATCGAACTGGCTTTCAAGAGTCTATCGACCTCATCATTCACTGCCTTAGCTCACTCAGGACCAAACTTTTTTTTCTTTTGCTTTATAGGTTTAAAACTCTGGTCAACATGAAGTTCATGGGAAATGATTACAGAATCAATTCCTGGCATATCTTCGATAGTCCAAGCGAAAGTAGTTTTGTTTCTTGATAAGAACTCTACTAACTCTTTGCGTAATTTAACTTTTAGCCTCGAACAAATTTTTACCACCCGCTCAAGGTGCTCTTGATGAATAGAGACTTCGATGGTAACTTCCTCGAACAGTTGCTCACTAGGGAACACCAGGCCCTTGAATGCCTCTAGACTAGTTAATTGCTATTGGATCTTAAGTATGTGACTCGTAAGGTAGAAGGACCTCGATACTTCTTGATCGCCATGATTTGTTCCAACTATGGTAGGTGTTGAGAATTTCACACATTGGTGATAGGTTGAAGGTACTGATTTCATTTGAAATATCAATGGAGTGCCCATGATAATGTTATATGCAGAGGGTCGATCAAACATTGTAAATTATACAAATTTTGACACTCCAACTACAAGCACTAGTAGCCTTATTGTTCCCAGGGACATTGACGTTTCGCTTGTGAAAGCAATGAGCAGAGCTGGTGGCCCAACTATATTACTACCAACGTCTCGTCATGTGGCTTTCCCGAGGTGTTGGGTATCAAAATCTTCAAAGGTTATCTGCGTGTTGGACTTGTCGCCTCATGGTTCTCTACTTACTTCTATCACAGTGGCTTTCTTGTGCTTCTTAATTTTCCCAACCATGTCTTGCCATAACTTTGATCCTCCGATAATCACATTGATTCTCCCTTTTGAAGCCTTGGATGGAGTATACTCAGAAGTTTTTTGCTTCTTCGTTAATGGCTATGCGCTTCGTTCCGCACTTTGCTCTTCCCGATCCTTGTGATATTGTTTAAGAAAATCTTCTATCTTGAAATCGCTAGTTTGTCAGTAGACCATTACTCGATCAGTTACTTTTTCAGTACACTACACTCTTTGATGCTATGTCCATTAACTCGGTGGATGTCGCAATAAGCGTTTTCATCGCGAACCCAAGTATTTGGTGAAAGAGAACCTAACTTTTCTTTTCCATGAGAGGATCGTCCAACGCTATTGTTGTCGTCTAGTTAGCCGAACTCTGAAGGTTAACATTCCCCGTAGAATTCAGCAGATTTTGGGGATTGAAATTCCTTTGGGGGCCAAAAAGAACTCGACTGCTACGACTCCCAGAAGATGTTCCTGCGGTCATAGAATTCAAACGAGCAGAAATGGTTGTGTTACTATTACTTAGGCTTACCTGACTATCCTTCAATGAAGCAAGATCTTTCTTGATGGCGTCAAGCTTGGATGATAGGTTGGTCGTGTTCTCGATCATGGTAGTTAGAGACTCCTTGATGGAATTGATGTAGCGGTAACATCAGACACAATGAATTTCTTGATGAGGAGAACTGTCTTGAAATGGTAGTTTGTAAATTGAAAGTCTGATAGTCCCCATCGACGGTGCCAAAATCTGGATACAGGATCCACACCTTAAATATAATGCTAATATTCATAAATTAAAATAGAAATTGCTTAGAAAAATATAATATAACGTAAAAGAATTTCTTAAAGAGAAATGTGTAAGCTGTTTTTTTTATTAGAATAGAAAAAAGATCGACCCCCGTACAAGACTATGAGAGTTTATATTTATACATAATTTTTGATTAAATGCTGTAAATAAATCTTAATTAATTATATGATTCTCCTTAAATGCATCAGTTTTGATTTAGTCCTCAATGTCGTAGCAACTTGACTTTGAATGATTTTTTCCTTCAGTTCGCGAGGTTAGTCACCCTGCAAACTCTCTTCACTCCGCCAGCTTCTGTTATTCCCCGGAATCTCTCTCGGTTCGTATTACCAAGCTTTTTATTAGTATGCCTCTTCTCTTTTTCCAGGAGCGGATTTATCCGTATTGGTGTAATGAGTTGCTTCACAAGTGTAGCTGATATGCTCAAATTATCCTTTTAATCTACTCTCTCAAATTAAGAGATCCCGGTAGTATTTAGGGGTCGAATCCACAAAGACTTGCGGTTTCACGATAGATTATTTAGTTTCAAATTCAGCAAAGACTATGCAAAATTAATTAAATTCGGATTTAAATTCATATGGAAAAGCATTAGGTTCAAGGAATTTCTCAAAAAATCAAGTAATGATGTTTAATAAATTATAATAGGATTGAATTAATATCAGGTTCTAGAACTCAAACACAACGATTAAATAAACCAGCTCTCGCTGCGAGAAGTTACTATGAATAAAACCTTAGAAACCAAATCTTAAAGTCTAAACAAGCATTAAACAAAAGTTGATTTGTTCACAAATTATCTAATCCAAATTTCTTTGCAATTATCTAATTTTCTCACTCTAGGTTTTATCCAGTTCTAAACCACACTCTTGTGCCAATTTAACAACCTAATATCGAGTTGCTTGGTAATCAATCTAGAACAAGCTTTAAACATACCCTAGGTGAAGAACTAACAAGTTTGAATCCTATTAAATTGATTAACACATCATTCCATGAAATCCCTTATGAGAATCCCCAAAACCTAATTAAAGATCTACTTAGACATATCAATGGAAAACAAAGACATGAATAATATAGATATCATAAAAGAATAGAGTAAATAAGAATAGGGGTTCGAAATCTTCTCTCAAAGTAGAACAAAGTAAGATCAGCCCCCAATCTCTCTCAAAACTCTCTAAAGCGTAAGATGAAAGATAAAAATAAAACAAAGTCTGAAAACCCTAATTATAGGCCTCAAACACGAGTTGGTGTTATATTTTAAATATATGAAACTTCTGAGAAAAGTTGCAAATCTCCTTAAGTTGTTGTCTCCACATGGGAAAATAAAATTGAAATGTGTGTTGGTCAACAGAGAAATCGTGTTACCCAACACAATTGAACTTCAAAGACACCAACTTTGATTCCTCAGCTACAATGTTCCATAAATACTCCAAAACGTCTAAGTGATCCCCAAAACATGTGTAAACCTGTAAAAGACTCGATAGGGACATGAAAGACACATAGAAGACTCGATTATGTACATATATTATGGCTTAAAAACAGGCAAAAACCATGATATATCAACTCCCCCATACTTAGCTTTTGCTTGCCCTCAAGCAAACAGAAAATCGAATACAAGTAAATAGTTTGAAAACATGAAACTCAGAAAGTCATCAGAGCACCACACTCGCATTCACCACAGTAAAGCCACTAGAAATTTTTACCTTTCAAGATTCAGACCACCATGTAATTCATCACTAGCACTCGCAGTTTTCCTGAGAATGCCCACAATGTCACAACATAATCTCCTGTAAGTCCTTCATCGCTGCATCTCATCTCTAACCTCAATGCCTAGAACCATCTAGAATCATTGTCATTCAATACCAAAACAAGACAACTATACAACACTTGGTACTCTTTCTCTCCCCCATACTTATTTCTTTTCTTTATTCACTCTTTTTTGTTTTTTAATGCAAAGGGGTAAGCGAATAATGGTATCATGGGAAAATCCTAATCTTGCTTCGGCCTTTGCTTGATCATCTCTTATATCCATGTAAAATAATGAGGTCACGAAAAAATTTCTTACCCCTTTACACGGAAGAGAATCATTTCATCTTTAGATATTAATTTATTTTGATCAATGGAGAGAAGTACCATTTATATACCAGAAAAGTTGTATCATGTCTGGTCGGAATGAAGAGTCAAGTCCTTAAAACATTGAAATCGTCAATGAGGTTAACAGCTCGGGCCATAGAACGAGGGTTTCTGTAGGAAGTACGGGAGTCTCAAGTCAACCAGTCAGTCTTTGATTTTTCCATTAGTCTTGGATTTAGGTCAGGGTTGAATCAGTGGTCATTTAAGCTACTGCAACAGTGGTGATTTCCTTGGTACCATCATACTTTCAGACTAATTTTGACTCAATATAATAAAAGAAACAAAAAGACTTGACTCTAAGAAAATAAAAAGATAATGTCAGCAACTACCTACTCCAGACTTAAATAACAATGTCCCCAGTGTTATAGAAGTAAAGGTTTGGTGAAAAATAGATAAAAATAGATAAAAATAAAACAAAAATAGATAAAATAGATAAAAATATAATAAAACGTAGAGTATGTACAGACTTACCGGTGGGTTGCCTCCCACCGAGTGCTTTTTTTTAAAGTCATTAGCTCGACTTGGCAGCGGTTAGGCATCTGGTGGACGAGAGTGTGGCAATGAATGCAACGCAGAAAATTTTGGCCTCATCCATGGTGAAGTATAAGCCGTCGGTGCATGAGAACGACCAAGGAAGTAAGGAACATCAACTAGGCGGGATGTTAGTCTGGCTGTGACACTTCTTTTCCCTGCAAAATTACCAGAAGAAGAAACAAGCGTTCTACGATAATCTCGTGGTTTGGTTAACTATAAAACAATCTTTGTACCTTAAAAAATTTTATTGATGATATCAGGTGGTTTAGGTCCAGAAAGCGCGTACCTTTGCTTTTTCTAGGGTGAATGAAGTGTGGGACATGGAGCTTTCTGTTTGACATTATCTCTCAAACTTGCAGCATTGAGACCATCCGTGGTGCTGTCGATCAACACTAACCCTGCAGCTCGGAAATTTTCACTTTTTCTGTAATTCAGCTCTGCAATCATTGTCTCTGTCACAAAAACATCTTCTTCCAGCAACTTGTCAGTGAGTAGAACCTCTTCTTGTAAACTTGTCTGAAATAGATGATCGCTACTCCAATCCTCAAACTCAGAAGCTTGCTTATTCACTTGCTCACTAGCACCCAATTCCTTGACATACCCAGCACTAATGTATGTGGAGGTTTTTACGGAGAAGGCTTGACCATCAATGGTGGGTGTCTTCCTCAGCTTGTCCATCTCAAAGTTCATAACATGATCACCAACATTCAAAGCAATTTTTACTTCTCTCACATCGACTAGCACACCAGCTGTGGCTAAGAATGGTTTAGCAAGGCTAAGAGGATCTTTAGGCTCAACATTATACTTCAGAACTATAAAATCTGTGGGTATTATGCACTCTCCAATTTGTACATGTACATCTTCTAGAAGTCCCTCGAGAATTCTTACACTTCTATCCGCGAGAATGAGGGAAATTTGTGTAGGTGTGAAATTGGTCATTCCAAGTTCAACAGCATTTGAGTAAGGCATCAAACTAACAATCGAACCCAAGTCACCTAATGATCCCTTAAACTTATCCTTGAAAATAGAGCAATGTAACCCAAAACTTCCCGGATCCTTTAACTTCTCAAGGATTTTATTCTGAATGACGGCACTGCAAACCTCAAATATCATCATAACACTTTCCTCTTGGCTCATGTCTGACGTCAGCATCTTCTTCAAACATCGCTTAACCATCGGGGTAGTCTTAATGGCATCAATCAATGGAATCTCAACGGTAAGTTTCTCCATCATAGCGTTGCACTTAGCTTCGTATATCTCTTGTTTTGACTTCCCTGGACTTCTTAGGAATTGAATTTTAGGCTTGTAAACTCGCTCCACCGAAATTTTCTGCTCCTCTGAATTTTTTTCTTCAACTAAGTCCGTATGATGACCAACACGACAATCTGTGTTGACCAATATAGATTTCTCATTCTCAAAATCCGCTTCAATCTCTTATAACTCCCCGATTTTATCAACACTTGGACTCTTTTTCAGCTCAGAGTTTAGTTCTTTACCACTTCTCACCATGATGGCATTGCATTGATACTTTGGATTAGTATTCTTCTTTCCCGGAAGAGTTCCATCTTGCCTTTTCATTGCACCCGCAGTTTGTGCAACTTGAGTGTCAAGTTTCTTGACATGAGTGCTCAAAGCTTCAAACTTACCATTCAGATCAGTGTACATAGCATCCATCTTCCCATTAAAGTCCACTGTAATCTTCTGTTGCCCCTCCAAAATCTGCTCAAGCATAGCTTTCATCTCACTTAGTTCGGGATGCGCAGGAGGTGCTTGGTAAGATGATGATCCATAATTTCAGCCAAAACTATTGGTGCTCTAGTATGACTTCTGATACTGAGGCATATCAACATCTATCATTAAGTTTAAATGTCTCAACTTCTGCAGCAAAGTGGACTGACTTCTTATTCACCAAGATGTTTTGAACTAAATCCAACTTGTTATTCAGCTCGGCAATTTGTTTTTCATCAATGTTCCCAGCTTGCTTCTGCCTGTCAAAGTTGGCATTCTTAGTGCTGTTACTGGATGCTAAATTCTCAATCAGCGCTTCTGGTTCCTTAGGAGATCTTGTGTTAAAATTTCCATTACTCGCTGAATCAAGTGCCATCTGATACCTCCAATCTACACGTTTTAAAAATATACCAAGCAACTGAACCTTAGAGAACCCATGGTGCGGACAGTCACGTTGATAAGCTCTAAACCAAACCCATGCAGCTTTGAATGCCTCTGTCGGCCCTTGAGTGAACTGTGAGATGTTGTTCCTCAACTCCTCTGACCTTGCGTCATCATAGAAGTTGCAAAGAAAAGATTTCTTAGCTTCTTCCCAAGTTGTAAGAGACCCTGTCGGCAGCTGCTTCAACCAATATGCAGGTTTTCCCCCAAGAGAGTAAGGGAAAAGTTTGCAGAACAAGTACTCATTGGATACTCCATTAGCCTTAATGCTAGTAACCAGATCTTTGAACCTCTCAATATGGTCCATAGGATGCTCATGTCTCAGCCCGTGAAAAGGATGTTGTCCAACCAAAGTGTAATATAACGGCTTCAGCTTGAAATCATTCCTATCAAAAGTGGGAAGCCTGATTGCAGACCTGTTCCTATATAACTCATCAGATCTGTTGTAATCTGCAAGAGTCCTCACTCTGTTATGTTGCACTCGTGCATTCTCTTGTACCTCATTCGCGCCCACAACAGCAACTGGCACGATAGGATTTCCTTCTCTATCCAACCTCTGACCTTGTGCGTTACACACATAACCCTCTTGGTCTGTAAGAACACCAGCTTCATCTTGACGTAAAATCAGAGGATTTACCATCTCAGCTGGTTTCTTTGCTTTCCGGTTCGTTCGTTCAATTCTTCCAAGCTCTGTGTTTGGAAAAGACAAAAGCTCGGCGTTCTTATTGCTCTTAGTATTGCGATTAGGCATACACCTGAAACACCAGAGACAAAGAAAAAGAAAGATGTAAGTAAAACTGAAAATAAAAACTTAGTCTAAATTTTACACTTAAATCTATCAGAAACTCAAAAGAGTCCGCGGCAACGGCACCAAATTTTGATATGCTCAAATTATCCCTTTAAATTACTCTCTCAAATTAAGAGATCACGGTAGTATTTATGGGTCGAATCCACAAAGACTCACGGCTTCACGATAGATTATTTAGTTTCAAATTCAGCTAAGCAAGTATGAATTAAATAAAAAGTCAATGCAAAATTAATTAAATTCGGGTTTAAATTCATATGGAAAAGCATTAGGTTCAGGAAATTTCTCAGAAAATCAAGTAATGATGTTTAATAAATTATAATAGGATCGAATTAAGATCAGGTTCTAGAACTCAAACACAATGATTAAATAAACCAGCTCTCGCTGCGTGAATTTACTATCAATAAAACCTAAGAAACCAAATCTCTTTGCGAATCTTAAAGTCTAAACAAGCATTAAACACAAGTTGATTTGTTCACAAATTATCTAATCCAAATCTCTTTGCAATTATCTAATTTTCTAACTCTAGGTTTTATCCTGTTCTAAACCACACTCTTGTGCCAATTTAACAACCTAATATCGAGTTGCTTGGTAATCAATCTAGAACAAGCTTTAAACATACCCTAGGTGAAGAACTAACAAGTTTGAATCCTATTAAATTGATTAACACATCATTCCATGAAATCCCTTATGAGAATCCCCAAAACCTAATTAAAGATCTACTTAGACATATCAATGGAAAACAAAGACATGAATAATATAGATATCATAAAAGAATAGAGTAAATAAGAATAGGGGTTCGAAATCTTCTCTCAAAGTAGAACAAAGTAAGATCAGTCCCCAATCTCTCTCAAAACTCTCTAAAGCGTAAGATGAAAGATAAAAATAAAACAAAGTCTGAAAACCCTAATTATAGGCCTCAAACACGAGTTGGTGTTATATTTTAAATATATGAAACTTCTGAGCAAAGTTGCAAATCTCCTTAAGTTGTTGTCTCCACATGGAAAAATAAAATTGAAATGTGTGTTGGTCAACACAGAAATCGTGTTACCCAACACAATTGAACTTCAAAGACACCAACTTTGATTCCTCAGCTACAATGTTCCATAAATACTCCAAAACGTCTAAGTGATCCCCAAACATGTGTAAACCTGTAAAAGACTCGATAGGGACATGAAAGACACATAGAAGACTCGATTATGTACATATATTATGGCTTAAAAACAGGCAAAAACCATGATATATCAACTCCCCCAGACTTAGCTTTTGCTTGCCCTCAAGCAAACAGAAAATCGAATACAAGGAAATAGTTTGAAAACATGAAACTCAGAACGTCATCAGAGCACCACACTCGCATTCACCACAGTAAAGCCACTAGAAATTTTTACCTTTCAAGATTCAGACCACCATGTAATTCATCACTAGCACTCGCAGTTTTCCTGAGAATGCCCACAATGTCACAACATAATCTCCTGTAAGTCCTTCATTGCTGCATCTCATCTCTAACCTCAATGCCTAGAACCTTCTAGAATCATTTTCATTTAATACCAAAACAAGACAACTATACAACACTTGGTACTCTTTCTCTCCCCCATACTTATTTCTTTTCTTTATTCACTCTTTTTTGTTTTTAATGCAAAGGGGTAAGCGAATAATGGTATCATGGGAAAATCCTAATCTTGCTTCGGCCTTTGCTTGATCATCTCTTATATCCATGTAAAATAATGAGGTCACGAAAAAATTTCTTACCCCTTTACACGGAAGAGAATCATTTCATCTTTAGATATTAATTTATTTTGATCAATGGAGAGAAGTACCATTTATATACCAGAAAAGTTGTATCATGTCTGGTCGGAATGAAGAGTCAAGTCTTTAGAACATTGAAATCGTCAATGAGGTTAACAGCTTGGGCCATAGAACGAGGGTTTCTGTAGGAAGTACGGGAGTCTCAAGTCAACCAGTCAGTCTTTGATTTTTCCATTAGTCTTGGATTTAGGTCAGGGTTGAATCAGTGGTCATTTAAGCTACTGCAACAGTGGTGATTTCCTCGGTACCATCATACTTTCAGACTAATTTTGACTCAATATAATAAAAGAAACAAAAAGACTTGACTCTAAGAAAATAAAAAGATAATGTCAGCAACTACCTACTCCAGACTTAAATAACAATGTCCCCAGTGTTATAGAAGTAAAGGTTTGGTGAAAAATAGATAAAAATAAAATAAAAATAGATAAAATAGATAAAAATATAATAAAACGTAGAGTATGTACAGACTTACCGGTGGGTTGCCTCCCACCGAGTGCTTTTTTTTAAAGTCATTAGCTCGACTTGGCAGCGGTTAGGCATCTGGTGGACGAGAGTGTGGCAATGAATGCAACGCAGAAAATTTTGGCCTCATCAATGGTAAAGTATAAGCCGTCGGTGCATGAGAACGACCAAGGAAGTGAGGAACATCAACTAGGCGGGATGTTAGTCTGGCTGGGACACTTCTTTTCCCTGCAAAATTACCAGAAGAAGAAACAAGCGTTCTACGATAATCTCGTGGTTTGGTTAACTATAAAACAATCTTTGTACCTTAAAAATTTTTATTGATGATATCAGGTGGTTTAGGTCCAGAAAGCGCGTACCGTTGCTTTTTGTAGGGTGAATGAAGTGTGGGACATGGAGCTTTCTGTTTGACATTATCTCTCAAACTTGCAGCATTGAGACCATCCGTGGTGCTGTCGATCAACACTAACCCTGCAGCTCGGAAATTTTCACTTTTTCTGTAATTCAGCTCTGCAATCATTGTCTCTGTCACAAAAACATCTTCTTCCAGCAACTTGTCAGTGAGTAGAACCTCTTTCTTGTAAACTTGTCTGAAATAGATGATCGCTACTCCAATCCTCAAACTCAGAAGCTTGCTTATTCACTTGCTCACTAGCACCCAATTCCTCGACATACCCAGCAGTAATGTATGTGGAGGTTTCTACGGAGAAGGCTTGACCATCAATGGTGGGTGTCTTCCTCAGCTTGTCCATCTCAAAGTTCATAACATGATCACCAACATTCAAAGCAATTTTTACTTCTCTCACATCGACTAGCACACCAGCTGTGGCTAAGAATGGTTTAGCAAGGATAAGAGGATCTTTAGGCTCAACATTATACTTCAGAACTATAAAATCTGTGGGTATTATGCACTCTCCAATTCGTACATGTACATCTTCTAGAAGTCCCTCGAGAATTCTTACACTTCTATCCGCGAGAATGAGGGAAATTTGTGTAGGTGTGAAATTGGTCATTCCAAGTTCAAAAACATTTGAGTAAGGCATCAAACTAACAATCGAACCCAAGTCACCTAATGATCCCTTAAACTTATCCTTGAAAATAGAGCAATGTAACACAAAACTTCCCGGATCCTTTAACTTCTCAGGGATTTTATTCTGAATGACGGCACTACAAACCTCAAATATCATCATAACACTTTCCTCTTGGCTCATGTCTGATGTCAGCATCTTCTTCAAACATCGCTTAACCATCGGGGTAGTCTTAATGGCATCAATCAATGGAATCTCAACGGTAAGTTTCTCCATCATAGCCTTGCACTTAGCTTCGTATATCTCTTGTTTTGACTTCCCTGGACTTCTTAGGAATTGAATTTTAGGCTTGTAAACTCGCTCCACCGAAATTTTCTGCTCCTCTGAATTTTGCTCTTCAACTAAGTCCGTGTGATGACCAACACGACAATCTGTGTTGACCAATATAGATTTCTCATTCTCAAAATCCGCTTCAATCTCTTATAACTCCCCGATTTTATCAACACTTGGACTCTTTTTCAGCTCAGAGTTTAGTTCTTTACCACTTCTCACCATGATGGCATTGCATTGATACTTTGGATTAGTATTCTTCTTTCCCGGAAGAGTTCCATCTTGCCTTTTCATTGCACCCGCAGTTTGTGCAACTTGAGTGTCAAGTTTCTTGACATGAGTGCTCAAAGCTTCAAACTTACCATTCAGATCAGTGTACATAGCATCCATCTTCCCATTAAAGTCCACTGTAATCTTCTGTTGCCCCTCCAAAATCTGCTCAAGCATAGCTTTCATCTCACTTAGTTCGGGTTGCGCAGGAGGTGCTTGGTAAGATGATGATCCATAATTTCAGCCAAAACTATTGGTGCTCTGGTACGACTTCTGATACTGAGGCATAGCAACATCTATCTTCAAGCTTAAATGTCTCAACTTCTGCAGCAAAGTGGACTGACTTCTTATTCACCAAGATGTTTTGAACTAAATCCAACTTGTTATTCAGCTCGGCAACTTGTTAACTATAAAACAATCTTTGTACCTTAAAAAATTTTATTGATGATATCAGGTGGTTTAGGTCCAGAAAGCGCGTACCTTTGCTTTTTCTGGGGTGAATGAAGTGTGGGACATGGAGCTTTCTGTTTGACATTATCTCTCAAACTTGCAGCATTGAGACCATCCGTGGTGCTGTTGATCAACACTAACCCTGCAGCTCGGAAATTTTCACTTTTTCTGTAATTCAGCTCTGCAATCATTGTCTCTGTCACAAAAACATCTTCTTCCAGCAACTTGTCAGTGAGTAGAACCTCTTCTTGTAAACTTGTCTGAAATAGATGATCGTTACTCCAATCCTCAAACTCAGAAGCTTGCTTATTCACTTGCTCACTAGCACCCAATTCCTCGACATACCCAGCAGTAATGTATGTGGAGGTTTCTACGGAGAAGGCTTGACCATCAATGGTGGGTGTCTTCCTCAGCTTGTCCATCTCAAAGTTCATAACATGATCACCAACATTCAAAGCAATTTTTACTTCTCTCACATCGACTAGCACACCAGCTGTGGCTAAGAATGATCCCCAAACATGTGTAAACCTGTAAAAGACTCGATAGGGACTCGAAAGACACATAGAAGACTCGATTAGATACATATATTATGGCTTAAAAACTGGTAAAAACCATGATATATTAGTAGCGATATAAGAGAGTGGATCCTTCGGTTCAGGATCCAGTATCAATATTTGGAGGTTCGGTTAACTAGTCACTTAAGAGGAGTGAACCGATCAATAACTTTTGTAAATAGGTTCGGTTACCGGTTTGATTAACCAAATGATTTACCATTTATTTAAAAAATATAATTTTACGAACCAAAATTATTTTATCATCATGTTATTAATTACTAAAAAAGTTTAAGAAATTATGGAATCATACTTTTTTATTAAAAAAAAATAACATTAGACTTTTAGTCAAAAATTGCGGGACAAATATCCTTTAAGCAAAATTATGAAATCATTTTTTTGATAAGAATTACGAAATTATGGAGTTTTTAGTTTTGAAAATAATATTGATAACTATAACTACTTCTTTCTTAAAGATTATGATTGGATGCATTTTTTAGCAAAAACAAATGTGCATGTGCCCGAATATTAGAGTAAATTTTCTTGCCACTTCGATGTTATTGAAATATTTACCTTGGAAAAAATAAAACTTGAGAAAACGAAAAAAAAAATTACTCTACTTATTGTGAGCCCCAACTGAAATAATTTTGGAGTTGTCGTCGAGTGAGGGACCATCATCAATTGATTACAAATGATGTTAAATAAAAGGTCCAAATCAGTTCACAAAATTAACCAGAATGAGCAATGGATCCCTGCCCTGGCGACACTTTAAATATTGTTTCGTAAGGTTTCTGCATTTCATTGTTTTCCTCCTACCCATTTTTTATTTGCTTGGGTGAGAGGCTGAACCGGACTATTTGTTTTCGTATATACATATGTTTTCTTCGATAGAATGATACTCCATATATATATATTTCCTCAATAGAACGATACAATCTACCATTTTACACTTTCTGTCTTTATCTACCTTTTTTCTAGAATGTTAAAACTTGCGACTATCTATGGTTTTTGGTAGCGTTGACTGATTTTAAAAACAGTTGAATGTTGATGTCAAATTTAAATGTATCGTTCTTTTCTAGTTTATTTATTAAATCAAAATACTTGCTAACTTAACAATCCGTTTCTTGGGAATTGAAATGCTTGAAACCCACAAATAAATGGTAGGACGCAGAAGAGAATATTATAACGATAAAAGAAAACTTCTTTCGAGACAAAATCAAATTGATCAAAGAAAACCAATTAAAAAGAATATACCATCTTGATATCTATATTTATATATATATATATATATAATATGTGCTCTCTTCTTATAAAGCTACATCATATTTATGATATTTTAAAACTTTAACACATAAGTTTAATAGTATTATTAAATGATTATCAACTTTCTTATTAAAATTATTGACAATTAACTAAACATAATTTTTTAAATAAAAACATTTTAATAATAAGTATGCACTTGTAAAACGATGATGATCATATATATACAATACAATATAAAACACAATATATACTATAAGTGGTTTTCACCATAACTTTATAAAATATTATTAAAGAAAATATTTAGAAATAAAAAGGAGTTGCAATAAATAAATAAAAACTACTCTCTCAAATTGATTATCGAGAAAAAAAATATATTAAAAAAATCTCAAATACGCAAAAAATATTAATGCATCTTCTAAGAAGATATATCCGAGAATCCACATGCCCAAATTAAAATGGCCATAACCCCACATATATAATCCTACGAGGTTCAAATTAAAAAAAACTAAGCTCAAATGAACCATTAACCATAAACCAAAACAACCATGAAACAAATAATATAGAGATAGTGGTAAAAAAAGTCGCGGATGATTTACCTTTCAAATACAGAAGACAAACAAAAAAAATGTTTCAGTGACGGATTGGATCAGAAATTTTAACAAAATTAAATTCTATTTTACGGACACCCACTGAACAACTGCTACTACTACGAAACAAATGATCAAATTTATTTTCATCATTTAACCAAACCAAATGTGCTTTTTAACTACCTAATCACCAATTTACATTCATTTCAAGAGTTACAAGTCTATATGTACTGTTAAATTTAAGATTAAAATTAAATTAATATTATATTTTACCATATACTCCCAATCAAAATTCCATCAATCAAAATTCCATCGGAAGGATGGGTCACCCGTAGTAATTAATTAAAGATAAGTTGTGAAATGATTATGAAGATATATAAACCATGTTGGTTAAGAGGCATGTGATAGTATTATTAAGGGACGCATCTTAACCACCAGCCAAAAGACACGGCTTCCATTTCAGGACATGTGCCCTCTTTAATTCGTTTTGACATTTTGCTGTTTAGTTTAGCCTTAATTATTATGGAAATGTTAGTGCATACTAAAAAGCAAACGATTCATTTTCGCTCAACAATATTTTCCTAAAACATTAACGAAATTTAATTTAATTTGTTTTTTTGGATTAAACATATTTTATTTGTTTAACCATCGTTTTGGATTTTACTGCACGACGTCGACGGTCATGTGGTTAAGAAATATCGATAATTGTAATACATAAATCAATTAATGAGTTGCTGTAGTTTGCAATCATGCAGGTGGCGTATCATTTTAGTTAATACTTAATTGTACAGTACTATAGTTTACCTCTTTAATTAATTTTCTAGTTTTAAGAAAAAAATATTTGAAGAAGCAACATTTGATTAAGTTCTTATACTAAGTTAAAGTATCACACAAAGTAGTTCAGGAGATTAAAGGAACCGGAAGTGGATTTTTTGGAAATAATCATTGTCGGTCTAAAGGGGATAGCTTCAAATACTAGAAATTTCTAGAAACATGAAGAGATTCTTTTTACATAGGAAACGGAAACACAAAGACAAAAGAACAATTTCCTAATCCATAAAAAAAAAGAAATTGTATATTCCTATTAGTTTTAGAATAGAAAATTGGCTTGTTGTATAGCCACGACCTATTTAGTATAAATATGGTGCTAATGCTTTAGAAAAGTTCAGCACATACAGAGAGAGAATTCCTATGCAATTAAGTTTTAGTTTCAAAGAAATAATAAGTTAAAGACTTAAAGAGGGCTAAGGGTTTAGAGATAGTTAGTGTTCTTGATCGGTTTGTGATTGAAGAATAAGAGATTGAAAGAATAGAAAATTGTTTAAGGAGAAACTTTGTAAAAATATTTTCTATTAATAAAAAAAAGAGTTTTGAGAAACCCTGTTTCACATCGTTACCTAGTTAATGTACCAGTAGCTTTTGCGTTTTCAATTGGTATCAGAGCAGTCACTTGTGAGGATTGCACACAGGTGAGATCATGTGGAAAAGATAGAGAGCTATTTGGAACTGGTTAACAACTCATGAGTTGTTCTAGACGATGGGAATTATGGATTTTGGAAATCAAGAATTAAATCTGTGATAAGAGGAATCAATGTGTTTGAATGGAATGATGTCTTGGAAAAGTGGGAAGAACTGAAGATTAAGAATGAAGATGGTACCGCAAAACTCAAAGCAGAGACGGATTGGGCAGAAGATAAGTTGAAGAAATCCAAGTTTAATGTCAGAGCTCTAACCATCATACATTGCAGTGTTGGTAGAAAGCAGTTTGAACAAATTCAGGGATGTGAAACTGCAAAAGAAGCTTGGGATATCTTACAAACTCATTATAAAGGGATAACTAAAGTGCAAACATCAAGAAAAGACATGATAACATCAAGGTTTGAAAATCTTAAGATGGAAGAACATAAGTCAATCTCTTACTTCAGTTCTAAACTAAGTTCACTAGCTCAAGAAGAATTAATTCTTGGAAAGAAGTATAAGAATAAGAAGTTAGTCAATAAATTCCTAAGGTGTTTACCTTCGAGATTCATGGCATGCAAAACGGCCTTGAATGTTTCAAATAACATAGAAGAACTCAGTTTTGGGGAGGTAGTAAGAATGCTTCAAACACATGAGATGGAACTTGGAGGAATTAAGAAACCAAAAGGACTGGCATTAACATCATGTGAAAGTAAGTTTCAAACAAAAGAAGAAGAACCCGTAAGTTTACTAGTTCGAAGATTTGATCGAGCACTAAGGAAAGTTGAGCAGGGACATGGAAATAAGTGATTTGGATCCTTTAAAAAGAACTCAGAAGAAAACAAACTATCGAGAAAAGCAGATATGCAATGTCACAAATGCAAATGATATGGACACTTTGTTCGTGAATGTCCAATAGTTAAAAAACGTGATGGAAAGTGCTTAGTATGTAAGGAAATGAGACACTCTCATGATGAATGTGTCAGTGAACTAAAGAACCGAAAAGAAAAATCTATGTTTGGTATTGAAGAGGAGTCTACAGATGATAGTGAAGATGAAGAAGAGATGTTAAATTTTGTTACCTTGGTAGGGATCACAGAGTTTGTCGATGAAGAAAAAATTACTGACTCTAATTCAAAAGAAGAACAAGAGATTGATCTTGCTAAAAACTACAAAGTGATAAGAAAAACATTAATTAAAATTGGAACAGAAAATCAAGAGTTGATAAAAGAAATGGGCCGTCTTGAAGCACTTGTAGTTTTACTACAAAATCAATTGGAGAATGAGAAGAAGATCAGTAAAAAAAGCTTAAGTCTGATGAAAGAGAAACTGAATTTATCTTCTAAAGCAGACAACTTAAAGGAAGAACTAAAAGCTGAAAAAGGATAACTGCAGGATTACAAGCTGAACTTGATCAATAACATCGGAAGGTTCACATATTTGCTGGAACCAAGCAACTTGATAAAATTCCAAGTTATGGAAGAATAGAGAAAACTAACAGAGGGCTAGGATACACTAGACGGGAAGGATCAAACTCAGGGCATACCAAGTTTGTATCTGGAGGAGTATCTCAACATACTCAAGATGATACACCAAGTACTAAAGCTAAGAGTATCAGATGCTATTTTTGTGGAAGTGTTTGACATATAAAAGTGCACTGTTACAAGTACTGGGAGAAGATAAGGAAACTCAGATATAAAGGTAAGTTCTTTTGGAATGGATATAAAAGTCAAATATGGGTAAAGAACTCTGATCTGTATCCAACTAAGTTCAGAAGTGCATCAGAAAGTAAAGCTGGACTTGGGTATATGTGCAATATGGCGTTAGTAACCGATGAGAATGAGAATACTAATGCTTGTTTCTTACTTTGACTTGCTTCTCCACCTTGGTACTATGCTTCATCAAGTCATCAAGGGTCCTAAAAGGCTAAAACTTAGCCTTTGATGAAGTTTCATCACTCAAACATTGTACAAATTTTACAATGGCTCTTTGTTGCGGCTCTTGAACATCTCAAAGCAATTGTAATAGATCCAATTCCTTTGACTACTTTTCAACACTTTTATTAACTCTCATTCGTACCTTGAAATGTCATAACTCCGGTTTTGGGACTATCAGATTGAAAATGGTCAAATCCTTGTCAACGAAAGCATTGTTTCTTCATATTCACATCAATAGATATTGTTTAAGCCTCCATGTCTGTCTTCTGGCTAAACCTCCCAAACTCACCATTACAAACTCCTATGAGATTCTATGAACTAACAGAAGTTTGGGATAAGCTATAATGCTTGTTTCTTACTTTGACTTGCTCCTCCACCTTGGTAGCGTGCTACATAACGTCATCAAGGGTTGAAAAAGGCTGAAGCTTAGCCTTCGATGAAGTTTCATCACTCAAACAATGAACAAAGCCTACAACGACTCTTTGTTACGGCCTTTGAACATCTCAATAAAATTGTAAGAGATCTAACTCATTTGACTAAATTTCAACACTTCTATTCACTCTCAATTGAACCTTATAGTCATAACTTTGTTTTTGGGACTATCATCTTGAAATTGGTCAAATCCTTGTCAATGAAAGCATTGTTTCTTCATATTAACATTAATAAATGTTGTTTATACCTCCATATGTGTCTTCATGCTACAACCCCCAAATTCACCATTAGAAAATCCTATGAGATTCTATGAACTAACAGAACTGTGCGATAAGCTATAATGCTTGTTTCTTACTTTCACTTTCTCCTTCACCTTTAGAAAATCCTATGAGATTCTATGAACTAATAGATTTGTGGGATAAGCTATAATGCTTATTTCTTACTTTGACTTGCTCCTCCGTCTTGGTAGCATGCTTCATAACGTCATCAAGGATCGTAAAAGGCTGAAGCTCAGTCTTTGATGAAGTGTTATATCTCAAACATTGTACAAATATTACAATGGCTATTTGTTGCGGCTTTTGAACATCTCAAAGTAATTGTAAAATATCTAATTCCTTGTCAACGAAAGCATTATTTATTCATATTCACATCAATAGGTGTTGTTTGATCCTCCATGTGAGTCTTCTTGCTACAACTCTCAAATTCACCATTAGAAACTCCTATGGGATTCTAAGAACTAACAGAACTGTGAGATAAGCTATAATGCTTGTTTCTTACTTTGACTTGCTTCTCCACCATGGTAGTATGCTTCATCACGTCATCAAGGGTCCTAAAAGGCTGAAACTTAGACTTTGATGAAGTTTCATCACTCAAACCTAGTACAAATCTTACAATGGCTCTTTGTTGCGGCTCTTGAACATCTCAAAGCAATTGTAATAGTTCCAATTCCTTTGACTACATTTCAACGCTTCTATTAACTCTCATTTGTTCCTTGGAATGTCATAACTCTGATATTGGGACTATCAGATAGGAAATGGTTAAATCCTTGTCAACGAAAGCATTGTTTCTTGATATTCACATCAATAGGTGTTGTTTATGCCTCCATGTGTGTTTTCTGGCTATAACTCCCAAATTCACCATTAGAAACTCCTATGGGATTTTAAGAACTAACAGAATTGTGGGATCAGCTATAATGCTTGTTTTTTACTTTGACTTGCTTCTCCACCTTGGTAGTATGCTTCATCACGTCATCAAGGGTCCTAAAAGGCTGAAACTTTGCCTTTGATGAAGTTTCATCACTCAAACCTTGTACAAATCTTACAATGGCTCTTTGTTGCGGCTCTTAAACATCTCAAAGCAATTGTAATAGATCCAATTCCTTTGACTACATTTAAACACTTTTATTAACTCTCATTTGTACCTTGAAATGTCAAAACTCAGGTTTTGGGACTATCAGATTGAAAATGGTCAAATCCTTGTCAACGAAAGCATTGTTTCTTCAAATTCACATCAATAGGTGTTGTTTATACCTCCATGTGTGTCTTCTGGCTACAACTCCCAAATTCACCATTAGAAACTCCTATGGGATTCTAAGAGCTAACAGAACTGTGGGATAAACTATAATGCTTGTTTTTTACTTTGACTTGCTTCTCCACCTTGGTAGTATGCTTCATCACGTCATCAAGGGTTCTAAAAGGTTGAAACTTAGCCTTTGATGAAGTTTCATCACTTAAACCTTGTACAAATCCTACAATGGCTCTTTGTTTCGGCTCTTGAACATCTCAAAGCAATTCTAATATATCCAATTCCTTTGACTAGATTTCAACACTTTTATTTACTCTCCTTTGTAATTTGAAATGTCATAACTTCGGTTTCGGGACTATCAACTTGAAAATGGTCAAATCCTTGTCAACCAAAGCATTGTTTCTTCATATTCACATCAATAGGTGTTGGTTAAGCCTCCATGTGTGTCTTCATGCTACAACTCCCAAATTCACCATTACAAACTCCTATGAGATTATATGAACTAACAGAACTGTGGAATAAGCTATAATGCTTGTTTTTTACTTTGACTTGCTCCTCCACCTTGGTAGCATGCTTCATAACGTCATCAAGGGTCGAAAAAGGCTGAAGCTTAGCTTTCGATGAAGTTTCATCACTCAAACATTGTACAAAGCCTACAACGAGTCTTTGTTACGGCCTTTGAACATCTTAATCAAACTGTAAGAGATCTAACTCATTTGCTTAAATTTATACACTTCTATTCACTCTCAATTGTACCTTGTAGTCATAACTTTGTTTTTGGGACTATCATCCAAAAATTGGGCAAATCCTTGTCAAAGAAAGCATTGTTTCTTAATATTAACATCAATAAGTGCTGTTTACGCCTCCATATGTGTCTTCATGCTACAACTCCCAAATTCACCATTAGAAAATCCTATGAGGTTCTATGAACTAACATATTTGTGGGATAAGCTATAATGCTTATTTCTTACTTTGACTTGCTCCTCCACCTTGGTAGCATGCTTCATAACGTCATCAAGGACCGTAAAAGGCTAAAGCTCAGTCTTTGATGAAGTGTTATATCTCAAACATTGTACAAATCTTACATTGGCTATTTGTTGCGGCTTTTGAACATCTCAAAGCCATTGTAAAAGATCTAATTCCTTGTCAATGAAAGCATTGTTTCTTCAATTTCACATCAATAGGTGTTGTTTAAGCCTTAATGTGTGTCTTCTTGTTACAACTCCCAAATTCACCGTTAGAAACTCCTATGGAATTCTAAGAACTAACAGAACTTTAGGATAAACTATAATGCTTGTATGTTACTTTGACTTGCTTCACCACCTTGGTAGTATGCTTCATCACGTCATTAAGGGTCTTAAAAGGCTGAAACTTAGCCGTTGATGAAGTTTCATCAGTGAAACCTTTTACAAATCTTACAATGGCTCTTTGTCGCGGCTCTTGAACATCTCAAAGCAATTATAATAGATCCAATTCCTTTGACTACATTTCAACACTTTTATTAACTCTCATTTGTACCTTGAAATGTCATAACTCAAGTTTTGGGACTATCAGATTTAAAACGGTCAAATCCTTGTCAACGAAAGCATTGTTTCTTCAAATTCAAATTAATAGGTGTTGTTTATACCTCCATGTGTGTCTTCTGGCTACAACTCCCAAATTCACCATTAGAAACTCCTATAGGATTCTAAGAGCTAACAGAACTGTGCGATCAGCTATAATGCTTGTTTTTTACTTTGACTTGCTTCTCCACCTTGGTAGTATGCTTCAACACGTCATCAAGGGTCCTAAAAGGCTGCAACTTAGCCTTTGATGAAGTTTCATCACTCAAACCTAGCACAAATCTTACAATGGCTCTTTGTTTCGGCTCTTGAACATCTCAAAGCAATTGTAATATATCCAATTCCTTTGACTACATTTCAGCACTTTTATTTACTCTCCTTTGTAATTTGAAATGTCATAACTTTGGTTTTGGGACTATCAACTTGAAAATGGTCAAATCCTTGTCAACCAAAGCATTGTTTCTTCATATTCACATCAATAGGTGTTTGTTAAGCCTCCATGTTTGTCTTCATGTTACAACTAACAAATTCACCATTACAAACTCCTATGAGATTATATGAACTAACAGAACTGTGGAATAAGCTATAATGCTTGTTTTTTACTTTGACTTGCTCTTCCACCTTGGTAGCATGCTTCATAACGTCATCAAAGGTCGAAAAAGGCTGAAGCTTAGCTTTCGATGAAGTTTCATCACTCAAACATTGTACAAAGCCTACAACGACTCTTTGTTACGGCCTTTGAACATCTCAATCAAATTGTAAGAGATCTAACTCATTTGACTAAAATTCAACACTTCTATTCACTCTCAATTGTACCTTGTAGTCTTAACTTTGTTTTTGGGACTATCATCCGGAAATTGGGCAAATCCTTGTTAAAGAAAGCATTGTTTCTTAATATTAACATCAATAAGTGCTGTTTACGCCTCCATATGTGTCTTCATGCTACAACTCCCAAATTCACCATTAGAAAATCCTATGAGGTTCTATGAACTAACATATTTGTGGGATAAGCTATAATGCTTATTTCTTACTTTGACTTGCTCCTCCACCTTGGTAGCATGCTTCATAACGTCATCAAGGACCGTAAAAGGCTAAAGCTCAGTCTTTGATGAAGTGTTATATCTCAAACATTGTACAAATCTTACAATGGCTATTTGTTGCGGCTTTTGAACATCTCAAAGCAATTGTAAAAGATCTAATTCCTTGTCAATGAAAGCATTGTTTCTTCAATTTCACATCAATAGGTGTTGTTTAAGCCTTAATGTGTGTCTTCTTGTTACAACTCCCAAATTCACCATTAGAAACTCCTATGGGATTCTAAGAACTAACAGAACTGTGGGATAAGCTATAATGCTTGTTTGTTACTTTGACTTGCTTCACCACCTTGGTAGTATGCTTCAACACGTCATCAAAGGTCCTAAAAGGCTGAAACTTAGCCGTTGATGAAGTTTCATCAATCAAACCTTCTACAAATCTTACAATGGCTCTTTGTTGCGGCTTTTGAACATCTCAAAGCAATTGTAATTGATCCAATTCCTTTGACTAGATTTCAACAATTTTATTAACTCTCATTTGTACCTTGAAATGTCATAACTCAGGTTTTGGGACTATCAGATTGAAAACGGTCAAATCCTTGTCAACGAAAGCATTGTTTCTTTAGTTTCACATTAATAGATGTTGTTTATGCCTCCATGTGTGTCTTCTAGCTACAACTCCCAAATTCACCATTAGAAACTCCTATGGGATTCTAAGAGCTAACAGAACTGTGCGATCAGCTATAATGCTTGTTTTTTACTTTGACTTGCTTCTCCACCTTGGTAGTATGCTTCAACACGTCATCAAGGGTCCTAAAAGGCTGAAACTTAGCCTTTGATGAAGTTTCATCACTCAAAACTGGTACAAATCTTACAATGGCTCTTTGTTTCGGCTCTTGAACATTTCAAAGCAATTGTAATATATCCAATTCCTTTGACTGCAATTCAACACTTTTATTTACTCTCATTTGTAACTTGAAATGTCATAACTCCGGTTTTGGGACTATCAACTTGAAAATGGTTAAATCCTTGTCAACCAAAGCATTGTTTCATCATACTCACATCAATAGGTGTTGGTTAAGCCTTAATGTGTGTCTTCTTGTTACAACTCCCAAATTCACCATTAGAAACTCTTATGGGATTCTAAAAACTAACAGAACTGTGGGATAAGCTATAATGCTTGTTTGTTACTTTGACTTGCTTCACCACCTTGGTAGTATGCTTCATCACGTCATCAAAGGTCCTAAAAGGCTGAAACTTAGCCGTTGATGAAGTTTCATCACTCAAACCTTCTACAAATCTTACAATGGCTCTTTGTTGCGGCTCTTGAACATCTCAAAGCAATTGTAATAGATCCAATTCCTTTAACTACATTTCAACACTTTTATTATCTCTCATTTGTACCTTGAAATGTCATAACTCAGGTTGTGGGACTATCAGATTGAAAATGGTCAAATCCTTGTCAACGAAAGCATTGTTTCTTCATATTCACATTAATAGGTGTTGTTTAAGCCTCAATGTGTATCTTCTTGTTACAAATCCCAAATTCACCATTAGAAACTCCTATGGGATTCTAAGAACTAACAGAACTGTGGGATAAGCTATAATGCTTGTGTTGTTACTTTGACTTGCTTCTCCACCTTGGTAGTATGCTTCATCACATCATCAAAGGTCCTAAAAGGGTGAAACTTAGCCTTTGATGAAGTTTCATAACTCAAACCTTGTACAAATCTTACAATGGCTCTTTGTTGCGGCTCATCAACATCTCAAAGCAATTGTAATATATCCAATTCCTTTGACTACATTTCAACACTTTTATTTACTCTAATTTGTAACTTGAAATGTCATAACTCGGGTTTTGGGACTATCAACTTGAAAATGGTCAAATCCTTGTCAACCAAAGCATTGTTTCTTTATATTCACATCAATAGGTGTTGGTTAAGCCTCCATGTGTATCTTCTTGTTACAAATCCCAAATTCACCATTAGAAACTCCTATGGGATTCTAAGAACTAACAGAACTGTGGGATAAGCTATAATGCTTGTTTGTTACTTTAACTTGCTTCACCACCTTGGTAGTATGCTTCATCACGTCATCAAGGGTCCTAAAGGCTGAAACTTAGCCGTTGATGAAGTTTCATCAGTCAAACCTTCTACAAATCTTACAATGGCTCTTTGTTGCGGCTCTTGAACATCTCAAAGCAATTGTAATAAATCCAATTCCTTTGACTACATTTCAACACTTTTATTAACTCTCATTTGTACCTTGAAATGTCATAACTCAGGTTTTGGGACTATCAGATTTAAAACAGTCAAATCCTTGTCAACGAAAGCATTGTTTCTTCAAATTCACATCAATAGGTGTTGTTTATACCTCCATGTGTGTCTTTTGGCTACAACTCCCAAATTCACCATTAGAAACTCCCATGGGATTCTAAGAGCTAACAGAACTGTGGGATAAACTATAATGCTTGTTTTTTACTTTGATTTGCTTCTCCACCTTGGTAGTATGCTTCATCACGTCATCAAGGGTTCTAAAAGGTTGAAACTTAGCCTTTGATGAAGTTTCATCACTTAAACCTTGTACAAATCCTACAATGGCTCTTTGTTTCGGCTCTTGAACATCTCAAAGCAATTCTAATATATCCAATTCCTTTGACTAGATTTCAACACTTTTATTTACTCTCCTTTGTAATTTGAAATGTCATAACTTCGGTTTCGGGACTATCAACTTGAAAATGGTCAAATCCTTGTCAACCAAAGCATTGTTTCTTCATATTCACATCAATAGGTGTTGGTTAAGCCTCCATGTGTGTCTTCATGCTACAACTCCCAAATTCACCATTACAAACTCCTATGAGATTATATGAACTAACAGAACTGTGGAATAAGCTATAATGCTTGTTTTTTACTTTGACTTGCTCCTCCACCTTGGTAGCATGTTTCATAATGTCATCAAGGGTCGAAAAAGGCTGAAGCTTAGCTTTCGATGAAGTTTCATCACTCAAACATTGTACAAAGTCTACAACGAGTCTTTGTTACGGCCTTTGAACATCTTAATCAAACTGTAAGAGATCTAACTCATTTGCTTAAATTTATACACTTCTATTCACTCTCAATTGTACCTTGTAGTCATAACTTTGTTTTTGGGACTATCATCCAAAAATTGGGCAAATCCTTGTCAAAGAAAGCATTGTTTCTTAATATTAACATCAATAAGTGCTGTTTACGCCTCCATATGTGTCTTCATGCTAAAACTCCCAAATTAACCATTAGAAAATCCTATGAGGTTCTATGAACTAACATATTTGTGGGATAAGCTATAATGCTTATTTCTTACTTTGACTTGCTCCTCCACCTTGGTAGTATGCTTCATAACGTCATCAAGGACCGTAAAAGGCTAAAGCTCAGTCTTTGATGAAGTGTTATATCTCAAACATTGTACAAATCTTACAATGGCTATTTGTTGCGGCTTTTGAACATCTCAAAGCCATTGTAAAAGATCAAATTCCTTGTCAATGAAAGCATTGTTTCTTCAATTTCACATCAATAGGTGTTGTTTAAGTCTTAATGTGTGTCTTCTTGTTACAACTCCCAAATTCACCGTTAGAAACTCCTATGGGATTCTAAGAACTAACAGAACTTTAGGATAAACTATAATGCTTGTATGTTACTTTGACTTGCTTCACCACCTTGGTAGTATGCTTCATCACGTCATTAAGGGTCTTAAAAGGCTGAAACTTAGCCGTTGATGAAGTTTCATCAGTCAAACCTTTTACAAATCTTACAATGGCTCTTTGTTGCGGCTCTTGAACATCTCAAAGCAATTATAATAGATCCAATTCCTTTGACTACATTTCAACACTTTTATTAACTCTCATTTGTACCTTGAAATGTCATAACTCAAGTTTTGGGACTATCAGATTTAAAACGGTCAAATCCTTGTCAACGAAAGCATTGTTTCTTCAAATTCAAATTAATAGGTGTTGTTTATACCTCCATGTGTGTCTTCTAGCTATAACTCCCAAATTCACCATTAGAAACTCCTATAGGATTCTAAGAGCTAACAGAACTGTGCGATCAGCTATAATGCTTGTTTTTTACTTTGACTTGCTTCTCCACCTTGGTAGTATGCTTCAACACGTCATCAAGGGTCCTAAAAGGCTGCAACTTAGCCTTTGATAAAGTTTCATCACTCAAACCTGGCACAAATCTTACAATGGCTCTTTGTTTCGGCTCTTGAACATTTCAAAGCAATTGTAATATATCCAATTCGTTTGACTACATTTCAACACTTTTATTAACTTTCATTTGTACCTTGAAATGTCATAACTCAGGTTTTGGGACTATCAGATTGAAAATGGTCAAATCCTTGTCAACGAAAGCATTGTTTCTTCATATTAACATCAATAGGTGATGTTTATGCCTCCATGTGTGTCTTCTGGCTATAACTCCCAAATTCACCATTAGAAACTCCTATGGGATTCTAAGAACTAACAGAACTGTGGGATTAGCTATAATGCTTGTTTGTTACTTTGACTTGCTTCTCCACCTTGGTAGTATGCTTCATCACGTCATCAAGGGTCCTAAAAGGCTGAAACTTAGTCTTTGATGAACTTTCATCACTCAAACCTGTTACAAATTTTACAATGGCTCTTTGTTGCGGCTCTTGAATATCTTAAAGCAATTGTAATAGATCCAATTCCTTTGACTACATTTCAACACTTTTATTTAATCTCATTTGTAACTTGAAATGTCATAACTCCGATTTTGGGACTATCAACTTGAAAATGGTCAAATCCTTGTCAATGAAAGCATTGTTTCTTCATATTCACATCAATAGGTGTTGTTTATGCCTCCATGTGTGTCTTCATGCTACAAATCCCAAATTCACCATTACAAACTCCTATGAGATTATATGAACTAACAGAACTGTGGGATAAGCTATAATGCTTGTTTTTTACTTTGACTTGCTCCTCAACCTTGGTAGCATGCTTCATAACGTCATCAAGGGTCGAAAAAGGCTGAAGCTTAGCTTTCGATGAAGTTTCATTTCTAAAACATTGTACAAATCTTACAATGACTCTTTGTTACGGTCTTTGAACATCTCAATCAAATTGTAAGAGATATAACTCATTTGACTAAATTTCAACACTTTTATTCACTCTCAATTGTACCTTGTAGTCATAACTTTGTTTTTGGGACTATCATCTGGGAATTGGGCAAATCCTTGTAAAGGAAAACATTGTTTCTTAATATTAACATTAATAAGTGCTGTTTACGCCTCGATATGTGTCTTCATGCTACAACTCCCAAATTCACCATTATTTGTGGGATAAGCTATAATGCTTATTTCTTACTTTGACTTGCTCCTCCACCTTGGTAGCATGCTTCATAACGTCATCAAGGATCGAAAAAGGCTAAAGCTCAGTCTTTGATGAAGTGTTATGTCTCAAACATTGTCCAAATCTTACAATGGCTATTTGTTGCGGCTTTTGAACATCTCAAAGCAATTGTAAAAGATCTAATTCCTTGTCAACGAAAGCATTGTTTCTTCATATTACAGCAGAGGGAGCCAAGCTTCTAATCAAAGTGAAAGAAGGCCGAGACGAGTGAGAGAAGCTAGGGGTCGAAATGAAGACAATCTCAGTGGACTTAAGTTGAAGATACCACCATTCCATGGAAAAAATGATCCGGATGTGTACTTGGAGTGGGAGAAAAAAATAGAGCTTGTGTTTGATTGTCAAAATTATTTGGAGCAAAAGAAAGTTCAAGTAGCGGCAACGAAGTTTTTTGATTATGCAATTAATTGGTGGGATCAGATTGTGACGAGTCGAAGACGTAACCAAGAACCGCCCGTCGTCACTTGGGAAGAGTTGAAAAATATGATGAGAAAAAGATTTGTTCCAAGCCATTATCATAGGGAGCTGCATCTAAAGCTTAGGCGTCTAACTCAAGCAAATAAGAGTGTGGAGGTTTATTATCAAGAGATGGAGTCTCTAATGCTTAAAGCTGATATAGATGAAGATGCTGAGGCGACAATGGCCAGGTATTTAAGTTGTTTAGCTCGGGATATTCAAGATAGAATGGAGCTTCAAAATTATAAATATTTGGAAGAAATGCTTCATAAGGCTGTGTTGGTTGAACAGCAAATTAAGAAGAGAGGTACTTCTAGACTGTCCTATGCAGCTAGAGTGGCTAACGCTAGGATGAGTTACGCCCGAGAGGATAGGACCGTTGTCAAGCCAAAACCGGATCCTAAGCCCTACGTCAATGCTGAAGACGCCAAGGGTAAAGCTGTAGCTACGCCGTCTAGAAATCGAGACGTTAAGTGTTTCAAGTGTCAAGGGAGAGGACACTACGCCAACGAGTGCACCAACAAGAGAACTATGATCCTTTTGGATAATGGCGAGATTGAAACTGAGGAGGAAAAGCTTGAAAATGAAAGCGGAACCGAGGAAGACATAGAGTTACCAGCCATCGGAGAATTATTGGTAACAAGATGTTCCTTGAGTATTCAAGTTAAAGATTCTGTCCAAGAGCAGCGGGAGAACTTGTTTCACACAAGATGTTTGGTACAAGGTAAGGTCTGTAGCCTTAGTATTGATGGTGGAAGTTGTACTAATGTGGCTAGTGAAACAATGGTGAAGAAGTTAGGACTGGAAGTTAAGAAGCATCCGAAGCCTTTTAAGCTTCAATGGCTTAATGATGCTGGTGAAATGACCGTGAGCCGCCAAGTATTGGTTCCTTTAACCATAGGCAAGTACGAGGACGAAATTTTATGTGATGTCTTACCTATGGAGGCCGGCCATATACTACTTGGAAGGCCATGGCAGTTCGATAGAAGGGTCTTACATGACGGTTTTACTAATCGTTACTCTTTCGAGTTCAATGGCCGAAAGACGATACTTGTTCCTTTGGCGCCACATGAGGTTCATCAAGACCAACTTCAGCTGCAACAACAAGGAAAAACCATTGTGAGTGAACCCCTAAACACGCCACCCCAAAATAAAAACGAGAGTTTGAGAAAAACCAAGAAAAAGGCTTGTGAGAGTAAACCCGTGAGGTATTCAAATTTATTTGTGAGGTCTAATGTGGTTAAGAAAGCTTTATTCTCTCAACAACACGTTCTTTTATTTATTTACAAGGAAACTTTGCTGAACCATACTAACCTTGTACCGGAGTTGCCGAGTAAAATCTCTTCTATTTTGCAGAATTTGGAAGACGTCTTTCCGGAGGAAAACCCTAAGGGATTGCCACCCATCTGTGGGATTGAACACCAGATCGATTTTGTGCTGGGAGCCTCACTTCCCAACAGGCCAGCATACAGAACCAATCCGGTGGAGACTAAGGAGCTTCAAAAGCAAGTGAGTGAGCTGATGGACAAAGGATACATACGAGAGAGCATGAGCCCTTGTGCTGTGCCGGTGCTTCTTGTTCCGAAGAAGGATGGGACTTGGAGGATGTGTATTGATTGTCGAACCATCAACAATATCACTGTAAAGTATCGCCACCCTATCCCTCGTTTAGATGATATGTTAGATGAGCTGCATGGTTCTAGCATATTTTTGAAAATAGATCTTAAGAGTGGATACCACCAGATTAGGATGAAAGAGGGTGACGAATAGAAAACTGCGTTTAAAACGAAACATGGCTTGTATGAATGGTTAGTTATGCCATTTGGATTAACCAACGCACCTAGTACTTTTATGAGGTTGATGAATCATGTTTTAAGGAGCTTCCTTGGAATTTTTGTTGTTGTTTACTTTGATGATATCTTAGTTTACAGCAAAAAATTTAGAAGAGTATGATAATCATCTAGAAGCGGTTTTGATGGTACTTAGGAAAGAGGAACTTTATGCTAATCTAAAGAAATGCACATTTTGTACGGATAACCTTGTGTTTCTAGGATTTGTCATAAGTGCAGATGGCTTCAGTACCATAGCTGCTCCTCTCACTGAAGTGATCAAGAAAAATGTCGGATTTAAATGGGAAGAGGCACAAGAAGAAGCATTCCGAGTGTTAAAGGATAAACTCACCAATGCACAACTTTTATCTTTACCGAACTTTCTTAAAACTTTTGAAATTGAGTGTGATGCATCTGGTGTAGGTATTGGAGCTGTCTTGATGCAAGAGAAGAAGCCCATTGCCTTTTTCAGTGAGAAGCTTGGAGGAGCTATGATATGATCCTAGGTGAGGATCAAGTCCCTGAATGCTCTCCAAGAGGTTGTGATGATCGGTGATAAGGTGAGTGATGCGGAAGAGATGAAAGATGTAGAACAAGGGGCTAAGATCCGATGGATCTTGGGAAATGTTGCGAAACTTCCAAAGGGGATGGTGAACCTTTGGACTTTCAGACTTGTTCTGTATGTGGGTGAATACCCTAGACGTGGTGAACAAAGGGTGGATCGAAGTGAAACTTCCTAAGAGTTGTGAAACACCCTAAGACTATCGAACTTGCTTTGGGTGAGGATGAAGATCCGATCACAATAAGCAAGGAGTGAACAAACAAATTTCAGAGAGTTTGAGAATATGAAAAGATGTTTGATAACTTAAAAATGAAGCCTTACATGAGTTTAAATCAGCAAGAGAGTAAAGGAAAAATCTCGAAATTAACACAACATTAAAACAAAGTTTGAACATAAAAATGACTCTTCATGTCTTGAGATTTTCGGCTGAACTCTTCTTGGACTTGGGCTTCCTTTATTTTGTGATAAGAGATAGAAGTGGGCTTAGGATTTATCAAGAGGCTGATGAGTGAGTGATATGGCTTACCTCATTAAAAACCTTATTTGGAAAACCCATTGGGACAAAACCAAATGAAGGAAAAAAGAGTGTAAGTCATACCACCTCTCTTGATAAATGTTTAGGTGGCTTGGATCACAACCAATGTGGCTGGATTAGCACACACCAAACTGCCCGAGATGGTGTTGAGGAGATGTTGCAAAGTGGTCTTGAGCTTCTCTTGCTTAGACCGAGTGATAGGACCCGGAGAAATGCATAAATCTTCAGCTCCTTGTAGCTCCGGTTCAAGCTGCTGCCTTTGCTCCTCTTTGGCGTCTCCATATTGCATAGGTTCCTCATCCTGGCTGGCCATAATCATATCATCCTCTCCCTCTTGAAAAGGATTTGACCTCAAATCTGTTTCATCTGCAAAATAAGGAACCAAATCAGTAATATTAAAACTCGAACTCACGTTGTACTTACCTTGGAGATCAAGCTGGTAGGCGTTGTCTAGTTGTTCTTTAGCTCCCAGCTCCTCAGGTTTAAGCTGTTTATTAGTTCCAAGCTCCAAGCTATCCATGCTATCCATCCTCAAATCCGAACAATCTGCAAGGAAAAAGATTAAATTAGAATATTTGAAGTAAGTCGGAATATACTCACCTTGCAAGCAGATTTTGTAGGAATGGATCTGTTCTATGACTCGAAGTGAACAATATCCTTCTGGCATTAGTTTGAACTCCTCTTGGTCTGCAAAACGTTTCTCCTTCATACGAATCCAAAACTGGTAACCAATCTCAAAGTTCTTAATATTCTCCTCTTCGTTTGCTGGCTTTTGATGCTCTATGTCTAGCAAACGCTCCTTTGGTTTAAGAGCAATTTAAACAGCAGTTTTCTTAAGCCAAATATGGTAGAGCCACGTCCTAGGTGCATGAAAATTTAGCTCTCCATCCTGTATATCCTGTATCCTCACAACAAAGACTCGAGACAAGAGATCATAGGTGCAAAGAATATAGTCATTCCGACTAGCACACAATTTATTACTTAGATCATCTAAAACAGATTTCAAAGGTTCAATATGATCATCTAAGTGTTTATTAAAATTCAGAATGCTATCATAATAAACAATTTCTCCAAAGAATAATTCAGCATTGGGTGAAGCACTAGCAAAATTAGCAATATCTATGAGCACATAATTTCTATTAGGTTCACACATTTTATCAAACAAAAATCCTCCATGCCTAAAGAATTTCTTATTCTCAAACTCCTCGCAAGATGGAAACATATTTTTAAAATTATCATTTAAATCATAAATCCTCTTAATGATTTCAACTTCCATTAACCTAGCTTCATGGGCAAAAAGAAACACATACCTTGGAATTATTGCATCATACACAATAATTTCATTACCTTTTCGAATGCCAAAAGAATTCACCTCAATGTTTGCTCGCTGTTCCTTTCTCCATTGTTTCAACGGGTCATAATCAACTTGGACAGTAAACCGCATTAGCCACAAGTAAATTAACCACGCCTCTGGTGTATGAACTTTCATTTGATTGTATTCATGGAAGTTATCAAAGGGAAGCTTCCGTGAGTTGTTTCCTAAAAACAAGTCCTGCAAAATTTTGTTAAGCTCACTCGGTGGCACCGGTGCAAGGTTAGATACACAAGAGAATTTATCCAAAGAGACAAATATTTTATGATCAAAATATTCAGCATCATTAACCTTACTAATCCTAGCAAAAAGATTAGATTTCTTATCTTGCTCTTGATTCTCTTTGGGTTTGATTTTGTCAAGATAAAACTCATGAACCGGCAATGGCACAAGAGTAGTCTTATCTTCTTGAAAATATTTTGAACTCACCATTGTACAATCTGCACCAAGGGAAAGTAAGTTAGCTTTCATTCGCCTTTGGGAGTCAAGATAGTTACCTCGGGTCTTGATTGGTGGTGAAACAGTTGGTGGCTTCTCCTTTTGATCCATTGTTAAGCTCCATGTTGAGGTGGTTCCTACCAGGTCAGTGCACACATCTAAGGTACCTGTATCTTCCTCGGCACTTAAAGACAAAATCAAGTGTATTATACTTGAAATTTCAACATTCAAAACAGGTTGTTTGAAGCTACGAGTGAATGTGAAATTATTCCAATATCGAATAAACTCGCAAGCTAAACTTACCTGAGTACCATGTAGGATGTTTGGTAACATTTCAGCTTTGGAGACGGTGATATTTGAAACACAGCCAGCCGGTGTTGGATATGGTCTAGTCACCAAAAAGTTTTCATAGTCATTTCGCTCTGTCTTGTTATCTTGGCAAGCTTTTGAAGTGGTTGACACTGAATGTGGATTCTTCTCTTTTATGTTTCCTTCAGCTTTGTCATCCTTATGCTCCAGAATATGACCTGAATCATCATCCTTTGACAAGACCAAGTGCATCATACAAGAACTGGAAGTTTTTAAACTTTGATTAACTACCCCACCATTTGAATTTGGTGAACTCAGTTTTGATCCTAATGAAGAGATATTCGGCTCTTGTTTTTCCAGGCAAGTGTTGGAAAAATGTTCTTTCTTACAAGAGTTATAACAAGTAACTTCCTTCGATTTTGAAAGATCAGAGGACTTACATTTCTTTGGACGTTCATTGCTTGTTTCAATTGATGGATATAGGCTTTGCTTGTGAACCACGACTTGTTCAGCGACCTTCTTTGGTTGAGAGGTTACATTAGCCTTCATTTTCTCATTTAGAACATTCTTGGATACTTCCTTTGGCTGAGGACTGTAAGCTTCTTTTGGAACTAAACCATTTGGTGCATACTTATTCCTCATTAGTTCCTTAAGATCTCTCCACGAGGTGATAGGTGGCTCCTTGTAAGTCCCGCGTCATCGACCTTTCGGATCCACCATTGATAAGCTTCTCCTGTGAGTTGGCGAATTGCATGAGCTATCCTCTTTTCTCTTGGGATGTGGTTATAGTAAAACCAATCTTCCATATTTGTTTCCCACTCTAGGTAGCTTCTTTTTCCTGAAAATTTAAAGAGTTCATTAGCCGAATGATATTCAGAACAAAGCACATATTTGGATTTTGGAGTAAGAGAGATTTTATGTGGGCTGCTCCAAGTTGTTCTCAATGTGTTGTCTGGTGGCTTTGGTTTAAGCTCTTGTTCCTTCCGTGCTCTTCTTGATTTTGCTAATTCAGCTCTCATGGTTGCCATACTTTCGTCCATTATGGCTCTTAAGGAATCAAGGAGTTCTTTGTTGGAGTTTGACGATTCCTCTTCACCATTGCTGGTTCCCACCATGGTACCTGTTCAGATTCAAACAAGTAACATGTAAAAATGCCCAAAGAAACACAACAAAGAAAACCCAGAAACTTTTCTAGGATCCTAAACGACTGTTTGACTTGATCGAACAGAATAAAATATCAAATCACGTTCAACAATTCCAGAGTCAATTTTAACAAATACTAGACTGAATCATGGTTTCAATGCAACAAATTTCACGATTTTAGGATTAACCAATGATTTTTAACAATTCTAGCAATTTAACACGAAAATAACTGTTCAAATTCCGATAACCTCTAATTGTGACTGTTCGACGAAATCAACTTCGAAAAATTATCAAAACATGTTCAAAAATTCTAGAATCAATTTTAACAAATACTAGACTCTTTTTTGAAGCAGATTCAACATATCTCACGATTTTATCAGACAAAACGAATTTATGAAAATTCCAACAGTCAGCAGACAAAACAGATCGGAATTTGAAAAGGTATAACAGAACGGAAGAGATACAACCTGGCGTGGAGTCAGCTCTGATACCACTTGATGTGATCCTAGGTGAGGATCAAGTCCCTGAATGCTCTCCAAGAGGTTGTGATGATTGGTGATAAGGTGAGTGATGCGGAAGAGATCAAAGATGTAGAACAAGGGGCTAAGATCCGATGGATCTTGGGGAATGTTGCGAAACTTCCATAGGGGATGGTGAACCGTTGGACTTTCACACTTGTTCTGTATGTGGGTGAAGACCCTAGACGTGGTGAACAAAGGGTGGATCGAAGTGAAACTTCCTAGGAGTTGTGAAACACCCTAAGACTATCGAACTTGCTTTGGGTGAGGATGAAGATCCGATCACAATAAGCAAGGAGTGAACAAACAAATTTCAGAGAGTTTGAGAATATGAAAAGATGTTTGATAACTTAGAAATGAAGCCTTACATGAGTTTAAATCAGCAAGAGAGTAAAGGAAAAATCTCGAAATTAACACAACATTAAAACAAAGTTTGAACATAAAAATGACTCTTCATGTCTTGAGATTTTCGGCTGAACTCTTCTTGGACTTGGGCTTCCTTTATTTTGTGATAAGAGATAGAAGTGGGCTTAGGATTTATCAAGAGGCTGATGAGTGAGTGATATGGCTTACCTCATTAAAAACCTTATTTGGAAAACCCATTGGGACAAAACCAAATGAAGGGAAAAATAGTGTAAGTCATACCACCTCTCTTGATAAATGTTAAGGTGGCTTGGATCACAACCAATGTGGCTGGATTAGCACACACCAAACTGCCCGAGATGGTGTTGAGGAGATGTTGCAAAGTGGTCTTGAGCTTCTCTTGCTTAGACCGAGTGATAGGACCAGGAGAAATGCATAAATCTTCAGCTCCTTGTAGCTCCGGTTCAAGCTGCTGCCTTTGCTCCTCTTTGGTGTCTCCATGTTGCATAGGTTCCTCATCCTGGCTGGCCATAATCATATCAAGCTACATTGAACTATCCAACCTACGCGCTTGTCCGAGCATTGCACACATGGAAGCACTACCTCTGGCCGAAGGAGTTTGTCATTCATACTGATCACGAGTCTTTGAAGCATATAAAGGGTCAGCAAAAGCTCAACAAGAGGCATGCTAGGTTGGTAGAATTCATCGAAACATTTCCCTATGTGATCAAGTACAAACAAGGTAACGAAAATATAGTTGCTGATGCCTTATCTCGAAGGTACGCCTTGATTTCTACTTTGGATGCTAAGTACTGAAAAAGGTAAGTAGAGTTTGGTCACCTCGGGTACTGTTCATCCTGGGATCCGCGGTTACTGTTCATAATGCTCCAATTATTATTATTTAGGGTTTTCCTTCCTTCTCATATAAAAGGAAGGAAACCCTTCCTTTGTTGAACAATCTGATTTTCAGCCTCCATGGCTTAATGAGAAAAGGGCTGTGCCTCATTATCTTGTTCTCTTAATTGTCTTCATTGATTCTTGTCTAAATCTGAAATCTATCTACTTGTTCTTCATCTATTCTCTAAATCTTACATGGTATCAGAGCAGTTACTGAATCTTGGTTCTTATCCAATCGTTCTCATCTAGTTCTTGATTTTATCATTCCGCAAATCTGGTCTCTTCTACTCTGGTTCTTCTCGGCACTCACCCTCCATCTTCTAGATCTTCTCGGCACTGTCTGGGACAGGATCTGTCTCTTCTTGGCTTTATCTGGTTCTGTTTCTTGTTGGATCTGCTCGGATCTACTGATATGACTATGGCTAGCAAGGAGGAGGAACCAATGCAACATGGAGACGACAATGAGGAGCAAAGGAAGCAGCTGGAACCGGAGCTACAAGGAGCTGAAGATTTATGCATTTCTTCGGGTCCTATCACTCGGTCTAAACAAGAGAAGCTCAAGACCACTTTGCAACATCTTCTCCACACCATCTCGGGCAGTTTAGTGTGTGCTAATCAAGCTACACTGGTTGTGATCCAAGCCACCTAAACATTTATCAAGAGAGGTGATATGACTTACACTCTTTTTCCCTTCATTTGGTTTTGTCCCATTGGGTTTTCCAAATAAGGTTTTTAATGAGGTAAGCCATATCACTCACTCATCAGCCTCTTGATAAAGCTTATGCCCACTTCTATCTCTTATCCAAATGAAGCAGCCCAAGTCCAATAAGAAGATTCAGCTGAAACTTGAAGACATGAAGAGTCATTTTCTTTGTTCAAACATTGGTTTTAATGCTATGTAATTCTCGAGATTCTCTCCTTTACTCTTTGGCTGATTGAAACTCTTGTAAGGCTTCAATTCTAAGTTATCAAACTCTTTTCATCTCTTCCGCATCACCCATCTTATCATCGATCATCACAACCTCTTGGAGAGCATTCAGGGACTTGATCCTCAACTAGGATCATATCACAATTCCTTTAACTACATTTGAAAACTTTTATTAACTCTCATTTGTACCTTATACTGTCATAACTCTGGTTTTGGGACTATCATCTTGAAAATGGTCAAATCCTTGTCAACAAAATCATTGATGTGAATATGAAGAAACAATGATTTTCTTGACAAGGATTTAATAACCTCCGTGAGTGGGGCGGCTAAACCATGGAAGCTTCTTACTCACTAACAGTCTTTGGACTCGGCCAGTCTTTAATAGCTCGTATCTTCTCTTCGTCAACCTTGATACCATCTGTACTCACAACAAACCTAAAAAGACAAGGTTATCCGTTCCAAAGGTACATTTATTAAGATTAGCGTATAAGGTTTCCTTCCTAAGCACTTCTAAAACTTTTCTAAGATGCTCCACATGTTCATCTAAGCTTCAGCTATAGATTAAAATGTCATCAAAATATACTACCACAAAACGACCTATAAATGATCTAAGAACGTGGTTCATTAGTCTCATGAAAGTACTAGGTGCATTTGTTAACCCAAAAGGCATGACTAACCATTCATAAAGACCATGCTTAGTTTTAAATGCGGTTTTCCATTCATCCCCTTCTTGCATCCTAATTTGATGGTATCCACTTTTAAGATCTACCTTAGAAAAGATGCTAGAACCATGCAATTCATCAAGCAAATCATCTAATCTAGGTATGGGATGTCGATACTTTACAGTGATATTGTTGATAGCATGACAATCGACACACATCCTCCAGCTACCATCTTTCTTCAGAACAAGTAAAACGGGTACGGCACATGGATTCACGGATATGTCCTTTCCCCATGAGCTCGGTGACTTGTTGTTGAAGTTCCTTAGTTTCTTGTGGGTTGGTTCTGTAGGCTGGTTTGTTGGGAAGAGACACTCCGGGTATGAAATCGATTTGGTGTTCAATGCCACGGACTGGCGGCAAACCTTGGGGAGGTTCTTCCGGGAAAACATCTTGGAACTCCTGTAAAAGAAACTGAATTTTGCTAGGAATTTCCTGCACAGTTTGGTTAATATTAAAAAATTCTTTAAACACAAAAAGGAGAGATGAGGAGTAACTCCCTTGTCGAGGTATGATCATAAGGTTGGTCGGTTCTTTGAGCTTGGCTTCGGATGTGGGTTTACCTTTCTTCAAGGCCATTTGATCTAGATGAACTTCTTGAGAAGTTAAAGGTACAAGGATATTCTTTCTGCCCTTAAACTCAAATGAATATCTGTTGGTAAATCCATCATGCATTACTTTCCGATCAGATTGCCAAGGTCTTCGAAGCAAGATGTGTCCAGCATCCATTGGTAAAATATCACATAAGACCTCATCTTCATATTTCCCTATAGACAAAGGAACTATGACCTGGTTTTTGACTTCCAATTCCCCCTCATCATTAAGCCATTGCAACCTATATGGCTTAGCTCTCTTAGTGATTGTGAGTCCAAGCTTATCAACCATAGACTGGCTGGCAACGTTGGTACAGCTACCACCATCAATCACTAGGGTGCAAACTTTGTTTTGAACAAGGCAACGAGTGTGGAAGAGGTTTTCTCTTTGCTCATTTTTCTCGGCCTGAGTGTGTAAGTTAAGGGTTCTTCTAGTGACCAAAAGTTGTCCGAACTCCGGCATTCTAAGTGGTTCCTCTAAAGGTTCAGGTTCCGAATGATCTTCTTCTGAGTCTATCTCGCCGTTGTTCCTAATAACTATGGTTCTCTGATTGGAGCACGAACAGGAGTAGTGACCGAAACCTTTGCACTTAAAACATTGAATTTCTCTAGCCTTGGTGCTTGATCCTTGATCAATTCCCTTGAGCGGAGACTCGTCTATCTTGGGTTTGGTAAGCGGTTTGCAATCCTTAGGCTTGTAATCCTTGCTGAATTTGGTAGAGTTGTATCCGGGCCTAGAGCTCTTCCTCTTAAGTTATTTTTCAAACATGATAGCTTTGTGGAAAAGCTCTTCTAGCTTGACATAATGATGTACCTCCAGTTTCTCAATGATATCTTTGTCAAGACCTCCCATAAATCTGGCCATAGTAGCTTCATTGTCTTCTTGAATATCGGCTCTAAGTAACAAGGTTTCCATTTCTTTGAAATAATCTTCAACAGATCTACTTCCTTGAGACAACTTCCGAAGCTTAATGTGAAGTTCTCTGTGGTAGTGACTAGGTATGAACCTTTTCCTCATAATGATCTTTAATTGTGTCCAAGTCTCAACCGGTATATCTCCAGCCCTTCTTCTAGACGTCACCAACTGATCCCACCAATTTAGAGCATAATCCTTGAATGCGGTTGGGGCGAGTCTGACCTTAATCTCCTGAGTCACTACAAGAAAAATACCGCAAAACTGATGGCCAATTCCGTCGGAAATCCGTCAGAGTTAGCAAAATCCGTCGGAAATCCGTCAGTTTTTCCGACGGATTTCTGACGGAATACTGACGGAATACTGAAATCAGGATTCCGTCGGAAAACCGTCGGTTTTTAATCGGTTTTTTTCTGATATGTATATACCGACGGAATCCCGAACGGATATAAAACCGACAGAATTCCGACAGCTTTAATTCCGACTGATTTCCGACGGACTTCTGATATCTAAATAACGACGGAATTCCGACGGATACAAAACCGATGGATTTCCGACGGAATTGTTTAATATTTTTAATTATATAATCGAATTTTGAAAAATAAATTTATTAAATTTAAAATTTTGTTTTATAATATAAATTAAAATTAAAGAAATAATAATTATAAAATAATCGAATAATTCAAATAAAAATTCAATAAATATAAAATAATTCAAATAAAAAACAAAAAAAAACTAAAACAAACTAAAACTACGATGGCGGGAATCGGGATAAGAATTCCTCCATGCGTTGCTGCAATACCAGGGGATCCGCCATCGGCATTTGGTTGTAAGTCGGGTACGGATGCTGTAGCAATCCATTGAGCATCCGGTTAATGGACTTGGAAATCCCATTTCCGGAATCTCCAAACCTACAAAAGAAATTATTGCAAATAATTTGAATTGTTACTAAAGTATTAATAGTAAATAAATATTAAAATTCATAAAATTAACAAAAATTGACCATGTGTCTCTGCCTACGCAATCCGGATGAAGACGAGGCAATCTATCTCGTCCTAGTTGAGCGACAAAGTCTTCGACGCTCATCTGCGTCGGTGCAGTAGGTGAAGGCGTCGGCATAGGCGTCGTCTCCGGGATATGTGTCTTCGGGATATGTGTCTCCGGTATAGGAGAACTCCTCGAACTGACAGTACCTCTCCGGCGACTACTACGTCCACCGCCGCCTGAACGGACAAACCTACCGTAATCCCTAGAAAATAAAAAAAAATATCAAACATTATACGAAAAAATTATACATCATGAAAATAATAAAAAGGTATTAAAAAATCATTTTAAATTCATTATTAGTCCAAAACAAATATACTTTTATAAAAGAATGAATAATTTATGGAAATACTTATAAATTACTAAAATCATCATAAATTTATATTTATAAGTATTAATTCCAAAACCATTATAAATTTGTAAATACATGATTATTACATGAAATAATTATACATTATCAAAATAATTAAAAATTTTGAAAAAATTATTTTAAATTCATTATTATACCAAAACAATTATACATTTATATTGATAGAAGTACTTATAAATTAGTAAAATATACATAAATTTATATTTATAAGTATTAATTCCAAAATAATTTTAAATTTGTAAATCCATGATTTATAAAAGATTGAATAATTCATGAAAATAATTATAAATTACTAACATGATTAAAAATTATAAAAAAAATAATCATAATTTTCTAAAAATTATTATTCATTCCAAAATTAAGAAAATTTTAAATTTGAAAATAATTAGAAATAATTCAATAAATAAATAAATTATTTATACAAATAAATTCAATACACATAACAAACCTAAATCTAAAAATTAGAAACCTAAATCTAACAATTACAACCTAAATCTAACAATTACAAACCTAAATCTAACATTACAAACCTAAATCTAACAATTCTAATTTTCTAAACTAATCAATCTAACTATAAACTTAACAATCCATAATATAAACTTAAAAACTTACATGTTTGGGGGATTGTTAGACATTTGGATGATGGATCGACAGTTGTACGGGAGATTTGGCGATTTTTGGCGATTTTGAGGTTTTGGAAACTTGTCTGCGAAAGTGAGAAGGAAGAAGACGATGGCGATATATATTACGAGATTTCCGACGGATATATCCGTTGGATATCCGTCAATTTTTTAAAAAATTAAATTACGCACGTTCTCGATACGGTTTCGAGAACCAGCGCACCTTAATTTTCGCGGTTACATTTTCATTTTCCGACGGATAATATAAATATGCATGTCTTCTAATTGGCCAGTCAAACCTTAAACGGGGACACGTGTTACCACAAAACAATCGGAAATCCATCGGAAATTTCCGACGGATTTCCGACGGGTTTGTGGTTTTAGTGGTTATTTACGCACCGTTTCAGTAAACATATGTTTTTAGTAATATAAATTCATGATTGCAAACACAAATAACTTATAGAAATTCTTCATTTGACAAATTTCAAAAGTTTATACGATTATTTCATTTTTGGTAAACTTGTATGTTAACTATACGTTTATCTATCAAACACTTTCGGTCGAACCATGTCGACCAACGAAAACTTTTAAAAATATTTTATATATCACATATTTTAGTTTATTTTGTCAAAGTTTGTTGTTAACATTGTCTTGATGTACAAGAAATTACAACTTTAGGGTTACACGTGTCTATAGAAAATAAATTAAAAATAACCCCCAACGGATTTCCGATGGATTTTGGTATTTTTAACGCAAACACGTGTCCGTGTTTAAGGTTTTAAAAATCGCGAATCCGTCAGAAATCCGTTGGAAAAACCGATGGTTTTCCAACGGGTTTTGGGTTTATATGTGGTTTAATGTTAAAGTGGTTTAATGAGGTTTGTGGGTTTGTTAAGGTGTTTGTTTAGGGAATATATATTCCTGGCAAAATCTGATTTTATTAAAACTTGTAAAAATATACAAAGCTGAAGTTGAGCTTATAAAATGCTCGGTAGCTGTGGTCTTCGAGGACCTATGGTTTAGACCGTAATGTCAAAATTAAATAATATACAAAAAAACAATTATTTGCACCTTTCTGTAAAAATACAAAATAATACAAAACACACATATAACTAATCTGCATTAGATGATGATGTTGATCCCTCAGATGGAATTGAGTCTGAATCCTCATAAAATTCACCTTGTTCTTCTTCTGAATCGGAATAAACTAAACCAAATTGTGTGAAATCAACAACAAGATCCAGAGCACAAGAAGGCTCAACTGGATCCATTGGAACAACTTCTGCTGGCTGTAAAGGATCGTGTTCTGCAACTCCATAAATTCTTCCTCTCGGGGTCACTGTAGTAACTGTGCGCCAAGGATCTGTCCGCCGTGTAACGCGAGGGTAACGAATATAGCACACCTAAAAAAAAATATTAATTTGTAAGTATTATACAAAAATAATGAATTGAGTATTAATTACACTAATATTTGTACCCTACCTGCTCAGCTTGTGATCCTAGAATGAATGGGTCATACGATTCTAGTCTCCGACTTGAATTAACAGACGTAACACCAAATTGGTCCAGATGAAGCCCACGACCGAGTGTTGAATCATACCAATCACACTTGAAAACAATGCACCTCAAGTCTAACATTCCTGGGTACCGCACTTCCAATATTTCTTGAAGAACGCCATAGTAAACATCATTACCAGATTTCACTGAAATACCAGAATCTGAAGTTGTCCTTCTCTCGTCATGAACCCTAAACCCATATCCACGACTGCAGTATGATTCAATGTAGTTGCAATGTAGTTTGGACCATTAACAAATTCCAATAACCATGTGGGAAATGTCTGTCCTTCAGAAACCTACAAAAAGAAGTTACAAATTAGTATTAAAAAAAAATATTTATTAAATGATTTTTCGTTTTTAAACACTTACGTAAAACTGCAACTAAGGCATAAATTCCTCCTCCTTATGGACTTGAAGCTCGTCTTCTGTCTTATCCATATAGTACCCGCGTATTAATGCCATGTAAATCCTGTACGAAAACCACAATTGTTGACAAGTTAAAAAAACATATAAAATAATTAATTATACATTAAATGACACAAAAGAATTTTTGTTTACCTTTCGTATTCCGTAATTTCTTCACAATTGGTTAGGATATACGTATGCAAGTGTTTAAACTCCTCTTGAGATAATTTACGTCTTTTTCCTTTCCCACTGACTCGCCCAACTTGGGAAAATAACTCTGGAACAACGACGGGGTAAATCGCTCTCTCACCACGATCATCATGGCGACTAGGACGTCTACTCTTCGTACGAACTTCTGACGAGAAGTAATATTCAGTAAACTGTGAGGCCTCTTCGTTGATGCTCTGGGCGATAATAGATCCCTCTACTCTACTCAAATTCTTAACCTTTTTCTTCAGATGGAACATATACCGTTCAAATGGATACATCCAACGGTATTGAACCGGGCTTCCTAGTTCTGCTTCTCGTGGGAGGTGGATCGGAAGATGTTCCATCACATCAAAGAAAGATGGTGGAAATATCTTCTCAAAATTACAAAGGATCACCGGGATATTGGCCTTTAAATTTTGGATTCCCTCAACAGTAAGTGTTCTTGTGCATAAATCGCGAAAGAAAGCACCTACTCCTGCAATTGCTTGGTGGACGTCTTTATGAAGAAGATGAGCAAAAGCGAATGGAAGAAGCCTCTGCATCACAACGTGACAATCATGACTCTTCATTCCAGTAAACTTTCCTTCTCCATAATCGATGCAGTTACGCAGATTAGATGCGTATCCATCAGTGAATTTAACATCGTCGTGAATCCAATCAAAAAATTCTGTTTTTATTGATGCTTCTAACCGGTATAATGGAAATGGACATTGACCATTTGGGAGCACCTCAAGAAAACCTCGATCGCAATATGCTGGCAAGTCTAATCTAGATTTCATATTGTCTTTCGTCTTCCCTTGGACGTTTAAGACAGTGTTCATGATGTTCTCAAAGAAGTTATTCTCAACGTGCATCACATCAAGATTATGCCGCAATAAATGGTTCTTCCAGTAAGGCAAATCCCAAAATATGCTCATCTTGTGCCAGCTATGAAATTCACCGACACCATAAATAGGTTCATGTCCATTACCCCACAATAAAGAGTCGTCTCAGCACCAAAATCTCTCAACTGCTCCAATAAAGTCTCACCGTCTATCTCAGGCGGTGGACCATCAAAAACTTGCCTACCCTTCGTAAACATTGTTCTCGAACGACGATACGGATGATCACTCGGTAAAAATCTCCTATGACAATCAAACCAACAACTTTTTCTGCCGTGCTTCCGTTGGAATGCATCAGTGTTGCCTTGGCAATACAGACACGATAATCTCCCATGTGTTGTCCATCTAGATAACATACCATATGCTAGAAAATCGCTTATGGTCCACATAAGCACCGCACGCATCTTAAAGTTTTGCTGGGTTGAAACATCGTACGCTTCCACACCATGCTCCCATAACATTTGTAACTCATAGATCAATGGCTGGAGGAATATATCAAGTGATCTCTTCGGATGCTCTGGGCCGGGAACAAGAATCGAGAGATATAAAACTCTCTACGCATGCACAGAGATGGAGGCAAATTGTAAGGAGTTACAATTACGGGCCATAACGAATACTTCCTTCCATGCTTCCCAAATGGGTTAAAACCATCTGTACATAACCCGAGGTACACATTCCTTCGCTCATACGCAAAATCCGGATACAATGATTGAAATTGTTTCCAAGCTTCTGCGTCTGAAGTATGTGTAATATCTCCATCTTAACGATGTTCTGCATGCCATCTCATTGGCTCTGCCGTGCGCTGAGAAGTATATAACCTCTTCAACCTCTCTGTTATTGGTAAATACCACATACGTTTATATGGAATTTGAATTCTGCCACTACTTTCCTCATACCGTGGTTTACGACAAAATCTACATCTTTTGCGGTTTTCATCTTCTCTCCAATATAGCATACAGTTGTCGATGCACACATCTATTACCTTATACGGTAACCCAAGACCAGATACAAGTTTTTGTACCTCGTAGTATGATCCGGGTAAAAGATTATCTTCTGGCAATAAATCTTTCGCCCAATCTGTTATCGCATCAACGCACTCCTCTGCCAAATTGTAATCTGTCTTAATCGTCATCAATCTACTTGCAGATGATAAAGGCGAATGACCTTCTTTACACCCTTTATATAGTGGCTGCTTTGCAGCATCTAACATATCAAAAAATCTCTTTCTTCACCGCTAAACTCGACATTCTCTCTAAATGCATCATTCACCATCTCCACGCTCCCTACACCTACATCTACTTTCGTGCTACCTCCTACACAATCTGAGACAGTTGGTTCACTAGTACTACCATACTCAACAGTTGTTTCTCCATTTAAATACCATATCTTGTAACCTGGCGTAAACCCATTACTATACAAATGATGCCAAACTATCTCTATCGCAACATTACGAGAATTCCTACAAATTGAACATGGACATTTTAACTTACCTGATTTTTGAACATGCGGTTGCTTTCCCGCCACTTCCATGAACTCGTATATGCCTCGTGCATACTCCTCGTTCAAGTTGTTGGTCTCCGGATCCATCAATGGTTCATCTATCGATGATCGAAAATATCTAGACATATTTTTCACTTTTTTAATACAATTCGTATTAAGTAAACAAGAAATGAGAAAGAGATATGAAATTAAGATTGTTGTGTAATGGGATGGAGGAAGGGAGAAACATATATATAAACTCGTTTCCATCGGATTTCCGTCGGAAATCCGTCAGTTTACAACGGCACTTTCAACGGCTACATTAACGTTCGTATTATCCGACATATTTCTAGAAGCCGTTGGAAATCCGTCAGAATATAACGGCATGGATATCCATCGGAAATCCGTCGGAATATAAATTTCCGTCAGAAACTTCATCGGAAAACTGTCGGAATATAACGGCTTCGATTTCTGTCGGAAAATTCATCGAAAATCCATCGGAAATTTTCAAATCTCGGGAATCCGTCGAAAATTTCCGACGAAATTATCGTCCGTCGGAAATTTTGTCGGTTTTGCGGTAGATTTCTTGTAGTGAGTAAACTCCCGGCAATCAAAGATAATTTCAACCCTCTTTTCCCACTCAAGATATTCTTTAGGGTTACTGGTTCCATGGAAAAACAGCATTTCTATCTTCACACCGGCTAAAGGATCTCGAGTAATGGGTTGGTTATTTCTAACGGTTTGATCTTCTCTTGGCTGTCTTCTTCGAGAACGATTTGATCGAAAAGTCTTACTATAGTAGTGCTCAGCATCAGAAGATCATAGGTTCCTCCCAAGTTGTTCTTCCATAACAGGTTGTTGACGTTCTCGGAATCGGTTGTGGATGGACCTTTCTAAGTCAGCTTTCATAGTGGCCATACTCTCAACCATCATAGCTTTGAAGGATTCCATAAGTTGCTTGTTGGAGTTGGAAGACTCTTGTTCATCATGGCTAGTTCCCGCCATGGTACCTGTTCAGATCCCAACAAGTAAACAAGTAAAATGCTCAAACACAATAAGAAACACAAAACTTGGCAAGAAACCCTAATCGACAGTTTGAATTGATCAATCAGAATAAAATGTCAAATCACGTTCAAAAATTCCAGAGACAATTTTAACAAATACAAAACTCAATCATGGTTTTAATGCAACAAATTTCACGATTTTAGGATTAACCAATGATTTTAAACATTTCTAGCAAGTTAACACGACAATAACTTTTCAAATTCCGATAATCTCTAGTTGTGACTGTTCGACGAAATCGACCTCGAAAAATTATCAAAACATGTTCAAAAATTCTAGAATCAATTTTAACAAATACTAGACTCTTTTTTGAAGCAGATTCAACAGATCTCACGATTTTATCAGGCAAAATGAATTTATGAAAATTCCAACAGTCAGCAGACAAAACAGATCGAAATGTGAAAAGGTATAACAGATCGGAAGAGATACAACCTGGCGTGGAGTCAGCTCTGATACCACTTGATATGATCCTAGGTGAGGATCAAGTCCCTGAATGCTCTCCAAGAGGTTGTGATGATCGGTGATAAGGTGAGTGATGCGGAAGAGATGAAAGGTGTAAGAACAGCGAGTAGGATCCGATGAGTCTTGGGGGATTGTTGCGAAACTTTCAAAGGAGATGGTGAACCTTTGGACTTTCAGCCTTGTTCTGTACGTGGGTGAAGACCCTAGACATGGTGAACAAGGGGTGGATCGAAGAGAAACTTCCTAGGAGTTGTGCAAGAGCCTAAGACTATCGAACTTGCTTTGGGTGAGGATGAAGATCCGATCACAATAAGCAAGGAATGATCAAACAAGTTCCAGAGAGTTTGAGAATATGAAAAGAGTTTGATAAACTACAAATGAAGCATTACAAGAGTTTAAATCAGCCAAAGAGTAAAGGAGAGAATCTTGAGAATTACATAGCATTAAAACCAAAGTTTGAACAAAGAAAATGACTCTTCATGTCTTGGGGTTTCGGCTGAATCTTCTTATTAGACTTGGGATGCTTCACTTGGATAAGAGATAGAGGTGGGCTTAGGCTTTATTAAGAGGCTGATGAGTGAGTGATATGGCTTACCTCATTAAAAACCTTATTTGGAAAACCCAATGGGACAAAACCAAATGAAGGGAAAAAGAGTGTAAGTCATATCACCTCTCTTGATAAATGTTTAGGTGGCTTGGATCACAGCCAGTGTAGCTGGATTAGCACACACCAAACTGCCCGAGATGGTGTTGAGGAGATGTTGCAAAGTGGTCTTGAGCTTCTCTTGTTTAGACCGAGTGATAAGACCGGGAAAAAATGCATAAATCTTGAGCTTCTCTTGTTTAGACCGAGTGATAAGATCCTCATTGTCGTCTCCATGTTGCATTGGTTCCTCCTCCTTGCTAGCCATAGTCATATCATCCTCCCCTTCTTGAAAAGGATTTGACCTCAAATCTGTTTCTTCTGCAAAATAAGGAACCAAGTCAGTAATATTAAAACTCGAACTCACATGAGACTTACCTTGGAGATCAAGCTGGTAGGCGTTGTCATTGATTTTCTTGATGACTTCGAATGGACCATCAATCCTGGGCATAAGCTTGGATTTTCTCTCGTTAGGGGACCTTTCTTTTCTCAAATGAACCAACACCAAGTCCCCTTCTTTAAATTCCATAAACTTCCGGCCTTCGTTTGAATGCTTAACGTACAACTTGGTCTTGTGCTCTATGTTGTTTCGAGCCTTCTCATGGATCTGTTTCACAAGCTCAGCTATTTTCTTACCATCAAGACTTATCCTTTCATTCACAGGTAAAGGCTTTAGATCCAAAGGTGAGATGGGATTGAACCCATAAAAAATTTCAAATGGTGAATACTTAGATGCGGAATGTCTAGCATGATTGTAAGCAAATTCAACATGAGGTAGACATTCTTCCCAAGTCCTAAGGTTCTTTTTAATTATAGCACGCAACAATGTGGATAAGGTTCTATTGACTACTTCGGTTTGGCCATCGGATTGTGGGTGACATGTGGTGGAGAAACAAAGCCTGGTTCCTAACTTAAACCAAAGGGTTTTCCAAAAATAACTAAGAAATTTTGTATCCCTATCCGATACAATAGTTCTAGGCATTCCATGCAACCTAACAACTTCCTTAAAGAACAATCCAGCTACATTAACAGCATCATCGGTTTTATGGCACGGTATGAAGTGAGCCATTTTAGAGAATCTATCAACTACCACAAATACCAAATCCTTTCCAGTCTTAGTCCTAGGTAATCCAACTACAAAGTCCATGGATAAGTCATGCCAAGGATGCAAGGTAATAGGAAGAGGGGTATACAAACCGTGATTCTGGATTGTTGATTTAGCTTGCTTAGACGTTATACATCTTTGACAACATTTCTCAACGTCACTTTGCATGTGCGGCCAAAAGAAGTGCTCACGTAACACGCTTGACATCTTTGCCACGCCAAAATGTCCCATGAGTCCACCTGCATGAGCTTCTTGGACAAACAAATCTCGCAAGGAGGAGTTAGGTACACATAGGCGATTATCATAGAAAAAAAATCCATCACTCCTACAATATTTTCCAACGCCAAATTTTTCACAAGCAGCATAGGTTTCTTTGAAGTCAACATCACTATCATACAGTTCTTTGATTTGTTCAAATCCTAGTAACTTAACCTCAAGAGAATTCTAAAGAAGGTACCTCCGAGAAAGAGCATCGGCTACTACATTCTCCTTACCTTTCTTGTACTTAATGATGTACGGAAATGTCTCAATGAATTCAACCCACTTGGCGTGTCTCTTGTTCAGCTTTTGTTGTCCCTTGAGATGCTTGAGAGACTAATGATCTGTGTGTATAACAAACTCCTTGGGCTAAAGATAATGTTGCCAAGTTTGCAAAGCCCTAACAAGCGCATAGAGCTCTTTGTCGTAAGTCGGGTAATTGAGTGTGGCGCCTCCAAGCTTTTCACTAAAGTAAGCTATGGGCTTCATCTCCTGCATAAGAACAGCACCAATACCAATTCCTCAGGCATCACATTCAATTTCAAAGTTTTTTTATCAAAATTAGGAAGAGATAAAACCGGGGAATGTGTTAGCTTCTCTTTCAAGGTTGGAAATGCATTCTCTTGAGCTTGTTCCCACTTGAATCCGACATTCTTCTTGATAACCTCTGTGAGTGGAGCGGCTAAAGTGTTGTAGTCTTTAACAAACCTCCTGTAGAATCCGGCTAAACCATGGAAGCTTCTTACTTCACTAACAGTCTTTGGACTCGGCCAATCTCTAATAGCTCGTATCTTCTCTTCATCAACCTTGATACCATCTGTACTCACAACAAATCCTAAAAAGAGAAGGTTATCCGTTCCAAAGGTACATTTATTAAGATTACCGTACAAGGTTTCCTTCCTAAGCACTTCTAAAACTTTTCTAAGATACTCCACATGTGCATCTAAGCTTCGGCTATAGATTAAAATGTCATCAAAATATAACACCACAAAACGACCTATAAATGATCTAAGAACGTGGTTCATTAGTCTCATGAAAGTACTAGGTGCGTTTGTTAACCCAAAAGGCATGACTAACCATTCATAAAGACCATGCTTAGTTTTAAATGCAGTTTTCCATTCATCCCCTTCTTGCATTCTAATTTGATGGTATCCACTTTTAAGATCTACCTTAGAAAAGATGCTAGAACCATGCAATTCATCAAGCATATCATCTAATCTAGGTATGGGATGTCGATACTTTACAGTGATATTGTTGATAGCATGGCAATCGACACACATCCTCCAGCTACCATCTTTCTTCGGAACAAGCAAAATGGGTACGGCACATGGACTCATGCTTTCGCGGATATGTCCTTTCTCCATGGGATCGGTGACTTGTTGTTGAAGCTCCTTAGTTTCTAGAGGGTTGGTGCTGTAGGCTGGTTTGTTGGGAAGAGACGATCCTGGTATGAAATCGATTTGGTGTTCAATGCCACGGATTGGCGGCAAGCCTTGGGGAGGTTCTTCCGGGAAAACATCTTGGAACTCCTGTAAAAGAAACTGCATTTTGCTAGGAATTTCCTGCACAGTTTGGTTAGTATTAAAACATTCTTTAAACACAAAAAGGCGGGATGAGGAATAACTCCCTTGTCGAGGCGTGATCATAAGGTTGGGCGATTCTTTGAGCTTGGCTTCGGAAGTGGGTTTACTTTTCTTCAAGGCCATTTGATCTAGATAAACTTCTTGAGGAGTTAAAGGTACAAGGATGTTTTTTCTGCCCTTAAACTCAAATGAATATCTGTTGGTAAATGCATCATGCATTACTCCCCAATCAGATTGCCAAGGTCTTCCAAGCAAGATATGTCCAGCATCCATTGGTAAAATATCACATAAGACCTCATCTTCATATTTTCCTATAGACAAAGGGACTATGACGTGGTTCTTGACTTCCAATTCTCCCTCATCATTAAGCCACCGCAACTTATACGGCTTAGCTCTCTTAGTGATTGTGAGTCTGAGCTTATCAACCATAGACTGGCTGGCTACGTTGGTACAGCTACCTCCAACAATCACTAGGCTGCAGACTTTGTTTTGAACTAGGCAACGAGTGTGGAAGAGGTTTTCTCTTTGCTCATTTTTCTCTGCCTGAATGTGTAAGCTAAAGGTTCTTCTAGTGACCAAAAGTTGTCCGAACTCCGGCATTCTAAGTGGTTCCTCTAAAGGTTCAGGTTCCGAATGATCTTCTTATGAGTCTATCTCACCGTTGTTCCTAATAACTATGGTTCTCTGATTGGAGCACGAACGGGAGTAGTGACCGAAACCTTTGCACTTAAAACACTGAATTTCTCTAGCTTTGGTGCTTGATCCTTGATCAATTCCCTTGAGTGGAGACTCGTCTATCTTCGGTTTGGTAAGCGGTTTGTAATCCTTAGGAATGTAATCCTTGCTGAACTTGGTAGAGTTGTATCCAGCCCTAGAGCTTTTCCTCTTAAGTTGTTTTTCAAACATGATAGCTTTATGGAGAAGCTCCTCTAGCTCGACATAATGATGTACCTCCAGTTTTTCAATGATATCTTTGTCAAGACCTCCCATGAATCTGGCCATAGTAGCTTCATTGTCTTCTTGAATATCGGCTCTAAGTAACAAAGTTTCCATTTCTTTGAAATAATGCTCAACGGATCTACTTCCTTGAGACAAATTCCGAAGCCTAAGGTGAAGTTCTCTGTGGTAGTGACTAGGTACGAACCTTTTCCTCATAATGATCTTTAGTTGGGTCCAAGTCTCAACCGGTATATCTCCAGCCCTTCTTCTAGACATCACCAACTGATCCCACCAACTTAGAGCATAATCCTTTAATGCGGTTGGGGCGAGTCTGACCTTAGTCTCTTGAGTAAACTCCTGGCAATCAAAGATAATTTCAACCCTCTTTTCCCACTCAAGATACTCTTCAGGGTTACTGGTTCCATGGAAAAATGGAATTTCTATCTTCGCACCGGCTAAAGGATCTTGAGTAATGGGTTGGTTATTTGATATGATCCTAGGTGAGGATCAAGTCCCTGAATGCTCTCCAAGAGGTTGTGATGATCGGTGATAAGGTGAGTGATGCGGAAGAGATGAAAGGTTTAAGAACAGCGAGTAGGATCCGATGAGTCTTGGGGGATTGTTGCGAAACTTCCAAAGGGGATGGTGAACCTTTGGACTTTCAGTCTTGTTCTGTACGTGGGTGAAGACCCTAGACATGGTGAACAAGGGGTGGATCGAAGTGAAACTTCCTAGGAGTTGTGAAAGACCCTAAGACTATCGAACTTGCTTTGGGTGAGGATGAAGATCCGATCACAATAAGCAAGGAATGATCAAACAAGTTCCAGAGAGTTTGAGAATATATAAAGAGTTTGATAAACTACAAATGAAGCATTACAAGAGTTTAAATCAGCCAAAGAGTAAAGGAGAGAATCTCGAGAATTACATAGCATTAAAACAAAAGTTTGAACAAAGAAAATGACTCTTCATGTCTTGGGGTTTCGGCTGAATCTTCTTATTGGAATTGGGCTGCTTCACTTAGATAAGAGATAGAGGTGGGCTTAGGCTTTATCAAGAGGCTGATGAGTGAGTGATATGGCTTACCTCATTAAAAACCTTATTTGGAAAACCCAATGGGACAAAACCAAATGAAGGGAAAAAGAGTGTAAGTCATATCACCTCTCTTGATAAATGTTTAGGTGGCTTGGATCACAACCAGTGTAGCTGGATTAGCACACACCAAACTGCCCGAGATGGTGTTGAGGAGATGTTGCAAAGTGGTTTTGAGCTTCTCTTGTTTAGACCGAGTGATAGGACCCGGAGAAATGCATAAATCTTCAGCTCCTTGTAGCTCCGGTTCAAGCTGCTTCCATTGATCCTCATTGTTCTCTCCATGTTGCATTGGTTCCTCCTCCTTGCTAGCCATAGTCATATCATCCTCCCCTTCTTGAAAAGGATTTGACCTCAAATCTGTTTCTTCTGCAAAATAAGGAACCAAATCAGTAATATTAAAACTCGAACTCACATGATACTTACCTTGGAGATCAAGCTGGTAGGCGTTGTCGTTGATTTTCTTGATGATTTCGAATGGACCATCAATCCTGGGCATAAGCTTGGATTTTCTTTCGTTAGGGAACCTTTCTTTTCTCAAATGAACCAACACCAAGTCCCCTTCTTTAAATTCCATAAACTTCCAGACTTTGATTGCATGCTTAACGTACAACTTGGTCTTGTGCTCTATGTTGTTTCGAGCCTTCTCATGGATCTGTTTCACAAGCTTAGCTATTTTCTTACCATCAAGACTTATCCTTTCATTCACGGGTAAAGGCATTAGATCCAAAGGTGAGATGAGATTGAACCCATAAACAATTTCAAATGGTGAATACTTAGATGCGGAATGTCTAGCATGATTGTAAGCAAATTCAACATGAGGTAGACATTCTTCCCAAGTCTTAAAGTTCTTTTTAATTATAGCACGCAACAAAGTGGATAAGGTTCTATTGACTACTTCGGTTTGGCCATCGGATTATGGGTGACATGTGGTGGAGAAACAAAGCTTGGTTCCTAACTTAGACCAAAGGGTTTTCCAAAAATAACTAAGAAATTTGGTATCCCTATCCGATACAATAGTTCTAGGCATTCCATGCAACCTAACAACTTCTCTAAAGAACAACCCAGTTATATTAACAGCATCATCGGTTTTATGGCACAGTATGAAGTGAGCCATTTAAGAGAATCTATCAACTACCACAAATACCGAATCCTTTCCAGTCTTAGTCCTAGGTAATCCAACTACAAAGTCCATGGATAAGTCATACCAAGGATGCAAGGGAATAGGAAGAGGGGTATACAAACTGTGATTCTGGATTGTCGATTTAGCTTGCTTACACGTTATACATCTTTGACAATATTTCTCAACGTCACTTTGCATGTGCGGCCAGAAGAAGTCCTCACGTAACACGCTTGACGTCTTTGCCACGCAAAAATGTCCCATGAGTCCATCTGCATGAGCTTTTTGGACAAAAAAATCTCGCAAGGAGGAGTTAGGTACACATAGGCGATTATCATAGAACAAAAATCCATCACTCCTAAAATATTTTTCAACGCCAAATTTTTCACAAGCAGCATAGGTTTCTTTGAAGTCAACATCACTATCATACAGTTCTTTGATTTGTTCAAATTTTAGTAACTTAACCTCAAGAGAATTCCACAGAACGTACCTCCGAGAAAGAGCATCGGCTACTACATTCTCCTTACCTTTCTTGTACTTAATGACGTACGGAAATGTGTCAATGAATTCAACCCACTTGGCGTGTCTCTTGTTCAGCTTTTGTTGTCCCTTGAGATGCTTGAGAGACTCATGATCTGTGTGTATAACAAACTCCTTGGGCCAAAGATAATGTTGCCAAGTTTGCAAAGCCCTAACAAGCGCATAGAGCTCTTTGTCGGAAGTCGGGTAATTGAGTGTGGCGCCTCCAAGCTTTTCACTAAAGTAAACTATGGGCTTCATCTCCTGCATAAGAACAGCACCAATACCAATTCCTGAGGCATCACATTCAATTTCAAAGTTTTTATCGAAATTAGGAAGAGATAAAACCGGGGCATGTGTTAGCTTCTCTTTCAAGGTTTGAAATGCATTCTCTTGAGCTTGTTCCCACTTGAATCTGACATTCTTCTTGATAACCTCCATGAGTGGGGCGGCTAAAGTGCTGTAGTCTTTAACAAACCTCCTGTAGAAACCGGCTAAACCATGGAAGCTTCTTACTTCACTAACAGTCTTTGGACTCGGCCAATCTCTAATAGCTCGTATCTTCTCTTCATCAACCTTGATACCATCTGTACTCACAACAAAGCCTAAAAAGACAAGGTTATCCGTTCCAAAAGTACATTTATTAATATTAGCGTACAAGGTTTCCTTCCTAAGCACTTCTAAAACTTTTCTAAGATGCTCCACATGTTCATCTAAGCTTTGGCTATAGATTAAAATGTCATCAAAATATAACACCACAAAACGACCTAAAAAAGATCTAAGAACGTGGTTCATTAGTCTCATGAAAGTACTAGGTGCGTTTGTTAACCCAAAAGGCATGACTAACCATTCATAAAGACCATGCTTAGTTTTAAATGCAGTTTTCCATTCATCCCCTTCTTGCATTCTAAATTGATGGTATCCACTTTTAAGATCTACCTTAGAAAAGATGCTAGAACCATGCAATTCATCAAGCATATCATCTAATCTAGGTATGGGATGTCGATACTTTACAGTGATATTGTTGATAGCACGGCAATCGACACACATCCTCCAGCTACCATCTTTCTTCGGAACAAGCAAAACGGGTACAGCACATGGACTCATGCTTTCATGGATATGTCCTTTCTCCATGAGATCGGTGACTTGTTGTTGAAGCTCCTTAGTTTCTAGAGGGTTGGTTCTGTAGGCTGGTTTGTTGGGAAGAGATGCTCCTGGTATGAAATCGATTTGGTGTTCAATGCCACGGATTGGCGGCAAGCCTTGGGGAGGTTCTTCCGGGAAAACATCTTGGAACTCCTGTAAAAGAAACTGAATTTTGCTAGGAATTTCCTGCACAGTTTGGTTAGTATTAAAACATTCTTTAAACACAAAAAGGAGGGATGAGGAATAACTCCCTTGTCGAGGCGTGATCATAAGGTTGGCCGATTCTTTGATCTTGGCTTCGGAAGTGGGTTTACTTTTCTTCAAGGCCATTTGATCTAGATAAACTTCTTGAGGAGTTAAAGGTACAAGGATGTTCTTTCTGCCCTTAAACTCAAATGAATATCTGTTGGTAAATTCATCATGCATTACTCCCCGATCAGATTGCCAAGGTCTTCCAAGCAAGATATGTCCAGCATCCATTGGTAAAATATCACATAAGACCTCATCTTCATATTTTCCTATAGACAAAGGGACTATGACGTGGTTCTTGACTTCCAATTCTCCCTCATCATTAAGCCACCGCAACTTATACGGCTTAGCTCTCTTAGTGATTGTGAGTCTGAGCTTATCAACCATAGACTGGCTGGCTACGTTGGTACAGCTACCTCCAACAATCACTAGGCTGCAGACTTTGTTTTGAACTAGGCAACGAGTGTGGAAGAGGTTTTCTCTTTGCTCATTTTTCTCTGCCTGAATGTGTAAGCTAAAGGTTCTTCTAGTGACCAAAAGTTGTCCGAACTCTGGCATTCTAAGTGGTTCCTCTAAAGGTTCAGGTTCCGAATGATCTTCTTCTGAGTCTATCTCGCCGTTGTTCCTAATAACTATGGTTCTCTGATTGGAGCACGAACGGGAGTAGTGACCGAAACCTTTGCACTTAAAACACTGAATTTCTCTAGCTTTGGTGCTTGATCCTTGATCAATTCCCTTGAGTGGAGACTCGTCTATCTTGGGTTTGGTAAGCGGTTTGTAATCCTTAGGCATGTAATCCTTGCTGAATTTGGTAGAGTTGTATCCGGCCCTAGAGCTTTTCCTCTTAAGTTGTTTTTCAAACATGATAGCTTTGTGGAGAAGCTCCTCTAGCTCGACATAATGATGTACCTCCAGTTTTTCAATGATATCTTTGTCAAGACCTCCCATGAATCTGGCCATAGTAGCTTCATTGTCTTCTTGAATATCGTCTCTAAGTAACAAGGTTTCCATTTCTTTGAAATAATCTTCAACGGATCTACTTCCTTGAGACAAATTCCGAAGCCTAAGGTGAAGTTCTCTGTGGTAGTGACTAGGTACGAACCTTTTCCTCATAATGATCTTTAGTTGGGTCCAAGTCTTAACCGGTATATCTCCAGCCCTTCTTCTAGACGTCACCAACTGATCCCACCAACTTAGAGCATAATCCTTGAATACGGTTGGGGCGAGTCTGACCTTAGTCTCTTGAGTAAACTCCCGGCAATCAAAGATAATTTCAACCCTCTTTTCCCACTCAAGATATTCTTCAGGGTTACTGGTTCCATGGAAAAACAGAATTTCTATCTTCACACCGGCTAAAGGATCTCGAGTAATGGGTTGGTTATTTCTAACAGTTTGATCTTCTCTTGGCTGTCTTCTTCGAGAACGATTTGATCGAAAAGTCTGACTATAGTAGTGCTCAGCATCAGAAGATCGTAGGTTCCTCCCAAGTTTTTCTTCCATAACAGGTTGTTGACGTTCTCGGAATCGGTTGTTGATGGACCTTTCTAAGTCAGCTTTCATAGTGGCCATACTCTCAACCATCATAGCTTTGAAGGATTCCATAAGTTGCTTGTTGGAGTTGGAAGACTCTTGTTCATCATGGCTAGTTCCCGCCATGGTACCTGTTCAGATCCCAACAAGTAAACAAGTAAAATGCTCAAACACAACAAGAAACACAAAACTTGGCAAGAAACCCTAATCAACAGTTTGACTTGATCAATCAGAATAAAATGTCAAATCACGTTCAAAAATTCCAGAGACAATTTTAACAAATACTAGACTCAATCATGGTTTTAATGCAACAAATTTCACGATTTTAGGATTAACCAATGATTTTAAACAATTCTAGCAAGTTAACACGACAATAACTTTTCAAATTCCGATAATCTCTAGTTGTGACTGTTCGACGAAATCAACCTCGAAAAATTATCAAAACATGTTAAAAAATTCTAAAATAAATTTAAACAAATACTTGACTCTTTTTTTGAAGCAGATTCAACAGATCTCACGATTTTATCAGACAAAATGAGTTGATGAAAATTCCAACAGTCAGCAGACAAAATAGATCGGAATGTGAAAAGGTATAACAGATCGGAAGAGATACAACCTGGCGTGGAGTCAGCTCGGATACCACTTGATATGATCCTAGGTGAGGATCAAGTCCCTGAATGCTCTCCAAGAGGTTGTGATGATTGGGGATAAGGTGAGTGATGCAGAAGAGATGAAAGGTGTAAGAACAGCGAGTAGGATCCGATTAGTCTTGGGGGATTGTTGCGAAACTTCCAAAGGGGATGGTGAACCTTTCGACTTTCAGACTTGTTCTGTACATGGGTGAAGACCCTAGACGTGGTGAACAAGGGGTGGATCGAAGTGAAACTTCCTAGGAGTTGTGAAAGACCCTAAGACTATCGAACTTGCTTTGGGTGAGGATGAAGATCCAATCACAATAAGCAAGGAATGATCAAACAAGTTCCAGAGAGTTTGAGAATATGAAAAGAGTTTGATAAACTACAAATGAAGCATTACAAGAGTTTAAATCAGCCAAAGAGTAAAGGAGAGAATCTCGAGAATTACATAGCATTAAAACCAAAGTTTGAACAAAGAAAATGACTCTTCATGTCTTGGGGTTTCGGCTGAATCTTCTTATTGGACTTGGGCTGCTTCACTTGGATAAGAGATAGAGGTGGGCTTAAGCTTTATCAAGAGGCTGATGAGTGAGTGATATGGCTTACCTCATTAAAAACCTTATTTGGAAAACCCAATGGGACAAAACCAAATGAAGGGAAAAAGAGTATAAGTCATATCACCTCTCTTGATAAATGTTTAGGTGGCTTGGATCACAACCAGTGTAGCTGGATTAGCACACACCAAACTGCCCGAGATAGTGTTGAGGAGATGTTGCAAAGTGGTCTTGAGCTTCTCTTGTTTAGACCGAGTGATAGGACCCAGAGAAATGCATAAATCTTCAACTCCTTGTAGCTCCGGTTCAAGCTGCTTCCTTTGATCCTCATTGTCGTCTCCATGTTGCATTGGTTCCTCCTCCTTGCTAGCCATAGTCATATCAGCTTGTTTGTTACTTTGACTTGCTTCTCCACCTTGGTAGTATGCTTCATCACGTCATCAAGGGTCCTAAAAGGCTAAAACTTAACCTTTGATGAAGTTTCATCACTCAAACCTTGTACAAATCTTACAATGGCTCTTTGTTGTAGTTCTTGACCATATCAAAGCAATTGTAATAGATCCAATTCCTTTGACTACATTTCAACACTTTTATTAACTCTCATTTGTACCTTGAAATGTCATAACTCAGGTTTTGGGACTATGAGATTGAAAATGGTCAAATCCTTGTCAACGAAAGCATTGTTTCTTCAAATTCACATCAATAGGTGTTGTTTATGCCTCCATGTGTGTCTTCTGGCTACAACTCCCAAATTCACCATTAGAAACTCCTATGGGATTCTAAGAGCTAACAGAAGTGTGCGATCAGCTATAATGCTTGTTTTTTACTTTGACTTGCTTCTCCACCTTGGTAGTATGCTTCATCACATCATCAAGGGTTCTAAAAGGCTGAAACTTAGCCTTTGATGAAGTTTCATCACTCAAACCTTGTACAAATCTTTTAATGGCTCTTTGTTGCAGTTCTTGAACATCTCAAAGCAATTGTAATAGATCCAATTCCTTTGACTACATTTCAACACTTTTATTAACTCTCATTTGTACCTTGAAATGTCATAACTCAAGTTTTGGGACTATCAGATTGAAAATGGTCAAATCCTTGTCAACGAAAGCATTGTTTCTTCAAATTCACATAAATAGGTGTTGTTTATGCCTCCATGTGTGTCTTCTAGCTACAACTCCCAAATTCACCATTAGAAACTCCTATGGGATTCTAAGAGCTAACAGAAGTGTGCGATCAACTATAATGCTTGTTTCTTACTTTGACTTGCTTCTCCACCTTGGTAGTATGCTTCATCACATCATCAAGTGTCCTAAAAGGCTGAAACTTACCCTTTGATGAAGTTTCATCACTCAAACCTTGTATAAATCTTACAATGGCTCTTTGTCGCAGTTCTTGAACATCGCAAAGCAATTGTAATAGATCCAATACCTTTGACTACATTTCAACACTTCTATTAACTCTCATTTGTACCTTGAAATGTCATAACTCAGGTTTTGGGACTATCAGATTGAAAATGGTCAAATCCTTGTCAACGAAAGCATTGTTTCTTCAAATTCACATCAACAGGTGTTGTTTATGCCTCCATGTGTGTCTTCTGGCTACAACTCCCAAATTCACCATTAGAAACTCCTCTTGGATTCTAAGAGCTAACAGAATTGTGCTATCAGCTATAATGCTTGTTTCTTACTTTGACTTGCTTCTCCACCTCGGTAGTATGCTTCATCACGTCATCAAGTGTCCTACAAGGCTGAAACTTATCCTTTGATGAATTTTCATCACTCAAACCTTGTACAAATCTTACAATGGCTCTTTGTTGCGGCTCTTGAACATCTCAAAGCAATTGTAATAGATCCAATTTCTTTGACTACATTTCAACACTTTTATTTACTTTCATTTGTAACTTGAAATGTCATAACTCCGGTTTTGGGACTATCAACTTGAAAATGGTCAAATCCTTGTCAACCAAAGCATTGTTTCTTCATATTCACATCAATAGGTGTTGGTTAAGCCTCCATGTGTGTCTTCATGCTACAACTCCCAAATTCACCATTACAAACTCCTATGAGATTATATGAACTAACAGAACTGTGGGATAAGCTATAATACTTGTTTTTTACTTTGACTTGCTTCTGCACCTTGGTAGCATGCTGCATAACGTCATCAAGGGTCGAAAAGGGCTGAAGCTTAGCTTTGGATGAACTTTCATCACTCAAACATTGTACAAAGCCTGCAATAACTCTTTGTTACGGCCTTTGAACATCTCAATCAAATTGTAAGAGATCTAACTCATTTGACTAAATTTCAACACTTCTATTCACTCTCAATTGTACCTTGTAGTCATAACTTTGTTTTTGGGACTGTCATTTGGAAATTGGGCAAATCCTTGTCAAGGAAAGCATTGTTTCTTAATATTAACATCAATAAGTGTTGCTTACGCCTCCATATGTGTCTTCATGCTACAACTCCCAAATTCACCATTAAAAATCCTATGAGATTCTATGAACTAACAGATTTGTGGGCTAAGCTATAATGTTTATTTCTTACTTTGACTTGCTCCTCCACCTTGGTAGCATGCTTCATAACGTCATCAAGGATCGTAAAAGGCTGAAGCTCAGTCTTTGATGAAGTGTTATATCTCAAACATTGTACAAATGTTACAATGGCTATTTGTTGCGGCTTTTGAACATCTCAAAGCAATTGTAAAATATCTAATTCCTTGTCAATGAAAGCATTGTTTCTTTATATTCACATCAATAGGTAATGTTTAAGCCTCAATGTGTGTCTTCTTGTTACAACTCCCAAATTCACCATTAGAAACTCCTATGGGATTCGAATCCACAGAGACCAAGGTTACACTATGTAATTATAGATTTTAATTTAAAACTAAGACAATATGGGTTTTGTTGAATTTTCGGAACAGCAAATAAATAAAATAAATAGATGAAAAAATAATTAATAAAGACACTAGGTTAAGGCGTTTCGCCGGTGATTCGGAGACAAGGCTGAGCAACTATTCATGGCTAACTTAACTACCGGTCTAGAACTCAAACATAAATAAATGCCGCCCCACTCTCGTGATGTATCAACACCTTTATCTAACAACCTAGATACCCAAACTCTCGTCTGGACCTAGCGAAGACGATAAGCATTAACAAGCGGGTTCAATATGTTCACAATCAATCGCAGCAATCAACTCTTGCTGGCTACGCACCAATTGCTCACCAATGATTTATCTAGCAAACCTAGAGCACTCTCGTGAATAAGTTTAACCTAAAATCATAGATTAAGTGGCCAGTTTAATCTAAGCATTAAGAATCCCAGTTGGCGAACACAATATAAATTCCAATCCTATTTGTGCTCAGCCATTAACAACCTAAATCACAATTGAAAACCTTAACCTAGCTAAGGATCTACTCACACATAGCAAAATCAAACACAACAAAGCAAGGAGATGAATTCATGATTTATTAAAAAGAATAAGGTTCAGGAAAACTTCTCAAACAGAGTTGTGGAATGATCGATGATAGGAGAATTGAGATCCAAAGCTGAGTAATACAAATCCAAATCGAAAAAGGAACAAGTGGTGGAGTCTTAGAACCAAAATAACCTAGAACGAAAAACTGAGGTCTGAGAAAGAACATGATACAAGTCTGAGGCGGCTGGCCTCTATTTATTCTAGAAATAAAATAAAATAAATTAAAAACGCATCCCTAGGTAAAATAGGTCGAGCAGGTGCTCGCCAGGTCCGAGCAGGTGCTCCAATGTCTTTTGGCTCAAATTTGCTCCTTTTCCTCCAATGTCTTCCAACATCTTCAATCCATGCTCTAGAGCCTTAAAATACCTGAAAAGACACAAAAAGACTCGAAAAGACTCGAAAATAATATAAAAAGACTAGCTAAAATGGGACAAAATACTTATATATCAACTCCCCCGGACTTAGACCTTTGTTTGTCCTCAAACAAAACAAGATCAAGAACTGAGAAGAGGTTTGAAAATCACGGGAACTCACTTGCTTGTTGGAAAAATTTCGAACTTCATACCTTCTTCACTGGACCTTAGGACATGTACCATAGTTAGCCGTGGGGTTCATAACCTAACCTTAATAACTCACAACCCAACAGAAATTTCGGAATCCCCATTGTCATCTCTAACATAGATTAATGAAAATACAGTACAGTGATCTTACCAGGGGAAATCGGTCCAAAAGGTGCCAACTTCTTCTAACCAAAGACCCTCTCCCATATAACTTTCCTCTCCCCTCTTTCCCTCCTTCCACGCCATCATTTTTCTGTTTATTCTTTACAGCCATCGGTTTTCATTTGCCGATGCTTCACCCTTTATCACAGCCATCACTTTTCTGATGCTTCTTCTTTATTTTTGTGGGACGAATCTCCATGAGGTCACAAAGGATACACGGGTCTACGCATCATCCCTTGGTTCACTTCGATTTTTAGTTTCCCTTACAACGAGCTTTCCATGAGGTCACAAAGGATACACGGGTCTACGCATCATCCCTTGGTTCACTTTGGCTTGTTGCTTTGAACTTCTCCTTTTTATTTTCTTTTTCTCTTCTTTTCTTTCTTTTTCTCGGTGTAATGAAGGGGAGTGAGAGAGGAGTATCATACTTTGTGGAGAGTTGCGTGGTCTTGTTTGGCTCGAATAGGTCTTCCCTAATGAACATCAAACCCCTGAGAAAGAAATTGAAGATCAGGTTAGGGTCCAATAAAGATTAGAGGTGACATAGGTTTAGCCTATTTCCCGCTGAGCGTGAGCTTTGGGGAATATTCAATCCGCCCAATGCCTTTCAGATACAGAACTTTGGTCAAGCTGTGAGTCATACAAGTAATCCCTAGTCCGAAAATAAATCCAATAGATCAAGTTCATAATTCCCAAACAAGCTTTTGACTCAAAACAGACTCAAATAAAAGTAAACCAAGCAGCAAGACCTGATTCACAAAAAAAATGTAAGACTCGTGGGACTGACACAACAACAAGACTCAATAAAATATAAAATAAAATAAAATGACTAACCGCTCCCCCAGACTTAAATCACACCGTCTCCAGTGTGAAAAAGAGGGAGGGATTGGCGACAAAGAAAAATAAAAACACACATGGATAATACAATGATGATAGAGGGTAAAGAGGGATATCACTATGTAGTCGCGGTGTCTTGGTCGTCGCTCATGGAGCACCCTGGTGGAGCAGGTGCTCGGTCCAGTTCTGGGGTGCTCGATACCCATTTTTTTTTTTTTTTTTTTCTTTATATATATATGTGATTAAAACTGAAATCACAAAAAAGTTAGTATTGAAAGAAATTTAGAATGAAATATGTATAAGAAACCTTACCGGTGGGTTGCCTCCCACCCAGCGCTTGTTTTAAGTCGTTAGCTCGACTTGTAGCCCGTTTAGGCGTGAGGAACATCACTTAAGGCGACAGTGTCACCTTCTCCAATGTGTGTATCCGCTAGATACGGCTTGATCCTTTGGCCATTGACCATGAATTCGTCTCCTTTCGCGTTTAGCAACACCACAGCCCCATGTGGTCTAACCTCCTTGATCGTGAAGGGGCCAGACCATCTGGACTTCAGCTTACCTGGAAATAATCTGAGACGAGAGTTGAACAATAGTACCTGATCATTGGGAGAGAAACTCCTGGGGATGAGCCTCTTGTCATGGTAAGCTTTTGATCGCTCCTTGTAGATCCTTGAGTTATCATAGGCGAGATGCCTAACTTCCTCCAACTCGTGCAGCTGCATGGATCTCCTCTCGAATGCTGGTAGGATGTCGAAGTTGAGCAATTTAATAGCCCAGGCCGCTTTGTACTCGAGTTCCACTGGAAGGTGGCATGCCTTCCCATACACCAAATGAAAAGGCATTGTCCCCAACGGTGTTTTATACGCGGTCCTATACGCCCATAGAGCGTCATCCAACTTCTTGGACCAATCCTTACACGTGATGCTCACCGTCTTCTGCAGGATACCCTTTATCTCCCTGTTGGAGATCTCGACCTGTCCACTAGTTTGAGGGTGATAAGGAGAAGCTACCTTATGTGTAACGCCATTCTTCTTCAACAAGTTCTCAAAAACCTTGTTTATGAAGTGTGAGCCTCCATCGCTAATCACCACTCTAGGGACTCCAAACCTCGGAAAGATGACACTCTTGAACATCTTGATAACCACTCTAGCATCATTAGTTGGGCTAGCCAGCGCTTCAACCTACTTAGAAACATAATCAACAGCCACTAGAATGTACTCATTACCGTAGGAGGATGGAAACGGTCCCATGAAGTCTATGCCCCATACATCAAAAACTTTAACTTCCAGAATAAAATTCTGGGGCATCTCATTGCGCTTACTGATGTTCCCTTGCCTTTGATACGCATCACACCTAGAAACAAATCTCTGTGCATCACGGAACATCGTCGGCCACCAATAACCGGCTTGTAAAGCCTTTGAAACTGTTTTGAATGTGGCAAAGTGCCTAGCATATGACGAACTGTGACAATGTTGTAGAATCCCAGGGATCTCTACCTCAGACACACATCTCCTATACAGCCCATCCGAACACTGCTTGTATAAAAACGGCTCATCCCAAAAATACCACCTAACATCGTGGAAAAACTTCTTCCTTTTGCTTCCCGCTAGGTTCTCAGGAACCTTATCAGCAGCCAAGAAGTTTGCAATCTCTCCAAACCATGGGAAGCTAGAGGACTGACCGGTTTGAATCGATTCACAAAAATTTTCGGGAGCAGGTGCTCCTTCGGGTGCTCGGTCGGGTGCTTGGTCGTGTGCTCGGAAAATTTTTTGGGTGCTGATAGAATAGATCTGTTCATCTGGTAGACTATCCTCCATAGGTGTCTCTTTTTCAATCTGCAACCTGCTCAAATGATCCGCAACCCCATTTTCGGACCCTTTCTTGTCCTTTATCTCTAGATCGAACTCTTGCAACAACAGAATCCACCTCAATAACCTGGGCTTGGCATCCTTCTTCGTCAGCAAATACTTCAATGCAGCATGGTCTATGTGAACAATGACCTTCGATCCGTTGAGGTACGACCTGAACTTCTCAAAAGCGAAAACAATCGCTAATAACTCTTTCTCGGTAGTGGCGTACCGACACTGAGCATCATCCATCATCCGGCTGGCATAATAAATCACGTGGAGCTTCTTGTCTCTCCTCTGACCCAGAACAGCTCCCACAGCAAAATCACTCGCATCCATCATAATTTCAAACGGTAGCTCCCAATTTGGCGGTTGTATTATCGGTGCACTAACCAAGGCTCCCTTAATGGTGTGAAAAGCCGCCAAACAGTCACTATCAAATTCAAACTTCACCTCCTTACACAGCAATCTCGTAAGGGGTCTAGCAATCTTAGAAAATTCTTTGATGAAGCGACGGTAGAATCCCGCGTGTCCCAGAAAACTGCGGATTCCCTTAACCGAATTAGGCGGTTGCAAACTCATCATGACTTCTATTTTTGCCCTGTCTACTTCGATCCCTTTCTCTGATATCTTGTGCCCAAGCACTATCCCATCTCGGACCATGAAGTGACACTTCTCCCAGTTGGGAACTAGATGCTTCTCCTCGCACCTTTGCAATACCCTGCACAAATTAGACAAACAAGAAGAAAACGAACTCCCATATACAGAAAAATCATCCATAAATACTTCCATAATATCCTCAATAAGGTTAGTAAATATAGACATCATACAACGTTGAAACATTGCTGGAGCATTACACAAACCGAATGGCATACGGCGGTACGCGAAGGTGCCATAAGGACATGTGAATGTCATCTTCTCTTGATCGTCCAGGTGGATAGGAATCTGGAAAAATCCTGAAAAACCATCTAAGAAGCAGTAATATGGATGGTTAGCTAGACGCTCTAGCATCTGGTCAATGAATGGTAAAGGAAAATGATCCTTGCGAGTAGCAGCATTCAATTTCTGATAATCTATGCACATCCTATGTCCGGTTACTGTCCTAGTTGGTATCAGTTCACTCCTATCATTTTTAATCACTGTGAAACCTCCTTTCTTAGGAACTACATGCACAGGGCTGACCCACTTACTGTCAGAAATCGGATAAATCACACCAGCCTCTAGAAGTTTCATTATCTCTTTCTTGATGACATCCTTGAGGTTAGGGTTTAACCGCCTCTGATGCTCGACAGAAGTCATAGATTCATCCTCTAGGTGTATTCTGTGCATGCATAAGTCAGGGGATATACTAGTGATATCATCTAGTAAATACCCTAGAGCCTTCCTATACTTTCTCAATTCACACAAAAGCAAGGTAATCTCTACATTGTTCAAGTTTGCATTCACTATAACGGGATATGTGGAGTTCGGACCAAGAAAAACATATCTGAGCCCTGCTGGGAGGGTCTTCAACTCAAGCTTTGGAGCTTTCAGCTCACTCCAAGAGCCCTCCAAGGTCGGATTTTTTGGAGCAGGTGCTCCTTGTGCTCGCTGGGGTGCTCGCTGGACCTCGTTTTTTGTGCCCTCTCCTAGGCTCAGAAATTCATCTCCTTCCTCCACTCTGATGTTGGAATCAAGAAACTTAGCGAATCCATGGGTGTCTTCACTCAGAAAACTGTGTTCACCCTCGGGTTTAGTCAAAGCAACTTCTAAAGGATCGCTTGCTAAGATCTCTTCAACCACATCTTCGGCTATCTCTGACTCATCATGGATCACAAATGTCTGCCCATCAATCATCGGTTTCTTGAGAAGCTTGCTCTTCTCAAACCGAACTAACATATCTCCAAGACGGAGATCAACTATGCCTTTTTCAACATCAATGATAGCACGAGCCGTGCATAAGAAAGCTCTACCCAGAATCAGTGGGTCCTTGGGTTCTTCATCAAGTTCCAGAACCACAAAATCAGTTGGGATAAATGTATCCCCAATTCAGACGTGCATATCTTCAATAATACCCACCGGAAGCTTTGTAGATCGATCAGCAAAAAACCAATGAGATTTTTGTAGGCTTGAACTTGGTGAATCCCAGACGCTTAGCCATAGAGTATGGCATCAGATTGACGCTGGAACCTAAGTCGCACAGAGAACACGCAAACGTGCACGGTCTTATCTTCACCGAGATAATAAACCTCCCGGGATCTTCCTTCTTTTTCAACACCTTACTCTGAAGTATAGCGCTGCACTCCTTAGAAACAATCATAACATTCTCTTCCTCAACAACCTTACCAGCAACCAGCTCCTTCATGTATCGCTTGAAAGAAGGCATCATTTGCACGGCATCAACCAACGGAAGCTTCACCGTCAAATCCTTAAGCATCTCCTTGCACTTTGCATCCTCCAAATTCTTGCGAGATTTCTTTGGAGGCACTGGGTAAGGGACCTTAGGTATGTAGACTCGTTCTAGTGGAGTTTCTGGAATTTTTGAAATTTTCGTGGGAGCACCCTGTGGGAGCAGGTGCTCCGTAGCAGAATTGGGGTGCTCGGAAAATTTTTCTTCAGAATTGTTTGGAACAGTTCCCATAGGTGTTTCTGAGCTTGATTCAACCTCAACATTTCCATTTTTCACAGCAGAATCACTCCCTTGAGCCTGATGCTCGGAAATTCTCTCCTTAGCCTTTCCGTGGAAGCTTCTCATCGTAGGTGGTACCAGCAACTTTCCACTCCTCAACTCAACAGCATTAACGTGATATTCATTCCTGGGCAATTCACCTTTACCTGGAAGAGCTCCAGCTGGTCTCTTGATAGCCTCGGCGGTTTGAGCTACTTGTGTATCATGCTTCTTCACATGCACGGTAACAGCTTCATACTTCGCGTTTAAATCAGTGTACATGTGATCTACCTTGGCATTGATCTCAGTGGACGCCTTCTGTTGGTTAACCATTAACTGCTGCATAAGACTCTTCTGTTTATCTTGAGATGTAGGCGCGGAGGCAGCTTGTGGTGGTGCCGTGAAATTGGTGTTTTGTTGTTGGTTTCCTCCTTGAAACCGATTCTGATTCTGATTAGGGATGTACTGCTTCCCCTGAGTGTTGCTGGAGTAGAACTTTTGAAAACCCTGAGCATGTGGCAACTGATGGATACCCCCTTGTTGCGGATAAACTTCGTCTTGTGGGTTCTCGACATTTGTGCTTTGGTAGGAGAGGTTGGGGTGGCTCCGATAATTTTGATTAAAACCACGGTTCTGGACATATCCCTGACCACTCACATAGTTAACCTCATGTACTCCAGCATCGTCATCTTCTTCGAACTCTTGAGAAATAGGCGCAGCCCCATTCTCTTCCACAAACTTGACCGGTCTTTGACTTTCGCGTAGGAGTAGATTTACTTTAGCCGTCAGCTCATCTATCTTCTGAGTGTCCACACTGTTAACTTTCTTGGACCTATCATACTCAGGAGACTTGTTGCTAGAGCTTGAAGCAAGGTTCTCTATCAGCTCAAAAGCACCATCTCTAGTCTTGGTCATAAAATCCCCGTTACTCGCGGCATTTAGGGCGTTGCGGTAGTCCCATTCAACTCCATCATAAAATATTCCCAAAATCTGTTCATCTTTAAAACCATGATGAGGACATTCCCTACGGTATTCCTTCAGTCTCTCCCAAGCTTCACAAAAAGCTTCACCAGAATGTTGTTGGAAAGACAAAATCTTGTTCCGTAGAGCGGCTGTCTTGGACTTAGTGTAGAAGTGGTCCAAAAAGGCAGCTCTAACTTCATCCCACGTCCTCAAAGAACCGGCTGGCAATGACATCAACCACCTCTGAGCCTTGTCAGCAAGAGAAAATGGAAACAGCTTGCATTTTAGAAATTCCGGCGGTACCCCATTAGAACCGGTGGTGTTGCAGATTTCTTCAAATTTTCGATGTGGTCCATCGGTATCTCAGCTGGCAGTCCGTGAAAGAGGTGTTGCTTCACCAATGTAATCATTTGAGGCTTGATCTCATAGTCTTGCCTCTGAATTGTTGGAGAAACAATAGCTGAGCAGTTTCGATAAAATGCATGGGGATTATCCGAATCCCCTATACCCGGCTGAACTCGTGGAGCTTGTGGCTGATCTCTTCTCAACTGAGCAATCTGATCCCTTAGCAACTGTAACTGAGCAGCCATACCATTGTCTTGTTCAGCCATGATGTCCGGAGCAGCTGTAAGTCTCTTTTGACGGTTTTGACGTTTGATGCGAGCTAACTCTTCGTTGGTGAGGATTAACGCTATTGGTGCAATTTCTCCTTGTTCTTCTAGTGGTCATGCACCTGACACATAGCATAAAAAAATAAAAATAAAGATCAGTAGTTTCTTAGACTGAAAACAAAATCAAAAATCAAAGGTAACGCTATTGGTCCCCGGCAACGGCGCCAAAAACTTGATGTGTCGAGTTTTAACCCAAAATATTTTCTGCAAGTGCACAGACACACGCAGTAGTATATGGAGTATCAAATCCACAGAGACCAAGGTTACACTATGAAATTATAGATTTTAATTTAAAGCTAAGACAATATGGGTTTTGTTGAATTTTTGGAACAGCAAATAAATAAAATAAATCGATGTAAAAACACTAGGTTAAGGCGTTTCGCTGGTGATTCGGAGACAAGGCTGAGCAACTATTCAGGGCTAACTTAACTACTGGTCTAGAACTCAAACATAAATAAATGCCGGCCCACTCTCGTGATGTATCGACACCTTTATCTAACAAGCTAGATACCGAAACTCTCGTCTGGACCTAGTGATGCGGACATCAATCCAGCGACTGAACCATTAGACGAAGACACACGTGAAGGACATGCTGAGGAAAAGACTCAAGAAGGTCCAGTAACCCGAGCTAAAGCCAAGGCGTTGAGTGTAGGACCACACGACAAACATGTAGCGAAACAAGTGCGTCAAGTGGAAGACGATCATGTCATCAATATTCCAGAGATAGCTGGACCTATCACAAGAGCTAGGAGGGATAAACTAAGAGAAGAATTCAACGTAGCCATACAAGCTCTACTCGACACTCCACACGACGTCAACAATGATGAGTCCACACTCGAGTCCAACTCACAGGTTCGTTTTGTTTTCAATTATTCATGTCTTCTTGCAGGTGATAAGGCCCCCCCCACTAGTGACTCCAGCAAGCCCACAATGAGCCTAGTTCGAGTCCCAGTCGAGTCTTTTATTTTATTTCTTTTTTATTTTGTGTCTGTAGCTACACTTTCCATATAAGGAAACATCATGTTGTTTCCATTGAGAGTGTGTGTTGTTTTCTTTTATTTTTCGTACAAGTCCTGTTGTTTTGATTTGAGTCGCAACCCTAGAGGTTGTAGCCGTCAGGATCAAACTATAAGATCCCCGGCCGTGTATCATTTTATTTACCCTACATCAATAAACGAGAATTCTCTTAGCTTGAAAGTTGCTGAAACTTTTGTCTCTGATCTTGTCTTTGTGTGTGATTCACAAAGCCACGATTCTAAGCTGTATCAAGGAGCCTCTCACACTCCCTGTGGTGCTTATCGATCCATCATCACGACCCCATTCATCAGGTTTCACAAGAGGAGCTGCGAGCTGCTTGTCTAGCCTTCCACACCGGTTTTGCGAGTTGTAGCGGAGGAGGAGCTTCGAGCTAACTTCGACTCTACTTCAGATCCGGACCAAAGACTCCCCATCCGAGTCTTATATCATTGGTATCAGAGCCTAACCAGCTCCTATCCCAGGTTGTTTCTTTTCAATCTTAGTTTCTTTTCTTTTCTTTCTTTCTGTTTCTAGATTTTCCAGCTTTTACATCTGACTTGTCAGATTTTTATAAAATCAACAAAAACTCAAAAAAATATTTCGTCTTTTGTTTTAGTTTCTTAAAACATACAAAAAATCATAAAAATTGTCGTTTTCAAATTAGGAGATCATTTAGTATTTTTCGTTCATCAAAACTTAAAACCCTAGAAATTTTCTGTTTCTGTTTTGTCTGCTTCAGTGTTTCAATTTTATAAAATCCAAAAAAACTCATAAAAATATTTCGTCTTTTGTTTTTGCTTCTTTAAACTCTTCAGAAAATATAAAAATTGTTATTTTGATTTTTGGACATTGTTTCGTATTTTTCCCATATCGAAACCTAAACTGCGATTCCCTTTGCTGTTTAACTGTTTGTTTGAGAAGATTTGATTCTTGTGTGATTCTTTTTGCTAGGAAAATTCACCTTATTCTTAGCACTTTGAATTCGATTCGGATTGGAGTAGAGCATGGCTGACGGAGGTCTTGAACGTCAACAAGATATGATGGAACTTTTACAAGCAATGAGAGCCGACATGAGAACTATGAACCAACGCATTGCTGAAAATCACCAAGAGCTTGGCAATCGCCTCAACAACTTGGAACGACCTCAACAACACCCAGAAGGACACAACTTACGAGCTCCAGGAATCCAACAGCACTTGCCTCGCCCTGAACTTGAAGAGGAAGTTCTTTCAGAATCCGATGGAGACTCACTCGACACCCTAGCTCGACAACAACGTCGAGTTGATCCTCTTCGGAGACACCGCCAAAGAGAAGTAGAACCTAGAGAAACTAATCACGATATAAAACTAACTCCACCATCTTTTGCAGGCAAAACTGATCCCAGCTTACTTGGATTGGGAAAGGAGACTTGAGTATATCTTTGAATGTTATGGGTACCGAGAGAACAAAAGGGTGGCTGTAGCTGCAGCTCAACTCACGGGAAACGCCCTAGCATGGTGGGACAGAACAGTAGCTGAGCGGAGACGACTTCACTTTGGAGCTGTCACCAACTGGCCCGACATGAAGTACCTAATGAGGTTAAGGTATGTCCCTGAACATTTTCATCGAGACTTACAAAAACGTTTCCGTAAGTTGACACAGGGAACAAGGAGCGTGGAGGACTATTTTGAGGAGTTTGAAAAGTTAATGAACTCGCTGGAGTTGGAAGAATCCGAGGAGGCTATGATGGCTCAATTCATCGATGGATTACAAGATAGGATTCAAAGAAAAGTTGAGCGTGCCAAGTACAAGAGTTTACATGAACTCCTACACTTATCAGTCCAAATAGAGCAGCAGATTAAGCACAAGAACAACAGCAACACTCGGCCCAGGAATGTACCACAAACATGGAGAAATGATGTGTCCAAAGTACAAGACAAGGGAAAGGCTGTTGAGATAGATTCAAGATTCAAATCAAGAACAACCGAACCACAAAGGAGTTTCCGTGACGAACAAGGTAAGTCTTCTAACCAAATTAATCGTACTCGTGACATTACTTGTTTTAAGTGTCAGGGAAGAGGACATATGGCAAGAGATTGTCCAAACCGGAGAGTAATGATCATCACCAACACGGGAGAATACTGAGTCACAAGATGAGGCTGTAGAGCGAGTCCGAAGAACACGGGAAGATATCGAGTATCCGGACACCGGGAATCACTCATGATCTGACGAGTTCTCAATGTTCAAGTAGGACCTGAGGAGACCGCACAAAGAAAAAATCTCTTTCACACACGATGCACCATCAATGGCAAGGTTTGCAATTTAATTATAGATGGTGGTTCTTGTACTAACGTGGCCAGCAAGCTTCTTGTTGAGAAATTAGGTCTCGTGAAAACTAAGCATCCACGCCCATACAAGCCTTCGTGGCTCAATGACAAGGCCGAGATGAAGGTCTCCGAACAGGTAACGGTTCCATTTAGCATTGGTAAGTATGTTGATCAAGTTACTTGTGATGTAGTGCCCATGCAAGCCGGACACCTCCTCTTAGGGAGACCCTGGCAATTTGACCGAGAAACTCAACATGACGGACGTACTAACCAATACTCGGTAACACACCAAAACCGTAAGTTCACTCTTGCACCCCTCAGTCCCTCCCAAGTTCATGCACTTCACGCAAAAATGGCTAAGGGCGGAGAGGTAAGTACATCGAACCTTTACGTAAGCTACGGATCAGTTGGTAAGTCCCTTGGTACCAAGGGCGCCCTCTACTAATGTTCTACCTAGAGTGTCTAAGTGCATGTGCAAGTGTCCTACATATTCCCGAGGAAGTTCAACCCTTACTCCAGAATTACTTGGGCGTATTTCGAAGAACTACCACCCGGACTACCGCCACTTAGAGGGATAGAGCATCAGATCGATTTGGTTCGGGAACAGCTCTGCCGAACAAACCCGCTTATAGGATGAATCCGGAGGAAAGCAAGGAGCTGGAGAAACAAATCAGTGATTTACTAGACCAAGGTTCTATACGAGAAAGTCTTAGCCCATGTGCTGTGCCCGAGCTGCTCGTACCAAAGAAAGGAGGCACGTGGAGAATGTATGTAGACTGTCGTGCCACCAACAACATAACCATCAACTACCGGAACCCTATTCCACGTCTAGACGACATGTTAGATGAGCTCTGCGGTTCCACACTCTTCTCAAAGGTGGATCTTAAAAGTGGATATCATCAAATGCGTATCTTGGCTGACGTAATGGAAAACTGCTTTCAAAACAAAACAGGGGCTATCTGAGTGGCTTGTCATGCCCTTTGGTCTCACCAACGCCCCCAGCACCTTCATGCGCTTGATGAACCAGGTTCTTCGTTCTTATATTGGAAAATTTGTAGTAGTTTATTTTGATGACATATTAATCTACAGCAAAAATCTTAAGGATCATTTAGAACACCTAGAACTTGTATTTGAATCACTTCGGAAGGAAAGCTTATACGCTAACCTAAAGAAGTGTGTCTTTTGTACTAACAAACTTGTGTTCTTAGGTTTTGTTATTAGTGAACAAGGAATACAGGTGGATGAAGAGAAGATAAAAGCTATCCGAGATTGGCCCACTCCCACTACCATCGGACATGTTCGGAGTTTCCACGGACTAGCTAGCTTCTATAGACGATTCGTCAAGGATTTTAGCACACTAGCTGCACCACTCACAGCTGTGATCAAGAAGAATCAGCCATTTAAGTGGGGAGTTGCTCAAGAACAAGCCTTCAATACTTTGAAGGAGACGCTATAACAAGCACCGGTTCTTTCTTTACCTAACTTTGATATTATTTTCGAGATTGAATGTGATGCTTCAGGTATAGGAATTGGAGCCGTGCTACACCAGAACAAGAAGCCCGTGGCATTCTTCAGTGAGAAGCTCAACGGAGCTGCACTCAACTACCCGACATATGACAAAGAGTTGTACGCCCTAGTCCGAGCCTTACAAACCTGGCAGCACTACCTACTGTCCAAGGAGTTCATCATCCACACCGATCATGAGACTCTTAAGCATCTTCGAGGTCAAACAACACTCAAGAGGCGACATGCAAGATGGCTGGAGTTCATAGAAACGTTTCCTTACATCATTAAGTACAAGAAGGGCACGGAAAATGTGGTGGCCGACGCCTTATCCCGACGATACATACTAATCACCACACTAGAAGCCAAGATCTTAGGATTTGAGCATCTCAAGGATCAATATGCCACGGATCCTGATTTTTCCGAGGCTTATGAAGCTTGTGCTCATGGAGGCGGCCTTATGGGACATTTCGGCGTTGACAAAACATTAGCTGTAGTGACGGAACATTTCTATTGGCCCCATCTCAAGAAGGATGTCGAGCAGACTTGTGCCAAATGCGTAACGTGCCACAAAGCCAAATCCAGGTCCCATCCTCACGGTTTATACTTACCTTTACCTATCCCTAACGCCCCTTGGGAAGATGTTTCTATGGATTTTGTCTTAGGATTACCTGGAGGTTCAACACAAGGATTCCATTTTCGTGGTGGTTGATAGATTCTCGAAGATGGCCCATTTCATACCGTGCAACAAGACCAATGACGCCTCCCAAATCGCCGATCTGTTCTTCAAGGAAGTGGTAAAATTACATGGTATTCCTAGGACTATTGTCTCTGACCGTGATGTCAAATTTTTAGGACACTTTTGGAGAACCTTGTGGAGAAAGCTGGGGACAAAGCTCTTGTTCTCGACTACTTGTCATCCCCAAACGGATGGACAAACGGAAGTGGTAAACCGTACTCTTTCCACTTTACTTAGAGCCACACTCGGTAGAAACTTAAAAACATGGGTTCATTGTCTACCATTTGTTGAGTTCGCCTATAATCATGCCCGACACTCTACTACTAATCTTTCTCCCTTTGAGATTGTTTATGGTTTCAGGCCCTTAGCACCGATTAATCTAACTCCTATTCCACAAACCGAACAAGTCAATATCGATGGCAAGACCCGAGGCGAATTCATAAGGCAGCTACATGAGCAAGTCGAGACACAATACTCAGGAGAACCGAGAAGACAACAGCAAAAAGGGACAAAGGACGCAAGCAAGTCATCTTTGAGCCCGGAGAGTGGGTATGGATTCACATGCGACCGGGCGGTTTCCTCGGAGAGAAGCTCCAAACTAGCACCCCGAGGCGATGGACCATTCAAAGTGCTTGAAAGAATCAACGACAACGCCTACAAGCTGGAACTTCCAGGTGAGTTCAATATTTCACATAGCTTTAATGTTGCTGACCTTTCACCCTATGTTGCAGATGAACAAGATGGTGAACCGGTTTTGAGGACAAAACCTTCTCAAGAGGGTGAGTATGATGCGGACATCAATCCAGCGACTGAACCATTAGGAGCGAAGACACACGTGAAGGACATGCTGAGGAAAAGACTCAAGAAGGTCCAGTAACCCGAGCTAAAGCCAAGGCGTTGAGTGTAGGACCACACGACAAACATGTAGCGAAACAAGTGCGTCAAGTGGAAGACGATCATGTCATCAATATTCCAGAGATAGCTGGACCTATCACAAGAGCTAGGAGGGATAAACTAAGAGAAGAATTCAACGTAGCCATACAAGCTCTACTCGACACTCCACACGACGTCAACAATGATGAGTCCACACTCGAGTCCAACTCACAGGTTCGTTTTGTTTTCAATTATTCATGTCTTCTTGCAGGTGATAAGGCCCCCCGCCCTAGTGGCTCTAGTAAGCCCACAATGAGTCTAGTTCGAGTCCCAAGAGAGTCTTTTATTTTATTTCTTTTTATTTTGTGTCTGTAGCTACACTTTCCATATAAGGAAACATCATGTTGTTTCCATTGAGAGTGTGTGTTGTTTTTTTTATTTTTCGTACAAGTCCTGTTGTTTTGATTTGAGTCGCAACCCTAGAGGTTGTAGCCGTAAGGATCAAACTATAAGATCCCCGTGTATCATTTTATTTACCCTACATCAATAAACGAGAATTCTCTTAGCTTGAAAGTTGCTGAAACTTTTGTCTCTGATCTTGTCTTTGTGTGTGATTCACAAAGCCACGATTCTAAGCTGTATCAAGGAGCCTCTCACACTCCCTGTGGTGCTTATCGATCCATCATCACGACCCCATTCATCAGGTTTCACAAGAGGAGCTGCGAGCTGCTTGTCTAGCCTTCCACACCGGTTTTGCGAGTTGTAGCGGAGGAGGAGCTTCGAGCTAACTTCGACTCTACTTCAGATCCGGACCAAAGACTCCCCATCCGAGTCTTATATCACCTAGCGAAGACGATAAGCATTAACAAGCGGTTTCAATATGTTCACAATCAATTGCAGCAATCAACTCTCACTGGCTACACACCAATTGCTCACCAATGATTTATCTAGCAAACCTAGAGCACTCCCGTGAATAAGATTAAGTGGCCAGTTTAATCTAAGCATTAAGAATCCCTATTGGGGAAGACAATATAAATTCCAATCCTATTTGTGCTCAGCCATTAACAACCTAAATCACAATTGAAAACCTTAACCTAGCTAAGGATCTACTCACACATAGCAAAATCAAACACAACAAAGCAAGGAGATGAATTCATGATTTATTAAAAAGAATAAGGTTCAGGAAAACTTCTCAAACAGAGTTGTGTAATGATCGATGATAGGAGAATTGAGATCCAAAGCTGAGTAATACAAATCCAAATCGAAAAAGGAACAAGTGGTGGAGTCTTAGAACCAAAATAACCTAGAACGAAAAACTGAGGTCTGAGAAAGAATGATGAGATCCTAACCAGCAGCCGACTTGAGGAAGCTAAGGAAATAAAGGAGCAGCTCGAACCAGAGCTTAAGGGAGCTAAGGAGATGGAGGAGCAGCTTGAACCAGAGCTTAAGGAAGCTAAAGGAGAAGCCACAAAGCAACATGGACTTGAGGAAGCCAACGACAAAGATCTACATGTGCCTCTTGGTCCGATGACTCGATCCAAGCAAGCAAGATTCCATCAAGCATTCTACACTCTCTTACACCATATCCAGGGCCGACTTGAGTTTGCTAATCCAGTCACCTTGATTGTGATTCACGCCGCTTAAGCATTCATCAAGAGAGGTGTGTGGACTTGTACTCTTTTTCCCTCCTCTTGGTTTTATCCCAATGGGTTTTCCAAGAGAGGTTTTTAATGAGGCCAGCCCACACACTCTTTATCATTTCCTCTTGATGAAATCCAAAGCCCACTCCATTCACTCCATTCTCGCCACTTTGAAGCTGAAGAGTTACTTGTCTTAAGTCTTTTGTACACTTAATGATCAGCTTTGACTCATTAAGTAATTGCTATTTTCTATATTTTAGTTCTAAGTATCTGAAACTCTATAAGTACTTGTATTCTCTTTCTCTTCAGATTGATCAAACCTTTCTTATTCTCAATCATCTTTGAAACTGTTTGATCAAAGTTCGATTAGTGTATTCGGAAATATCCTTGCACTACGAGCACCTTTGAAAGTCTAAGAGTGATTCCGCAGCTCTTAGAAGTTTCATTCAATCCATTTTCGTGGTTACTCATCCATTTGAACCGATCTGTTCCCCTTCTCACTCGCCAATCATCATCAAACCGGTTCATCGAAGGCTTTTCTTGCTTCAAAGACTTCACCTATCATTTGGAGGACATTCAGGGACGTGATCCTCCCCCAGGATCACATCAAGTGGTATCAGAGCAGACTCCATCTCAGGTTGTGTCTTTTGAAAATCGATTATACCCTTTCATATTCTTCATAACCTTTGAATCGATTTATCTGTTGATTGTCGGAATTTTCATAAATCTTTGGTAATAGATAAAATCGTGAAATCAGTTTTCAAAGAACATATTATGAGTCTAGTTTATGTGAAAATTGATTTTGGAATTTTTGGACACGATTTGATATTTTAATTTGACCGATCATCTTCAAGTGATTTTGAAAAGAGAATTTCTGCGACTTTTCAGTGTTTTAATTTTCATAAATCCGTTTTAATTGCTAAAATAGTGAGATTGGTTGGATTTGTCTTTAAAACGAGTCAGGTATTTTAGAAAATTGTTTCTAGAATTTTTGAACGTGTTTGGATATTTTATTCGAATCGATCAAACCAAACTGTCTCTTGGAATTCCAAGCAAGCTTATCTTGTATTGTTGTTGTGTTATCTGTTGGGCATTTTACTTGTTATTTTGTTTCAATCTGATCAGGTACCATGGCAGAAAGCAGCAATGGTGAAGAAGAATCCGCAAACTCCAACAAGCAACTTCTTGACTCCTTTAAGGCAATGATGAACGAGAGTATAGCAACCATGAGGGCAGAGATGAGAGCTGAATTTGACAGATCCATCAACGACCGATTTAGGAGGCAATCACAACCTTCTGAGGCTGAGCAGTACTATAGTCATTCCTCTAGAACACACCATTCAAGGAGAAGACAGCCAAGAGAGGAACAACCCCTTAGGATCAATCAAACTCAAACCCGAGATCCTTTAGCCGGCCTAAAAATCGAGATTCCATCTTTCCATGGAACCAATAATCCGGAAGAATATCTAGAGTGGGAGAAAAAGATTGAGATTGTCTTTGACTGCAGAGAATTCACTCAAGACCACATGGTTCGGATAGCTCCAACCGCATTCAAGGATTATGCCTTAAGTTGGTGGGATCAGCTAGTAACTTCAAGGAGAAGGGTTGGAGATCTTCCTATTGAAACTTGGAATCAAATGAAGATTATTATGAGGAAGAGATTTATACCTAGTCATTATCATAGAGAGTTGCATCTAAGGCTGAGGAATCTATCTCAAGGAAGTAAGTCGGTGGAAGAATACTACAAGGAGATGGAAACTTTGTTGCTTAGAGCTGATATCCGAGAAGATGGTGAAGCTACTATGGCCAGATTTATGGGCGGCCTTAATAGGGAAATTATGGATCGGCTTGAAGTACACCATTATGTGGAAATGGAAGAGCTTCTTCATAAAGCTAACATGTTTGAGAAACAGCTTAAGAGAAGGAACCCTAGACCCGGTTATGTTTCCACAAGAGTCAGCCAAACCCGAGACGACAAACCTATCAAGGACCACCAGCCGCTTTCTAAGCCTCGGACAGAAGAGCCACGTCTTAAGGGCATTGATAAGGGTTCAAGCACCAAGACCAGAGATATACAATGCTTCAAGTGTAAGGGTTTTGGTCACTATTCGAACGCCTGCTCCAATAAGAGAACCATAGTCATCCGAGCCAATGGAGAGCTAGAAACGGAAGAAGAACATTCTGAAGCTGAGTCTATAGAAGAGCATGTTGCAATGCCAACGGTAGGACAACTCTTAGTCACGAGGAGGACCTTGAATCTGCATACTACTTTTGAGAAAAATGAGCAACGGGAGAATCTATTCCATACTCGATGTTTAGTAAAAGAAAAAGTTTGCAGCTTAGTGATCGATGGAGGGAGTTGTACGAATGTTGCGAGTGAGTCTATGGTGGAAAAACTTGGGCTAACGGTCATTAAGAGAGCTAAGCCCTACAAACTACAATGGCTTAATGATGAGGGAGAGTTGGAAGTTAAGCATCAAGTCTTAGTTCCTTTGTCTATCAGAAAATATGAAGATGAAGTCCTATGTTATATCTTGCCGATGGATGCTGGGCATATACTTCTTGGAAGACCTTGGCAATCTGATCGTAAAGTCATGCATGATGGATTCACCAACCAATATACCTTTGAGTTCAAAGGCAAGAGGAACATTCTCGTACCGTTAACACCGCAAGAGGTTCATCTAGACCAGATCGCTTTGAAGAAAAACAAGATCACTTCCGAATCCAAGCGCAAACAACCGACCAATCTTATGATCAAGCCTCAACAAGGAAGTTATCCGCCATCCCTACTGTTTGTGTTTAAAGAATGTCTTAAAACTAACCAAACGGTGCAGGAAATCCCTAGCAAAATTCAGTTTCTTTTACAGGAGTTTCAAGACGTTTTCCCGGAAGAACCTCCACAAGGTCTACCGCCAATCCGTGGCATTGAACACCAGATCGATTTCACCCCCGGAGCTTCTCTTCCCAACAAACCCGCCTACAGAACCAATCCTCTAGAGACTAAGGAGCTTCAACAGCAAGTCACCGAGCTCATGGAGAAAGGACATATCCGAGAGAGTATGAGCCCATGTGCCGTGCCCGTTTTGCTCGTCCCTAAGAAAGATGGAAGCTGGAGGATGTGTGTCGATTGCCGTGCGATCAACAATATCACTGTAAAGTATCGACATCCTATACCTAGATTAGATGATATGCTTGATGAATTGCATGGTTCTAGCATTTTTTCTAAGGTAGATCTTAAAAGCGGATATCATCAAATTAGGATGAAAGAAGGGGATGAATGGAAAACCGCATTTAAAACTAAACATGGTCTATATGAATGGTTAGTCATGCCTTTTGGATTAACCAACGCACCTAGTACTTTCATGAGACTAATGAATCATGTTCTTAGAGCATTCATAGGTCATTTTGTGGTTGTATATTTCGATGATATCCTAATCTATAGCCGTAGCTTGGATGATCATGTGGAGCATCTTAGAAAAGTTTTGGAAGTACTTAGGAAAGAAACCTTGTATGCTAATCTTAAGAAATGTACCTTTGGAACAGATAACCTTGTCTTCTTAGGTTTTGTTGTGAGTACAGATGGCATTAAGGTTGATGAGGAAAAGATCCAAGCGATCAAAGAATGGCCGAGTCCTAGAAATGTCGGCGAAGTGAGAAGCTTTCATGGCCTTGCCGGTTTTTATCGGAGATTCGTCAAAGACTTTAGCACTCTAGCAGCTCCACTCACTGAAGTTATCAAAAAGAATGTTGGATTTAAGTGGGAGCAAGCTCAAGAAGATGCTTTCCAAGTTTTGAAAGACAAGCTCACACACTCTCCGGTGCTATCTCTTCCTAACTTTGATAAAACATTTGAAATTGAATGTGATGCCTCAGGATTTGGTATTGGTGCTGTACTTATGCAGGAAATGAAGCCCATAGCCTACTTTAGTGAAAAACTTGGAGGATCCACGCTCAATTACCCCACTTACGATAAAGAGCTCTATGCTTGTTAGTGCCTTGCAAACATGGCAACATTATCTTTGGCCCAAGGAATTTGTTATCCACACGGATCATGAGTCTCTAAAGCATCTCAAAGGACAACAAAAGCTGAATAAAAGACACGCAAGGTGGGTGGAATTCATTGAAACTTTCCCGTATGTAATCAAATACAAGAAAGGTAAAGAGAATGTAGTAGCCGATGCTCTTTCTCGGAGGTATGTTCTCTTGAACTCTTTAGAAGTTAAGCTACTAGGGTTCGAGCATATCAAGACTTTATATGCTTCTGATCCTGATTTTAAGGACATCTATGCTTCTTGTGAGAAGTTCGGTAGCGGCAAATATTTTCAATGTGACGGCTTTCTCTTTTATGAAAATAGATTGTGTGTACCTAACTCTTCTTTAAGAGATTTGTTTGTGAAGGAAGCTCATGCAGGTGGTCTCATGGGACATTTTGGCGTAGCTAAGACCTTGAGTGTGATGCAAGCACATTTCTTTTGGCCACACATGCGGAGAGATGTAGAGAAAGCTTGTGAAATATGTACAACTTGCAAACAAGCTAAGTCTAAAATCCAGTCTCACGGTTTGTATACCCCTTTACCCATTCCTTTGCATCCGTGGCATGACATCTCTATGGATTTTATTGTTGGATTACCTAGGACTAAGACCGGAAAGGACTCTGTTTTTGTGGTAGTAGATAGGTTCTCGAAAATGGCACACTTTATCCCTTGTCATAAAACTGATGATGCAATGAATATAGCCGGATTGTTCTTTAGGGAAATTGTTAGGTTGCATGGTATGCCTAGGACCATTGTATCGGATAGAGACACTAAGTTCCTTAGCTATTTTTGGAAAACGCTTTGGTCTAAGTTAGGAACTAAGCTTTGTTTCTCTACGACTTGTCACCCACAATCTGATGGTCAAACCGAAGTAGTTAATAGGACTTTATCTACTTTGTTGCGTGCATTGATTAAAAAGAATCTAAAGACTTGGGAAGAATGTTTACCTCATGTAGAGTTTGCTTATAACTATGCTAGGCATTCTGCATCTAAGTTTTCTCCATTTGAAATTGTCTATGGTTTTAATCCTATATCACCTTTGGATCTAATGCCTTTACCTGTGAGTGAAAGAGTTAGCTTAGATGGAAGAAAGAAAGCAGAACTTGTCAAGCAGATTCATGAGAAAGCTCGGATCAATTTGGAGAGCAAGACCAAACTCTATGCCAAGTATGCTAACAAAGGTCGAAAGGAAAAGATTTTCGAAGAAGGCGATTTGGTTTGGATACATTTGAGAAAGGAAAGATTTCCCCACGAAAGAAAGTCCAAGCTGATGCCCCGAATCGACGGTCCTTTCAAAGTCATCAAGAAACTTAACGACAATGCCTACCAGCTGGACCTCCAAGGTAAGTACAACGTAAGTTCAAGCTTCAACATAACTGATCTGGTTCCTTTTTGCGCAGATGAAACGGATTTGAGGTCAAATCCTTTTCAAGTGGGAGAGGATGATGAGATCCTAACCAGCAGCCGACTTGAGGAAGCTAAGGAAATAAAGGAGCAGCTCGAACCAGAGCTTAAGGGAGCTAAGGAGATGGAGGAGCAGCTTGAACCAGAGCTTAAGGAAGCTAAAGGAGAAGCCACAAAGCAACATGGACTTGAGGAAGCCAACGACAAAGATCTACATGTGCCTCTTGGTCCGATGACTCGATCCAAGCAAGCAAGATTCCATCAAGCATTCTACACTCTCTTACACCATATCCAGGGCCGACTTGAGTTTGCTAATCCAGTCACCTTGATTGTGATTCACGCCGCTTAAGCATTCATCAAGAGAGGTGTGTGGACTTGTACTCTTTTTCCTTATCTCGGTTTTGTCCCAACTGGGTTTTCCAAGAGAGGTTTTTAATGAGGCCAGCCCACACACTCTTTATCATTTCCTCTTGATGAAATCCAAAGCCCACTCCATTCACTCCATTCTCGCCACTTTGAAGCTGAAGAGTTACTTGTCTTAAGTCTTTTGTACACTTAATGATCAGCTTTGACTCATTAAGTAATTGCTATTTTCTATATTTTAGTTCTAAGTATCTGAAACTCTATAAGTACTTGTATTCTCTTTCTCTTCAGATTGATCAAACCTTTCTTATTCTCAATCATCTTTGAAACTGTTTGATCAAAGTTCGATTAGTGTATTCGGAAATATCCTTGCACTACGAGCACCTTTGAAAGTCTAAGAGTGATTCCGCAGCTCTTAGAAGTTTCATTCAATCCATTTTCGTGGTTACTCATCCATTTGAACCGATCTGTTCCCCTTCTCACTCGCCAATCATCATCAAACCGGTTCATCGAAGGCTTATCTTGCTTCAAAGACTTCACCTATCATTTGGAGGACATTCAGGGACGTGATCCTCCCCCAGGATCACATCAAAGAACGTGATACAAGTCTGAGGCGGCTTGCCTCTATTTACTCTAAAAATAAAATAAAATAAATTAAAAATGCGTCCCTAGGTAAAATACGTCAAGCAGGTGCTCGCCAGGTCCGAGCAGGTGCTCGACCAGGCAGAAAATCGTCTTTTGGCTCAAATTTGCTCCTTTTGCTCCAATGTCTTCCAACATCTTCAATCCATGCTCCAGAGCCTTAAAATACCTGAAAAGACACAAAAAGACTCAGAAAAGACACAAAAAGACTCAGAAAAGACTCGAAAACAATATAAAAAGACTAGCTAAAATGGGACAAAATACTAATATATCAGTAGTATGCTTCATCACATCATCAAGGGTCCTAAAAGGCTGAAACTTAGCCTTTGATACAGTTTCATCACTCAAACCTTGTACAAATCTTACAATGGCTCTTTCTTGCGGCTCTTGAACATCTTAAAGCAATTGTAATAGATCCAATTCCTTTGACTACATTTCAACACTTTTATTAACTCTCATTTGTACCTTAAAATGTCATAACTCAGGTTTTGGGACTATCAGATTGAAAATGGTCAAATCGTTGTCAACGAAAGAATTGTTTCTTCAAATTCACATCAATAGGTGTTGTTTATGCCTCCACGTGTGTCTTCTGGCTACAACTCCCAAATTCACCATTAGAAACTCCTATGGGATTTTAAGAACTAACAGAATTGTGGGATCAACTATATTATTTGTTTCTTACTTTAACTTGCTTCTCCACCTTGGTAGTATGCTTCATCAAGTCATCAAGGGTCCTAAAAGGCTGAAACTTAGCATTTGATGAAGTTTCATCACTCAAACCTTGTACAAATCTTACAATGGCTCTTTGTTGCGGTTCTTGAACATCTCAAAGCAATTGTAATAGATCCAATTCCTTCGACTACATTTCAACACTTATATTGCTTAATAAAACCGAGATACTATCGACGAATGAGGGTACAAATACTTGGAAGTGCAACCACATGATAAGCTTCTCCACCTTGGTAGCATGCTTCATAACGTCATCAAGGATTGTAAAAGGCTGAAGCTCAGTTTTTGATGAAGTGTTATATCTCAAACATTGTACAAATGTTACAATGGCTATTTGTTGCGGCTTTTGAACATCTCAAAGCAATTGTAAAAGATCTAATTCCTTGTCAATTAAAGCATTGTTTCTTCATATTCACATCAATAGGTAATGTTTAAGCCTCAATATGTGTCTTCTTGTTATGATGTGATCATAGATAGCTCTCGGAAGCAGCTTGAAGCTGAAGATGCTATGGCAGTACCAAGTGGACCAATGACAAGATCAAGAGCCAAAGAGTTCGGGAATGCAATCACCACATTAATCATTCGAGTTCAACCGTCTACAATTCAGCTCGGAGACATGGAGAATAAAACCTTCTTGGTTGCTCGAATGGACTAATAAACGGGTGATTCGTTTGTACTCTTTTTCTAGCCTTTGGTTTTGTCCCAATGGGTTTTCCAAAGGAGGGTTTTAATGAGGCAAATGGGTCACTCCACTCTACTTAGTCCACAAGAGTCAACAAGACAAGTCAGGTCCAAGTCCAATAATGTTTGAAAATTTATTTTCATAAATTTTAAGCCCAAGAGGACCAAATTTCGGACCAAGGGAGTGGAGGAGTTGGCATGGGAGACTCCAAGAGATATTCCATAATTAGTTAATGTTTTTCTTAATTTTCTATGAATTAATTCTAGCTTTTTCTTTACTCCATCTTTCTTTAAAACACTTTTCTTGTATTCATTTTCGGATCATCCAAGTTTTTATTAAAAATTGAGAGTGATTTCTCTTGTGTTCTTTGAAGAACAAACCTGATTGTTGGTGAGTAATATCCTTCAATCAATCCGAATCAAGGTGTGTCATATCCGCGATTCAAACCTTGGCATTTTCAACTGTGTCATATCTTGGAAAAGTCATTGAGGAAATATCCAATGCCTTCCGCAACCTTGGTGCGATCCATTCACTCTACCCCTATCTATTTATCCACTATTTTCATCCTACCCCTCGAAAGTGCCGATTCTAGGAGGATCATATCATGTTACAACTCCCAAATTCACCATTAGAAACTCCTATGGGATTCTAAGAACTAACAGAACAGTGGGATCAGTTATAATGCTTGTTTGTTACTTTGACTTGCTTCTCCACCTTGGTAGTATGCTTCATCACGTCATCAAGGGTCCTAAAATGCTGAAACATAGCCTTTGATGAAGTTTCATCACTCAAACCTTGTACAAATCTTACACTGGCTCTTTGTTGCGGCTCTTGAACATCTCAAAGTAATTGTAATAGATTCAATTCCTTTGACAACATTTCAACACTTTTATTAACTCTCATTTGTACCTTGAAATGTCATAACTCTTGTTTTGGGACTATCAGATTAAAAATGGTCTAATCCTTGTCAACAAAAGCATTGTTTCTTCAAATTCACATCAATAGGTGTTGTTTACGCCTCCATGTGTGTCTTCTGGCAACAACTCCCAAATTCATCATTAGAAACTCCTATAGGATTCTAAGAGCTAACAGAACTGTGCGGTCAGCTATAATGCTTGTTTCTTACTTTGACTTGCTGCTCCACCTTGGTAGTATGCTTCATCACGTCATCAAGTGTCCTAAAAGGCTGAAACTTAGCCTTTGATACAGTTTCATCACTCAAACCTTGTACAAATCTTACAATGGCTCTTTGTTGCGGCTCTTGAACATCTCAAAGCAATTGTAATAGATCCAATTCCTTTGACTACATTTCAACACTTTTATTTACTTTCATTTGTAACTTGAAATGTCTTAACTCCGGTTTTGGGACTATCCACTTCAAAATGGTCAAATCCTTGTCAACCAAAGCATTGTTTCTTCATATTCGCATCAATAGGTGTTGGTTAAGCCTCCATGTGTGTCTTCATGCTAAAACTCCCAAATTTACGATTACAAACTCCTATGAGATTATATGAACTAACAGAACTATGGGATAAGCTATAATGCTTGTTTTTTACTTTGACTTGTTCCTCCATCGTGGTAGCATGCTTCATAACGTCATTAAGGGTCGAAAAAGGCTGAAGCTTAGCTTTGGATGAAGTTTCATCACTCAAACATTGTACAAAGCTTACAACGACTCTTTGTTACGGCCTTTGAACATCTCAATCAAATTATAAGAGATCTAACTCATTTCACTAAATTTTAACATTTCTATTCACTGTCAATTGTACCTTGTAGTCATAACTTTGTTTTTGGGACTGTCATTTAGAAATTGGGCAAATCCTTGTCAAGAAAAGCATTGTTTCTTAATATTAACATCAATAAGTGTTGTTTACGCCTCCATATGTGTCTTCATGCCACAACTCCCAAATTTACCATTAGAAACTCCTATGGGATTCTAAGAACTAACAGAACTGTGGGATCAGCTATAATGCTTGTTTGTTACTTTGACTTGCTTCTCACCTTGGTAGTATGCTTCATCACGTCATCAAGGGTCCTAAAAGGCTGAAACTTAGCCTTCAATGAAATTTCATCACTCAAACCTTGTACAAATCTTACAATGGCTCTTTGTTGCAGCTCTTGAACATCTCAAAGCAAATGTAATAGATCCAATACCTTTGACAACATTTCAACACTTTTATTAACTCTCATTTGTACCTTGAAATGTCATAACTCCGGTTTTGGGACTATCAGATTAAAAATGGTCAAATCCTTGTCAACAAAAGCATTGTTTCTTCAAATTCACATCAATAGGTGTTGTTTACGCCTCCATGTGTGTCTTCTGGCAACAACTCCCAAATTCACCATTAGAAACTCCTATAGGATTCTAAGAGCTAAAGAACTGTGCGGTCAGCTATAATGCTTGTTTCTTACTTTGACTTGCTTCTCCACCTTGGTAGTATGCTTCATCACGTCATCAAGTGTCCTAAAAAGCTGAAACTTAGCCTTTGATACAGTTTCATCACTCAAACCTTGTACAAATCTTACAATGGCTCTTTGTTGCGGCTCTTGAACATCTCAAAGCAATTGTAATAGATCCAATTCCTTTGACTACATTTCAACACTTTTATTTACTTTCATTTGTACCTTGAAATGTCTTAACTCCGGTTTTGGGACTATCCACTTCAAAATTGTCAAATCCTTGTCAACCAAAGCATTGTTTCTTCATATTCGCATCAATAGGTGTTGGTTAAGCCTCCATGTGTGTCTTCATACTAAAACTCCCAAATTTACGATTACAAACTCCTATGAGATTATATGAACTAACAGAACTATGGGATAAGCTATAATGCTTGTTTTTTACTTTGACTTGTTCCTCCCCCATGGTAGCATGCTTCATAACGTCATTAAGGGTCGAAAAAGGCTGAAGCTTAGCTTTGGATGAAGTTTCATCACTCAAACATTGTACAAAGCTTACAACGACTCTTTGTTACGGCCTTTGAACATCTCAATCAAATTGTAAGAGATCTAACTCATTTCACTAAATTTTAACACTTCTATTCACTGTCAATTGTACCTTGTAGTCATAACTTTGTTTTTGGGACTGTCATTTGGAAATTGGGCAAATCCTTGTCAAGGAAAGCATTGTTTCTTAATATTAACATCAATAAGTGTTGTTTACGCCTCCATATGTGTCTTCATGCCACAACTCCCAAATTCACCATTAGATACTCCTATGGGATTCTAAGAACTAACAGAACTGTGGGATCAGCTATAATGCTTGTTTGTTACTTTGACTTGCTTCTCCACCTTGGTAGTATGCTTCATCACGTCATCAAGGGTCCTAAAAGGCTGAAACTTAGCCTTCAATGAAATTTCATCACTCAAACCTTGTACAAATCTTACAATGGCTCTTTGTTGCAGCTCTTGAACATCCCAAAGCAAATGTAATAGATCCAATTCCTTTGACAACATTTTAACACTTTTATTAACTCTCATTTGTACCTTGAAATGTCATAACTCTGGTTTTGGGACTATCCACTTGAAAATGGTCAAATCCTTGTCAACGAAAGCATTCTTTCTTCAAATTCACATCAATAGGTGTTGTTTACGCCTCCATGTGTGTCTTCTGGCAACAACTTCCATATTCACCATTAGAAACTCCTATGGGATTCTAAGAACTAACAACACTGTGGGATTAGCTCTAATTCCTATTTCTTACTTTGACTTGCTTCTCCACGTTGGTACTATGCTTCATCACGTCATCAAGGGTCCTAAAAGGCTGAAACTTAGCCTTTGATGAAGTTTCATCACTCAAACCTTGTACAAATTTTACAATGGCTCTCTGTTGCGGCTCTTGAACATCTCAAAGCAATTGTAATAGATCCAATTCCTTTGACTACTTTTCAACACTTTTACTAACTCTCATTTGTACCTTGAAATGTCATAACTCTGGTTTTGGGACTATCAGATTGAAAATGGTCAAATCTTGGTCAACAAAAGCATTGTTTCTTCATATTCACATCAATAGGTATTGTTTAAGCCCCTCCATGTGTGTCTTCTGGCTATAAGACCCAAACTCACCATTACAAACTCCTATGAGATTCTATGAACTAACAGAACTGTGGGATAAGCTATAATGCTTGTTTTTTACTTTGACTTGCTCCTCCACCTTGGTAGCATACTTCATAACGTCATCAAGGGTCGAAAAAGGCTGAAGCTATGCCTTTGATGAAGTTTCATCACTCAAACATTGTACAAAGCCTACAACGACTCTTTGTTACGGCCTTTGAACATCTCAATGAAATTGTAAGAGATCTAACTCATTTGACTAAATTTCAACACCTTATATTCACTCTCAATTAAACCTTGTAGTCATAACTTTGTTTTTGGGATTATTATTTTGAAATTGGTCAAATTCTTGTCAATGAAAGCATTGTTTCTTCACATTAACCTTAATAAGTGCTGTTTGTGCCTCCATATGTGTCTTCATGCTACAACCCTCAAATTCACCATTCGAAAATCCTATGAGATTCTATGAATTAACAGAACTGTGCGATAAGCTATAATGCTTGTTTCTTACATTCACTTTCTCCTTCACCTTGGTAGCATGCTTCGTAACTTCATCAAGGATCGTAAAAGGTTAAAGCTCAGTCTTTGATGAAGAGTTATATCTCAAACGTTGTACAAATGTTACAATGGCTATTTGTTGTGGCTTTTAAACATCTCTAAGTAATTGTAAAATATCTAATTCCTTGTCAACGAAAGCATTATTTCTTCATATTCACATCAATAGGTGTTGTATAATCCTCCATGTGAGTCTTCTTGCTACAACTCCTAAATTCACCATTAGACACTCCTATGGGATTCTAAGAACTAACAGAACTGTGGGATCAGCTATGATGCTTGTTTCTTACTTTGACTTGCTTCTCCACCTTGGTACTATGCTTCATCACATCATCAAGGGTCCTAAAAGGTCGAAACTTAGCCTTGGATCAAGTTTCATCACTCAAACCTTGTACAAATATTACAATGGTTTTTTGTTGCGGCTTTTGAACATCTCAAAGCAATTGTAAAATATCTAATTCCTTGTCAACGAAAGCATTGTTTCTTCATATTCACATCAATAGGTGTTGTTTAATCCTCCATGTGAGTCTTCTTGCTACAACTCGCAAATTCACCATTAGAAACTCCTATGGGATTCTATGAACTAACGGAACTGTGGGATAAGCTATAATGCTTATTTCTTACTTTTACTTGCTCCTCCACCTTGGTAGCTTGCTTCATAACGTCATCAAGGATCGTAAAAGGCTGAAGCTCACTCTTTAATGAAGTGTTATATCTCAAATATTTTACAAATCTTACAATGGCTATTTGTTGCAGCTTTTGAACATCTCAAAGCCATTGTAAAAGATCTAATTCCTTTTTAACGAAAGCATTATTTCTTCATATTCACATCAATAGGTGTTGTTTAAGCCTCCATGTGTGTCTTATGGCTATAACTCCTAAATTCACCATTAAAAATTCATATGGGATTCTAAGAACTAACAGAACTGTGGGATAAGCTATAATGCCTTTTTCTCAATTTGACTTGCTTCTCCACCTTGGTAGTATGCTTCATCACGTGATCAAGGGTCTTAAAAGGCTGAAACTTAGCTTTTGATGAAGTTTCATCACTCAAACCTTGTACAAATCTTACAATGGCTCTTTGTTGCGGCTATTGAACATCTCAAAGCAATTGTAATAGATCCAATTCTTTTGATTATATTTCAACACTTTTATTAACTCTTATTTTCACTTTAATATGGGATAACTTTTGTTTTTTGTACTGTCAGCTTGAAAATGGTCAAATCCTTGTCAACGAAAGCATTATTTCTTCATATTCACATCAATAGGTATTGTTTAAGCCTCCACGTGTGTCTTCTAGCTACAACTCCCAAACTCACTATTACAAACTCCTATGAGATTCTATAAACTAGCAGAACTGTGGGATAAGCTATAATGCTTGTTTCTTACTTTGACTTGCTCCTCCACCTTGGTAGCATGCTTAATAACGTCATCAAGGGTCGAAAAAGGCTGAAGCGTAGCCTTCGATAAAGTTTCATCACTCAAACATTGTACAAAGCCTACAATGACTCTTTGTTACGGCCTTTGAACATCTCATTTAAATTGTAAGAGATCTAACTCATTTGACTAAATTTCAACATTCTATTCACTCTCAATTGTACCTTGTAGTCATAACTTTGTTTTTTTGGGACTATCATCCGGAAATTGGGCAAATCCTTGTCAATGAAAGCATTGTTTCTTCATATTAACATCAATAAGTGCTGTTCACGCCTCCATATGTGTCTTCATGCTGCAACTCCCAAATTCACCATTAGAAATTCCTATGAGATTCTATGAACTAACAGAACTGTGGGATAAGCTATAATGCTTATTTCTTACTTTAACACGCTCCTCCACCTTGGTAGCATGCTTCATAACGTCATCAAGGATCGTAAAAGGCAAAAGCTCAGTCTTTGATGAAGTGTTATATCTCAAACATTGTACAAATCTTACAATGGCTATTTGTTACGGCTTTTGAACATCTCAAAGCAATTGTAAAAGATTTAATTCCTTGTCAACGAAAGCATTGTTTCTTCATATTCACCTCAATAGGTGCTGTTTAAGCCTCCATGTGTGTTTTCTTGCTACAACTCCCAAATTCACCATTAGAAACTCCTATGGGATTCTAAGAACTAACAGAACTGTGGGATAAGCTATAATGCTTTTTTCTTAATTAGACTTGCTTCTCCACCTTGGTAGTATGCTACATCAAGTCATCAGGGTCCTAAAAGGCCAAAACTTAGCCTTTGATGAAGTTTCATCACTCAAACCTTTTACAAATCTTACAATGGCTCTTTGTTGTGGCTCTTGAACATCTCAAAGCAATTGTAATAGATCCAATTCCTTTGACTACATTTCAACACTTTTATTAACTCTCATTTGTACCTTGAAATGTCATAACTCCGGTTTTGGGACTTTTAGATTGAAAATGGTCAAATCCTTGTCAACGAAAGCATTGTTTCTTCATATTCACATCAATAGGTGTTGTTTATGGCTTCATCTTTGTCTTCTTGCTACAACTCCCAAATTCACCATTAGAAACTCCTATGGGATTCTAAGAACTAACAGAACTGTGGGATAAGCTATAATGCTTGTTTTTTACTTTGACTTGCTTCTCCACCTTAGTAGTATGCTTCATTACGTCATCAAGGGTCCTAAAAGGCTGAAACTTAGCCTTTGATGAAGTTTCATCACTCAAACCTTGTACAAATTTTACAATGGCTATCTGTTGCGGCTCTTGAACATCTCAAAGCAATTGTAATATATCCAATTCCTTTGACTACATTTCAACACTTTTATTAACTCTAATTTGTCCCTTGAAATTTCATAGCTCCAGTTTTGGGACTATCAGCTTGAAAATGGTCAAATCCTTGTCAACGAAAACATTGTTTCTTCATATTCACATCAATATGTTTTGTTTAAGCCTGCATGTGTGTCTTATGGCTACAACTCCTAAACTTACCATTACAAACTCCTACGAGATTCTATGAACTAACAGAACTGTGGGATAAGGTATAATGCTTGTTTCTTACTTTTACTTGCTCCTCCACCTTGGTAGCATACTTCATAACGTCATCAAGGGTCGAAAAAGGCTGAAGCTTAGCCTTCGATGAAGTTTCATCACTCAAACATTGTACAAAGCCTACAATGACTCAGTTGAAATTGTAAGATATCTAACTCAGTTGACTAAATTTCAACACTTCTATTCACTCTCAATTGAACCTTCTATTTATAACTTTGTTTTTGGGACTATCATTTTGAAATTGGTCAAATCCTTGTCAATGAAAGCATTTTTTCTTCATATTAACATTAATAAGTGTTGTTTATGCCTCCATATGTGTCTTCATGCTACAACTCCCAAATTCACCATTAGAAAATCCTATGAGATTCTATGAACTAACAGAACTGTGCGATAAGCTATAGAGCTTGTTTCTTACTTTCACTTGCTCTTTCACCTTGGTAGCATGCCGTAAAAGGCTGAATCTCAATCTTTGATGAAGTGTTATATCTCAAACATTGTACAAATCTTACAATGGCTATTTGCTACGGCTTTTGAACATCTGAAAGCAATTGTAAAAGATCTAATTCCTTGTCAATGAAAGCATTGTTTCTTCATATTCACATCAATAGGTGCTGTTTAAGCCTCCATGTGTGTTTTCTTGCTACAACTCCCAAATTCACCATTAGAAACTCCTAAGGGATTCTAAGAACTATTAGAACTGTGGGATCAGCTATAATATTTTTTTCTTAATTTGACTTGCTTCTCCACTTTGGTAGTATGCTTCATCAAGTCATCAAGGTCCTAAAAGGCTGAAACATAGCCTTTGATGAAGTTTCATCACTCAAACCTTGTACAAATCTTACAATGGCTCTTTGTTGTGCTCTTGAACATCTCAAAGCAATTGTAATAGATCCAATTCCTTTGACTACATTTCAACACTTTTATTAACTCTCATTTGTACCTTGAAATGCCATAACTCCTGTTTTGGGACCTTTAGATTGAAAATGGTCAAATCCTTGTCAACGAAAGCATTGTTTATTTATATTCACATCAATAGGTTTTGTTTATGGCCTCATCTTTTTCTTCTAGCTACAACTCCCAAATTAACCATTAGAAACTCCTATGGGATTCTAAGAACTAACAGAACTGTGGGATCAGCTATAATGCTTGTTTTTTACTTTGCCTTGCTTCTCCACCTTGGTAGTATGCTTCATCACGTCATCAAGGGTCCTAAAAGGCTGAAACATAGCCTTTGATGGAGTTTCATCAGTCAAATCTTGTACATATCTTACAATGGCTCTTTGTTGCGGCTATTGAACATCTTAAAGCAATTGTAATAGATCCAATTCTTTTGACTATATTTCAACACTTTTATTAACTCTTATTTTTACCTTGAAATGGGATAACTCTGGTTTTGTGGACTGTCAGCTTGTAAAGGGTCAATCCCTTGTCAACGAAAAGCATTTTTTCTACATATTCAAATCAATAGGTATTGTTTAAGCCTACAAGTGTGTCTTCTAGCTACAACTCCCAAACTCACTATTACAAACTCCTATGAGATTCTATAAACTAGCAGAACTGTGGGATAAGCTATAATGCTTGTTTCTTACTTTGACTTGCTCCTCCACCTTGGTAGCATGCTTAATAACGTCATCAAGGGTCGAAAAAGGCTGAAGCGTAGCCTTCAATAAAGTTTCATCACTCAAACATTGTACAAAGCCTACAATGACTCTTTGTTACGGCCTTTGAACATCTCATTTAAATTGTAAGAGATCTAACTCATTTGACTAAATTTCAACATTCTATTCACTCTCAATTGTACCTTGTAGTCATAACTTTGTTTTTTTGGACTATCATCCGGAAATTGGGCAAATCCTTGTCAATGAAAGCATTGTTTCTTCATATTAACATCAATAAGTGCTGTTCACGCCTCCATATGTGTCTTCATGCTGCAACTCCCAGATTCACCATTAGAAATTCCTATGAGATTCTATGAACTAACAGAACTGTGGGATAAACTATAATGCTTATTTCTTACTTTAACACTCTCCTCCACCTTGGTAGCAGGCTTCATAACGTCATCAAGGATCGTAAAAGGCTGAAGCTCAGTCTTTGATGAAGTGTTATATCTCAAACATTGTACAAATCTTACAATGGCTATTTGCTACGGCTTTTGAACATCTCAAAGCAATGGTAAAAGATTTAATTCCTTGTCAATGAAAGCATTGTTTCTTCATATTCACATCAATAGGTGCTGTTTAAGCCTCCATGTGTGTTTTCTTGCTACAACTCCCAAATTCACTATTAGAAACTCCTAAGGGATTCTAAGAACTACCAGTTTTGTGGGATCAGCTATATTATTTTTTTTTAATTTGACTTGCTTCTCCACCTTGGTAGTATGCTTCATCAAGTCATCAAGGTCCTAAAAGGCCGAAACATAGCCTTTGATGAAGTTTCATCACTCAAACCTGTTACAAACCTTACAATGGTTCTTTGTTGTGGCTCTTGAACATCTCAAAGCAATTGTAATCGATCCAATTCCTTTGACTACATTTCAACACTTTTATTAACTCTCATTTGTCCCTTGAAATGTCATAGCTCCAGTTTTGGGACTATCAGCTTGAAAATGGTCAAATCCTTGTCAACGAAAGCATTGTTTCTTAATATTCACATCAATAGGTTTTGTTTAAGCCTGCATGTGTGTCTTCTGGCTACAACTCCTAAACTCACCATTACAAACTCCTATGAGATTCTATGAACTAACAGAACTGTGGGATAAGGTATAATGCTTGTTTCTTACTTTGACTTGTTCCTAAACCTTGGTAGCATACTTCATAACGTCATCAAGGGTCGAAAAAGGCTGAAGCTTAGCCTTCGATGAAGTTTCATCACTCAAACATTGTACAAAGCCTACAATGACTCAGTTGAAATTGTAAGATATCTAACTCAGTTGACTAAATTTCAACACTTCTATTCACTCTCAATTGAACCTTCTATTTATAACTTTGTTTTTGGGACTATCATTTTGAAATTGGTCAAATCCTTGTCAATGAAAGCATTTTTTCTTCATATTAACATTAATAAGTGTTGTTTATGCCTCCATATGTGTCTTCATGCTACAACTCCCAAATTCACCATTAGAAAATCCTATGAGATTCTATGAACTAACAGAACTGTGCGATAAGCTATAGAGCTTGTTTCTTACTTTCACTTGCTCCTTCACCTTGGTAGCATGCCGTAAAAGGCTGAAGCTCAGTCTTTGATGAAGTGTTATATCTCAAACATTGTACAAATGTTACAATGGCCATTTGTTGCGGCTTTTGCACATCTCAAAGCAATTGTAAAAAATCTAATTCCTTGTCAACGAAAACAATATTTCTTCATATTCACATCAATAGGTGTTGTTTACGCCTCCATGTGTGTTTTCTTGCTACAACTCCCAAATTCACCATTAAAAACTCCTACGGGATTCTAAGAACTAACAGAACTGTGGGATCAGCTATAATGCTTTTTTCTTAATTTGACTTGCTTTTCCACCTTGGTAGTATGCTTCATCAAGTCATCAAGGGTCCTAAAAGGCTGAAACTTAGCCTTTGATGAAGTTTCATCACTCCAACCTTGTACAAATCTTACAATGGCTCTTTGTTGCGGCTATTGAACATTTCAAAGTATTTGTAATAGATCCAATTCCTTTGACTACATTTCAACACTTTTATTAACTCTCATTTGTACCTTGAAATGTCATAACTCTGATTTTGGGACTTTCAGATTGAAAATAGTCAAATCCTTGTCAACAAAAGCATTGTTTGTTTATATTCACATCAATAGGTGTTGTTTATGCCCTCATCTTTGTCTTCTAGCTACAACTCCCAAATTCACCATTAGAAACTCCTATTGGATTCTAAGAACTAACAGAACTGTGGGATCATCTATAATGCTTGTTTCTTACTTTGACTTGCTTCTCCACCTTGGTAGTATGCTTCATCACGTCATCAAGGGTCCTAAAAGGCTGAAACATAGCCTTTGATGGAGTTTCATCAGTCAAACCTTGTACATATCTTACAATGGCTCTTTGTTGCGGCTATTGAACATCTCAAAGCAATTGTAATAGATCCAATTCTTTTGACTATATTTCAACACTTTTATTAACTCTTATTTTTACCTTGAAATGGGATAACTCTGGTTTTTTGGACTGTCAGCTTGAAAATGGTCAAATCCTTGTCAACGAAAGCATTCTTTCTTCATATTCACATCAATAGGTATTGTTTAAGCCTCCACGTGTGTCTTCTAGCTACAACTCCCAAACTCACTATTACAAATTCCTATGAGATTCTATGAACTAACAGAACTGTGGGATAAGCTATAATGCTTGTTTCTTACTTTGACTTGCTCCTCCACCTTGGTAGCATGCTTAATAACGTCATCAAGGGTCCAAAAAGGCTGAAGCTTAGCCTTCGATAAAGTTTCATCAATCAAACTTTGTACAAAGCCTACGATGACTCTTTGTTACGGCCTTTGAACATCTCGTTTAAATTGTAAGAGATCTAACTCATTTGACTAAATTTCAACATTCTATTCACTCTGAATTTTACCTTGTAGTCATAACTTTGTTTTTTGGGACTATCATCCGGAAATTGGGCAAATCCTTGTCAATGAAAGCATTGTTTCTTCATATTAACATCAATAAGTGCTGTTCACGCCTCCATATGTGTCTTCATTCTGCAACTCCCAGATTCACCATTAGAAATTCCTATGAGATTCTATGAACTAACAGAACTGTGGGATAAGCTATAATGCTTATTTCTTACTTTAACACGCTCCTCCACCTTGGTAGCATGCTTCATAACGTCATCAAAGATCGTAAAAGGCTGAAGCTCAGTCTTTGATGAAGTGTTATATCTCAAACATTGTACAAATCTTACAATGGCTATTTGCTACGGCTTTTGAACATCTGAAAGCAATTGTAAAAGATCTAATTCCTTGTCAATGAAAGCATTGTTTCTTCATATTCACATCAATAGGTGCTGTTTAAGCCTCCATGTGTGTTTTCTTGCTACAACTCCCAAATTCACCATTAGAAACTCCTAAGGGATTCTAAGAACTAACAGAACTGTGGGATCAGCTATAATATTTTTTTCTTAATTTGACTTGCTTCTCCACTTTGGTAGTATGCTTCATCAAGTCATCAAGGTCCTAAAAGGCTGAAACATAGCCTTTGATGAAGTTTCATCACTCAAACCTTGTACAAATCTTACAATGGCTCTTTGTTGTGCTCTTGAACATCTCAAAGCAATTGTAATAGATCCAATTCCTTTGACTACATTTCAACACTTTTATTAACTCTCATTTGTACCTTGAAATGCCATAACTCCTGTTTTGGGACCTTTAGATTGAAAATGGTCAAATCCTTGTCAACGAAAGCATTGTTTATTTATATTCACATCAATAGGTTTTGTTTATGGCCTCATCTTTTTTTCTTTCTAGCTACAACTCCCAAATTAACCATTAGAAACTCCTATGGGATTCTAAGAACTAACAGAACTGTGGGATCAGCTATAATGCTTGTTTTTTACTTTGCCTTGCTTCTCCACCTTGGTAGTATGCTTCATCACGTCATCAAGGGTCCTAAAAGGCTGAAACATAGCCTTTGATGGAGTTTCATCAGTCAAATCTTGTACATATCTTACAATGGCTCTTTGTTGCGGCTATTGAACATCTTAAAGCAATTGTAATAGATCCAATTCTTTTGACTATATTTCAACACTTTTATTAACTCTTATTTTTACCTTGAAATGGGATAACTCTGGTTTTTTGGACTGTCAGCTTGAAAATGGTCAAATCCTTGTCAACGAAAGCATTCTTTCTACATATTCAAATCAATAGGTATTGTTTAAGCCTACAAGTGTGTCTTCTAGCTACAACTCCCAAACTCACTATTACAAACTCCTATGAGATTCTATAAACTAGCAGAACTGTGGGATAAGCTATAATGCTTGTTTCTTACTTTGACTTGCTCCTCCACCTTGGTAGCATGCTTAATAACGTCATCAAGGGTCGAAAAAGGCTGAAGCGTAGCCTTCCATAAAGTTTCATCACTCAAACATTGTACAAAGCCTACAATGACTCTTTGTTACGGCCTTTGAACATCTCATTTAAATTGTAAGAGATCTAACTCATTTGACTAAATTTCAACATTCTATTCACTCTCAATTGTACCTTGTAGTCATAACTTTGTTTTTTTGGACTATCATCCGGAAATTGGGCAAATCCTTGTCAATGAAAGCATTGTTTCTTCATATTAACATCAATAAGTGCTGTTCACGCCTCCATATGTGTCTTCATGCTGCAACTCCCAGATTCACCATTAGAAATTCCTATGAGATTCTATGAACTAACAGAACTGTGGGATAAACTATAATGCTTATTTCTTACTTTAACACTCTCCTCCACCTTGGTAGCAGGCTTCATAACGTCATCAAGGATCGTAAAAGGCTGAAGCTCAGTCTTTGATGAAGTGTTATATCTCAAACATTGTACAAATCTTACAATGGCTATTTGCTACGGCTTTTGAACATCTCAAAGCAATGGTAAAAGATTTAATTCCTTGTCAATGAAAGCATTGTTTCTTCATATTCACATCAATAGGTGCTGTTTAAGCCTCCATGTGTGTTTTCTTGCTACAACTCCCAAATTCACTATTAGAAACTCCTAAGGGATTCTAAGAACTAACAGATTTGTGGGATCAGCTATAATATTTTTTTTTTAATTTGACTTGCTTCTCCACCTTGGTAGTATGCTTCATCAAGTCATCAAGGTCCTAAAAGGCCGAAACATAGCCTTTGATGAAGTTTCATCACTCAAACCTGTTACAAACCTTACAATGGTTCTTTGTTGTGGCTCTTGAACATCTCAAAGCAATTGTAATCGATCCAATTCCTTTGACTACATTTCAACACTTTTATTAACTCTCATTTGTCCCTTGAAATGTCATAGCTCCAGTTTTGGGACTATCAGCTTGAAAATGGTCAAATCCTTGTCAACGAAAGCATTGTTTCTTAATATTCACATCAATAGGTTTTGTTTAAGCCTGCATGTGTGTCTTCTGGCTACAACTCCTAAACTCACCATTACAAACTCCTATGAGATTCTATGAACTAACAGAACTGTGGGATAAGGTATAATGCTTGTTTCTTACTTTGACTTGTTCCTAAACCTTGGTAGCATACTTCATAACGTCATCAAGGGTCGAAAAAGGCTGAAGCTTAGCCTTCGATGAAGTTTCATCACTCAAACATTGTACAAAGCCTACAATGACTCAGTTGAAATTGTAAGATATCTAACTCAGTTGACTAAATTTCAACACTTCTATTCACTCTCAATTGAACCTTCTATTTATAACTTTGTTTTTGGGACTATCATTTTGAAATTGGTCAAATCCTTGTCAATGAAAGCATTTTTTCTTCATATTAACATTAATAAGTGTTGTTTATGCCTCCATATGTGTCTTCATGCTACAACTCCCAAATTCACCATTAGAAAATCCTATGAGATTCTATGAACTAACAGAACTGTGCGATAAGCTATAGAGCTTGTTTCTTACTTTCACTTGCTCCTTCACCTTGGTAGCATGCCGTAAAAGGCTGAAGCTCAGTCTTTGATGAAGTGTTATATCTCAAACATTGTACAAATGTTACAATGGCCATTTGTTCTTGCTTTTGCACATCTCAAAGCAATTGTAAAAAATCTAATTCCTTGTCAACGAAAACAATATTTCTTCATATTCACATCACTAGGTGTTGTTTACGCCTCCATGTGTGTTTTCTTGCTACAACTCCCAAATTCACCATTAAAAACTCCTACGGATTCTAAGAACTTACAGAACTGTGGGATCAGCTATAATGCTTTTTTCTTAATTTGACTTGCTTTTCCACCTTGGTAGTATGCTTCATCAAGTCATCAAGGGTCCTAAAAGGCTGAAACTTAGCCTTTGATGAAGTTTCATCACTCCAACCTTGTACAAATCTTACAATGGCTCTTTGTTGCGGCTATTGAACATTTCAAAGTATTTGTAATAGATCCAATTCCTTTGACTACATTTCAACACTTTTATTAACTCTCATTTGTACCTTGAAATGTCATAACTCTGATTTTGGGACTTTCAGATTGAAAATAGTCAAATCCTTGTCAACAAAAGCATTGTTTGTTTATATTCACATCAATAGGTGTTGTTTATGCCCTCATCTTTGTCTTCTAGCTACAACTCCCAAATTCACCATTAGAAACTCCTATTGGATTCTAAGAACTAACAGAACTGTGGGATCATCTATAATGCTTGTTTCTTACTTTGACTTGCTTCTCCACCTTGGTAGTATGCTTCATCACGTCATCAAGGGTCCTAAAAGGCTGAAACATAGCCTTTGATGGAGTTTCATCAGTCAAACCTTGTACATATCTTACAATGGCTCTTTGTTGCGGCTATTGAACATCTCAAAGCAATTGTAATAGATCCAATTCTTTTGACTATATTTCAACACTTTTATTAACTCTTATTTTTACCTTGAAATGGGATAACTCTGGTTTTTTGGACTGTCAGCTTGAAAATGGTCAAATCCTTGTCAACGAAAGCATTCTTTCTTCATATTCACATCAATAGGTATTGTTTAAGCCTCCACGTGTGTCTTCTAGCTACAACTCCCAAACTCACTATTACAAATTCCTATGAGATTCTATGAACTAACAGAACTGTGGGATAAGCTATAATGCTTGTTTCTTACTTTGACTTGCTCCTCCACCTTGGTAGCATGCTTAATAACGTCATCAAGGGTCCAAAAAGGCTGAAGCTTAGCCTTCGATAAAGTTTCATCACTCAAACATTGTACAAAGCCTACGATGACTCTTTGTTACGGCCTTTGAACATCTCGTTTAAATTGTAAGAGATCTAACTCATTTGACTAAATTTCAACATTCTATTCACTCTGAATTTTACCTTGTAGTCATAACTTTGTTTTTTGGGACTATCATCCGGAAATTGGGCAAATCCTTGTCAATGAAAGCATTGTTTCTTCATATTAACATCAATAAGTGCTGTTCACGCCTCCATATGTGTCTTCATGCTGCAACTCCCAGATTCACCATTAGAAATTCCTATGAGATTCTATGAACTAACAGAACTGTGGGATAAGCTATAATGCTTATTTCTTACTTTAACACGCTCCTCCACCTTGGTAGCATGCTTCATAACGTCATCAAAGATCGTAAAAGGCTGAAGCTCAGTCTTTGATGAACTGTTATATCTCAAACATTGTACAAATCTTACAATGGCTATTTGCTACGGCTTTTGAACATCTGAAAGCAATGGTAAAAGATCTAATTCCTTGTCAATGAAAGCATTGTTTCTTCATATTCACATCAATAGGTGCTGTTTAAGCCTCCATGTGTGTTTTCTTGCTACAACTCCCAAATTCACCATTAGAAACTCCTAAGGGATTCTAAGAACTAACAGAACTGTGGGATCAGCTATAATATTTTTTTCTTAATTTGACTTGCTTCTCCACTTTGGTAGTATGCTTCATCAAGTCATCAAGGTCCTAAAAGGCTGAAACATAGCCTTTGATGAAGTTTCATCACTCAAACCTTCTACAAATCTTACAATGGCTCTTTGTTGTGCTCTTGAACATCTCAAAGCAATTGTAATAGATCCAATTCCTTTGACTACATTTCAACACTTTTATTAACTCTCATTTGTACCTTGAAATGTCATAACTCCTGTTTTGGGACCTTTATATTGAAAATGGTCAAATCCTTGTCAACGAAAGCATTGTTTATTCATATTCACATCAATAGGTGTTGTTTATGGCTTCATCTTTGTCTTCTAGCTACAACTCCCAAATTAACCTTTAGAAACTCCTATGGGATTCTAAGAACTAACAGAACTGTGGGATCAGCTATAATGCTTGTTTTTTACTTTGCCTTGCTTCTCCACCTTGGTAGTATGCTTCATCACGTCATCAAGGGTCCTAAAAGGCTGAAACTTAGCCTCTGATGAAGTTTCATCACTCAAACCTTGTACAAATTTTACAATGGCTATCTGTTGCGGCTCTTGAACATCTCAAAGCAATTGTAATAGATCCAATTCCTTTGAGTACATTTCAACACATTTGTTAACTCTAATTTGTCCCTTGAAATGTCATAGCTCCAGTTTTGGAACTATCAGCTTGAAAATGGTCAAATCCTTGTCAACGAAAGCATTGTTTCTTCATATTCACATCAATAGGTTTTGTTTAAGCCTGCATGTGTGTCTTCTGGCTACAACTCCCAAACTCACCATTACAAACTCCTATGAGATTCTATGAACTAACAGAACTGTGGGATAAGGTATAATGCTTGTTTCTTACTTTGACTTGCTCCTCCACCTTGGTAGTATGCTTCATCAGGTCATCAAGGTCCTAAAAGGCCGAAACATAGCCTTTGATAAAGTTTCATCACTCAAACCTTTTACAAATCTTACAATGGCTCTTTGTTGTGGCTCTTGAACATCTCAAAGCAATTGTAATAGATCCAATTCCTTTGACTACATTTCAACACATTTATTAACTCTCATTTGTACCTTGAAATGTCATAACTCCTGTTTTGGGACTATCATTTTGAAATTGGTTAAATCCTTGTCAATGAAAGCATTGTTTCTTCATATTAACATTAATAAGTGTTGTTTATACCTCCATATGTGTCTTCATGCTACAACTCCCAAATTCACCATTAGAAAATTCTATGAGATTTTATGAACTAACAGAACTGTGTGATAAGCTATAGAGATTAATTCTTACTTTCACTTGCTCCTTCACCTTGGTAGCATGCCCTAAAAGGCTGAAGCTCAGTCTTTGATGAAGTGTTATATCTCAAACATTGTACAAAAGTTACAATGGCCATTTGTTGCGGCTTTTGCACATCTCAAAGCAATTGTAAAAGATCTAATTCCTTGTCAACAAAACCATTATTTCTTCATATTCACATCAATAGGTGTTTTTTACGCCTCCATGTGTGTTTTCTTGCTACAACTCCCAAATTCACCATTAAAAACTCCTACGGGATTCTAAGAACTAACAGAACTGTGGGATCAGCTATAATGCTTTTTTCTTAATTTGACTTGCTTTTCCACCTTGGTAGTATGCTTCATCAAGTCATCAAGGGTCCTATATTTTAACAAAATCAAAGGTTAATTTAAGAGTCATGGATTATTTAATTTTGTTTAATAATATCATTGATTACAATAATACATGAGATTATATCATGTTAATATATACGGATGATTTTGATTTTTTAGAGATAATATCACGAGTTATTTTAATAAAATCACGGATTATATTAATAGTCATGTTTTAGCATGCATTTATCATCATTTAGGACTAGATTCATAATATGTTTCACCCCATTTTCTAGTGTTTTTCAAACATTTAGCGTCCATACTAAGATTTGCATTAGGTTTGCATACATATGCATTTTGGAGTTGATTTCAGGTACTTGGACGATGTTCTGGATGTTTGGAGAGTTTCACGCCACTAGAAAAAACTCCACAATTCTGCACACAACTCTGCGCACTACATACTTGTGCTCTAGCAAGAAAAAAACAAAAATGCTCGAGCAGGGGAAGCAATGTGCTTGAGCAGATTTTCAAGGTTGTGCTCGAGCGATGTACTCGAGCATGCAGAAGACATAGTGCTCGAGCAGATTTTCACATAGTGCTCGAGCAGAATTTCTGAGAAGTACTCGAGCATGCTAAAGAAGAGCAGTCCGTCGAGCACACACACCGAGCAATCCGTCGAACACACACGTCGAGCAGTCCGTCGTGCACACAAGTCGAGCAGAGTGCTCGAGCACACACGTCGAGCACAGTGCTCGAGCACACAGTCGAGCAGGAGGTCCAGCAGGCTTCATTCCCAGCTCGATCACTTCTACACACACGCCGGTCCAAGCTGCATCAATCTCCGAAGACTTAGCCGTTTATTTTGTCTTTATCCGTTTTAGGGTTTTCTGCATTTTCATATAAATACCCCTTTTGGGTTTTGTCCAAAGGGTATTCTGTTTTTATTTTTAGTGTAAGCTTTTTATTTTTAGGTTTTCTCTCTGTTCTTGAGTGTTCTTCATTTGTTCTTCATTGTTCTTGACTTTGAATCCAGATTTCTTTTAATTCACTTGTTAGTTTGTTTCAATTCTTTGCAGTCTCGTTATTCTTGCAATAATCTATCATTCTAATCTATTTTTAATGATTTCTGAGAAGTTTGGATTTTCTGGGTTTATGTTCTTGAATATGTGTGAGTAGTTTTTTAGGGTTCTTGATAATGGGATAAGTTAGTGACGAATCTTTGATCTTCTAGGGCATTTGAACTTAGTTGTTTGTGAATCCCTTCTGGATTAGTGTTCTTAATGCTAGTTTCTCTCTGATCAATTGCAACTAGATCTTAAGTGTTTCCACACTCAAAAGGTGGTTGATGAAACACTTGAACAACTAGTCCCAGAGATTTGCATTCCTAGCCTAAGAGATTAGATATTTAGGGTGTTCATTGACAAGAACGGGTTGAGTCTTAGTGCCTGTTAGGGGTAGATTTCGTCAGAGACATCTGAGTCTGGAACTACCCTAGCTTGAGGTCATCTGTCACGACAGTGGATTTGATTGCTTGTGAACCCGTTGTCTAGGGAGTAGCTCTGTTTGAGTTTGTCAGCGCCTTAGGTAGATTTCAGAGGAGTCACTGACCAATTACCCCATTCTTGAGAGCTTGTTTGTCTTAGTTGATTTTACCTTGTCTTAGTTATCATTTTCGCTTGCTAGTTTCCACACTTAGTTTTATCTCATCAATTTATTTCGTCATTTTCACTTGCTGCATTACTCCTACAACATCTGTGCACTGCTTCTCTAGCACCTGCACCTGCCTCCATAGTATTTTTACTTAGCATTCATTTTGCATATTTCATGTTTCACTTAGGTTGTTAGACAATCCAACCTCAACTTGCTTGGCTTGAATTAAGTATATCTGATCTCATCCTGAATGTTAGCATCACACTCATTTGGATTGACACCTTAGTACTACAATGACATGTTAGACTAAGGAATTGATATATCCATAGTTTACTGCTTTCACACCACACAACAAAGATAAACTTGTATTTTTACTTAGGAAAAGCATAAGGACAGGGGACTCGCATCCAATAAAACAAGTTCCTATTGCTAGGTCTCCCTTGACTACAGGCTGAGTACTGAGTAAAAATACTAATATCAGCTACAACTCCCAAATTCACCATTAGAAAATCATATGAGATTCTATGAACTAACAGAACTGTGGGATAAGCTATAATGCTTATTTCTTACTTTGACTTCCTCCTCCACTTTGGTAGCATGCTTCATAACGTCATCAAGGATCGTAAACGACTGAAGCTTAGTCTTTGATGAAGTGTTATATCTCAAACATTGTACAAATCTTACAATGGCTATTTGTTGTGGCTTATGAACATCTCAAAACATTTGTAAAATATCTAATTCCTTGTCAACGAAAGCATTGTTTCTTCATATTCACATCAATAAGTGCTGTTTAAGCCTCCATGTGTGTTTTCTTGCTACAACTCCCAAATTCACCATTAGAAACTCCTACGGGATTCTAAGAACTAACAGAACTGTGGGATCAACTATCATGCTTTTTTCTTAATTTGACTTGCTTCTCCACCTTGGTAGTATGCTTCATCATGTCATCAAGGGTCCTAAAGGGTTGAAACTTAGCCTTTGATGAAGTTTCATCACTCAAACCTTGTACAAATCTTACAATGGCTCTTTGTTGCGGCTATTGAACATCTCAAAGTATTTGTAATAGATCCAATTCCTTTGACTATATTTCAACATTTTTATTAACTCTCATTTGTACCTTAAAATGTCATAACTCCGGTTTTGGAACTATTAGCTTGAAAATGGTCAAATCCTTGTCAACGAAAGCATTGTTTCTTCATATTCACATCAATAGGTATTGTTTAAGCCTGCATGTGTGTCTTCTGGTTACAACTCCCAAACTCACCATTACAAACTCCTATGAGATTCAATGAACTAACATAATTGTAGGATAAGCTATAATGCTTGTTTCTTATCTTGACTTGCTCCTCCACCTTGGTAGCATGCTTCATAACGTCATCAAGGGTCGAAAAAGGCTAAAGCTTAGCCTTCGATGAAGTTTCTACACTCAAACACTGTACAAAGCCTAAAATGACTCTTTGTTACGGCCTTTGAACATCTCAATCAAATTGTAAGAGATCTGACTAATTTGACTAAATTTCAACCCTTCTATTCACTCTCAATTGTACCTTGTAGTCATAACTTTGTTTTTCGGGACTATCATCTGGAAATTAGGCAAATCCTGTCAATCAAAGCATTGTTTCTTCATATTAACATCAATCAGTGCTGTTTATGCCTCCATATGTGTCTTCATGCTACAACTCCCAAATTCACAAATAGAAAATCCTATGAGATTCTATGAACTAACAGAATTGTGGGATAAGCTATAATGCTTATTTCTTAGTTTGACTTCCTCCTCCACCTTGGTAGCATGCTTCATAACGTCATCAAGTATCATAAACGACTGAACCTCAGTCTTTGATGAAGTGTTATATCTCAAACATTGTACGAATCTTACAATGGCTATTTGTTGAGGCTTATGAACATCTCAAAGCATTTGTAAAAGATCTAATTCCTTGTCAACGAAAGCATTGTTTCTTCATATTCACATGAATAAGTGTTGTTTAAGCCTCCATGTGTATTTTCTTGCTACAACTCCCAAATTCACCATTAGAAACTCCTACGGGATAATAAGAACTAACAGGAACTGTGGGATCAGCTATAATATTTTTTTCTTAATTTGACTTGCTTCTCCACCTTGGTAGTATGCTTCATCAAGGGTCCTAAAAGGCTGAAACTTAGCCTTTGATGAAGTTTCATCACTCAAACCTTGTACAAATCTTACAATGGCTCTTTGTTGCGGCTCTTGAACATCTCAAAGCAATTGTAATAGATCCAATTCCTTTGACTACATTTCAAAACTTTTATTAACTCTCATTTGTACCTTAAAATGTTATAACTCCGGTTCTGGGACTATAAGCTTGAAAATGGTCAAATCCTTGTCAACGAAAGCATTGTTTCTTCATATTCACATCAATAGGTATTGTTTAAGCCTGCATGTGTGTCTTCTGGCTACAACTCCCAAACTCATCATTACAAACTCCTATGACATTCAATGAACTAACAGAATTGTAGGATAAGCTATAATGCTTGTTTCTTATTTTGACTTGCTCCTCCACCTTAGTAGTATACTTCATAACGTTATCAAGGGTCGAAAAAGGCTGAAGCTTAGCCTTCGATGAAGTTTTATCACTCAAACATTGTACAAAGCCTAAAATGACTCTTTGTTATGGCCTTTGAACATCTCAATCAAATTCTAAGAGATCTAACTCATTTGACTAAATTTCAACACTTCTATTCACTCTCAATTGTACCTTGTAGTCATAACTTTTTTTTTGGGACTATCATCTGGAAATTGGGCAAATCCTTGTCAATCAAAGCATTGTTCCTTCATATTAACATCAATCAGTGCTGTTTATGCCTCCATATGTGTCTTCATGCTACAACTCCCAAATTCACCATTAGAAAATCTGATATGATTATGGAGAGCAAGGATGAACCGGAGCATGAACCAGAGCTTGTAGCTGTGGATGCTAAACTTGTAGTTGAGGATACACTTGGAAAGGACATCCTAGCTATGCCAAGAGGACCAATGACGAGAGCTCGAGCTAAGCTGTTCAACGAAGCAATTGGAGGAATGTTGAGACATCTAAGCACGGAGCAAGAAGACATGGCTTATCAAGCCACACTGGTTTCGATTCAAGCCATATGATTTCAACAATGGGAAAGGGGGTTTAGGTGAGTGCTCTTTTCCCTTGTCAAGTTTTTCCCACTGGGTTTTCTTGACAAAGTTTTAGCGAGACTTCCAAGCCTTCCTTACGTCATTGCCCATTTGTTGAAATCCATCTTTACGGCCCAGCCTTCTTTAGGCTGTTTCTCTTTCTTTAGACCCACTTCGTGGCCCATGTTATTTAGTTCAGAATTTCTGTGTTTTTTTCTGCTTAGGACACTTGTCCATCATGCATCCCCACGCCTTCATGCAGATCTATCTCTTTTAAAACTCTGTTTTTCTTTTCTGAGATTTTTATCAACCATTTTAATCAAAAACCTCTTTCCTTTGTTTGATCTGAATCTGTATGTGTCATATTATAGATTCAACTTGTGAATTGCTTAGGTGTGTCATATCCTTAGCATAGATCAAGGCTGAAAGTTCAAAGGTTTGTCACACCCTTTGGAAGTTTCTTTCAATCCACCAAACTCGTTTTTCACATTGAAACCCCCAGATCCACCCTCTAAACCATCAGATCCGAAGTTGTTTCACTCAAAACTATCATTTCTACACTTTTGGACCTCCAACTCAACCTTCTAAGTGTCGATCTAGGGCAGATCTCATGAAGTGGTATCAGAGCAGCGCTTAGAAGGAAGGATGGCTGAACCAGAAGATGAAGAAGCCAGCCACAGCCACAACAACAAACTTCTTATCGAAGCCATGACAGCCAAAATGGAGCAAATCATGAGCACCAAAATAGAGTCTCTCCGCCAAAACATGAGGATAAGAACAAATCGTGAATCTAGCTTGCAACTGTCTAGACGTGCACAAGATTTCCAAAGACATCGAAGAGATGAAAAGGCGAAAGAGTACTACAGCAATAAACAAAGTAGTGCTTCTCACGGCAGCCAAAGAACACCTATATGTGCACAAGAAGCAAGAGATAGACAACCAGATCCCTTTAGCTTCAAAATCAAAATCCCACCATTCCATGGGAAAAATGATCCAGATGCATATTTAGAATGGGAAAGGAAGATTGAACTCGTCTTCAATGATCACCACACCAAGATCAACCAGGTAAGAGTTGCTGCTACAGGATTTTATGACTATGCTCTCAGCTGGTGGGATCAACTGGTTACTTCAAGAAGGCGTAATGGAGAATATCCTGTAGAGACATGGAGAGAAATGAAGGCCATTATGCGAAAGAGATATGTTCCTAGCAATTATCACCGTGAGCTGCTGAGGAGATAAAGAGTAAATGATGACCATTCTTCTTCTAGAGGTGGATATTTTTCTCATTGTTCATATCTTGATTGTGGAGTTAACATGGAACAAGAGAAAAAGAGAAGAGTACAGCAGAAGCATCCTCGTGAAGGAGACTTTAAAGTAGAGATTCAGGAGATTGAAGAGATGCTACACAAAGCTCTTCTTTTCGAGCAACAAGTTAAAAGGAATAACTCTTCAAGGTCAAGTTATGGTTCAGAAGCCGTTACAACTCAGCCAAGTTATTCAAAAGAAGAGAAGAACAAGGGAGAAAATAAGCCAGCTGCAACCCCAACTTCTGAAGAACCAATCGCTATTGAAAACAAAAACAAGGCCAAAGAATTCACAACCAGAGTTAGAGATGTGAAGTGCTTTAATTGCAAGGGCTTGGGTCATTATGCTAATGAGTGTGCAAATAAAAAGACTGTGACAAATCCGGATAATGGAGACATAATTTCAGAGGAAGAAGAAGTTGATTATGATTTGTCCACAGAGCATTTAGACTCGCCTGCTAAAGGAGAATTGTTGGAAATTCAACATGATTCGCATTTAGTTCCTATGGTTGAAGAAGTGCAGCAGGAGCAGATTATTCAGTCTGAGTGCATAATTCAAGAGGATGTATCAAAAGACATTGAGGCTTCATTTCCTATTGAAAATGGTGATGATGAAGCATTTGCACAACCAGGAAGGTATACCATGTCCCCTACACCTGATCCTTATATTTTGGATTTTAAGTTGCTGGAAGAAGTAGACTATGGGGATAAGAAGCTGTTGACAGATCCATATGATTGTGAGTTTCAAGATGCAATGGATTCAAGGCACAGGTGGTTGTATAATTGTTGGAAGTTGCGAAATCCTGGTTCTGATATGAGATTACTTTGTAATCCAACGAAATCGGAAGAAGTGGATTTTATTTTTGGAGATTCAGCGTTTGAGAAGCCAGAGAAGTGTGTCAAAGTTTTGATCTTAGACTTTCTGAAATCAAATGCAAGGGAGGAATTTCCAGATTTCGAGAAAATGAGTGATGAGTATTTTCTTGATTTTGAATATAACGGAATGAAGAGGGCTGATGAATTGAAGACAACGTTCAAGAAAAGGAGTGAAATGTTTGAATGGCTTGTCATGATATTTGGTTTGTCTAATACACCAAGTAATTTTAAGAGGTTGAAGAGCCAGAAACTACACAACTTTGCTGGAAAGTTTGTGGTAGTTTACACTGAAAATATTCTGGTGTATAATAAGAACGTGGAGGAATATTCACATCACCTAAAGGTGGTATATGAGGATTATGGCGTTTTGGGTGATGAAAATTCAGTGGATGAAAGCAAGGAGAAAGCTATAAGGAGGTGGCTCGTTCCAAGTGCAGAATCAGATAAGAGGAGCTCTCAAGGCTTTGGTTCTTTTGATAGACGTTTTGTGCAGAATCTTAACACCATCATTGATACGATCCTTCCCAAGAATCGGCACTTTCGGATTGGTAGAAAGATGAAACGATGGATAATCTTCGAGGGACTCGAAGTGGTGGATCGAATGGTCGCACAGAGGTTGCGGAAGGCCTCTGATATTCCGGTTGTCTCCTAGGATATGACGCACCTAGACGAGACGATCGCTTGACTCCTTGGATTTGACACACCAAGACGAATCAAGAGAACTTGATTGGATATTACACACCAATCGAAAAGTTCACAAGGAACAAAAGAGAATCACTCTCAAGGTTTTGAAAATAAAAAGTTGGATATTTTATTCATATGAGTTTACATGAATATAAAGAAAAGAAAACTTAGAAACTAAGCTAAGTCATTATTGTCTTGAAATAAAGAGAAATAAAAGAAAAGAAATAAAGATAGTGAGTTGAATGTGAATTCAACCCTTGGACTCCTCATGCATGCATCTTGAAATGATCCTTGGACTCCTCCATGCTTCTTTGGCCGAGATATCCATTTGCTGGAGCTTATTGGGCTTGCTGGATTTTGTAGAAATACCTCCTAGATGCCAAACATAAGCCTAGAAGCTTGCAAACCAATTAGGCCTTGAACTCTTCATGTTTAGAACCAGATTAACCCGTTTTGGTAAATGGGCTGTAACTTTGTGGTCCGATATCCATTGCTTCTGTTTTTGGGCTTCTTGGAAAGCTAAGAGATCCAGTAAGATTATCCAATTGGTTTTACGTCGAGATCGTACCTGAGTTGGGCTGTGTATCATGATCTTTGGCTCAGTCGCGCAATAGGGCCTGAAGCAGATCCATGGAATTGTAAAATTCATATCTCCCAAGTATGAACTCATTTTGATGGAAATTTAATTCGACGTGATTCTGGAATGGATCAAGATTCCAGGAAAATTTAGTTCGTAGCTTAACTCCTTCTGGTTTGCTCGGAAATAATTATTCAACGCACGCATGTCTGAATCGCGTAAGCTGGGAATCACTTGACTTGGAAGTTGAATAACTTCTTCACCTGAACTCGGATTGGACCGATTCAACTTCGAGGTGTGCTCTAGATGAGGTGAGAATATATTCCAAGTGGTCTTTGGGCTGGAACAGTTGAGCTTGGACGTCCTTTCACTGAACAAGACACATGGGTTTTCTCGCCTAGCACTCGGATCGATCGGTCCGAATCAATGTTTAGCTCTTGATCTTGTGACTTCTCCAATGTTTGAAAAATGTATGATCTTGATTATATTTGATTCTTTCCAGGATCATATCAATCATGACTCCAATATATTTTGATCAAGTGCCTGAAGTGGAACTTAAAACTAGTAGAGATGGAATTGGAGCTGCTCTTGGTCAAGATCAACGTCCTAATGCTATGGTCCAAACTGAAACTTTTCCTCTTGTTTTTCGTGATCCAATGACTGTTTTAACACACTTGTCTAGTGCCAAAGGCGTTGAGAAAGTTTCAGTTACTAAAGAGACCATCATAGAATAAGACGAAGCTTTGAAGACTAAGGAGTTTCTGAACCAAAACGAAAGCCACAGAGATATGACACATAAGCTGAATGGAATTGCCACCAGAGATAATGGAGATTAAATAATATCCAAGAAAAACAAGCAGAAACCATGCAAATGTGCAATCAAAACTCTACTAATCAAAGAGGAGCCTCCTGATGCACAACAACGAAAAGGAGAAATGTCAAGAGATTTCACAATTAATGATGAAGCTCCACCTTGGAATCAAATACATGGTGCTCCCTACTTAATGCTGATGAAGGAGGAACCGCCAGATCTTCTCAAACACTTCCCACAGATCCATGATCCAACAAATCCTCAAGGTAAGTATAATGTGAGTCCTAGCTTCAATGTTTCTGATCTGGTTTCTTTTATTGCAGATGAAGCAGATTTGAGGTCAAATCCTTTTCAAGAGGGAGATGATGATATGATTATGGAGAGCAAGGATGAACCGGAGCATGAACCAGAGCTTGTAGCTGCGGATGCTAAACTTGTAGTTGAGGATACACTTGGAAAGGACATCCTAGCTATGCCAAGAGGACCAATGACGAGAGCTCGAGCTAAGCTGTTCAACGAAGCAATTGGAGGAATGTTGAGACATCTAAGCACAGAGCAAGAAGACATGGCTTATCAAGCCACACTGGTTTCGATTCAAGCCATATGATTTCAACACTGGGAAAGGGGGTTTAGGTGAGTGCTCTTTTCCCTTGTCAAGTTTTTCCCACTGGGTTTTCTTGACAAGGTTTTAGCGAGACTTCCAAGCCTTCCTTACGTCATTGCCCATTTGTTGAAATCCATCTTTACGGCCCAGCCTTCTTTAGGTTGTTTCTCTTTCTTTAGGCCCACTTCGTGGCCCATGTTATTTAGTTCAGAATTTCTGTGTTTTTTTCTGCTTAGGACACTTGTCCATCATGCATCCCCACGCCTTTATGCAGATCTATCTCTTTTAAAACTCTGTTTTTCTTTTCTGAGATTTTTATCAAACATTTTAATCAAAAACCTCTTTCCTTTGTTTGATCTGTATCTGTATGTGTCATATTATAGATTCAACTTGTGAATTGCTTAGGTGTGTCATATCCTTAGCATAGATCAAGGCTGAAAGTTCAAAGGTTTGTCACACTCTTTGAAAGTATATTTCAATCCACCAAACTCATTTTTCACATTGAAACCCCCAGATCCACCCTCTAAACCATCAGATCCGAAGTTGTTTCACTCAAAACTATCATTTCTACACTTTTGGACCTCCAACTCAACCTTCTAAGTGTCGATCAAGGGCAGATCTCATCAAAACTCCTAAACTTATGTGTGTTTTCTGGCTACAACTCCCAAACTCACCATTACAAACTCCTATGAGATTCAATGAACTAACAGAATTGTAGGATAAACTATAATGCTTGTTTCTTATTTTGACTTGCTCCTCCACCTTGGTAGCATGCTTCATAACGTCATCAAGGGTCGAAAAAGGCTGAAGCTTAGCCTTCGATGAAGTTTCATCACTCAAACATTGTACAAAGCCTAAAATGACTCTTTGTTACGGCCTTTGAACATCTCAATCAAATTGTAAGAGATCTAACTTATTTGACTAAATTTCAACACTTATATTCACTCTCAATTGTACCTTATAGTCATAACTTTGTTTTTTGGGATTATCATATGGAAATTGGGCAAATCCTTGTCAATCAAAGCATTGTTTCTTCATATTAACATCAATCAGTGCTGTTTATGGCTCCATATGTGTCTTCATGCTACAACTCCCAAATTCACCATTAGAAAATCCAATGAGATTCTATGAACTAAGAGAACTATGGGATCAGCTATAATGTTTTTTTCTTAATTTGACTTGCTTCTCCACCTTGGTAGTATGCTTCATCAAGTCATCAAGGGTCCTAAAAGGCTGAAACTTAGCCTTTGATGAAGTTTCATCACTCAAACCTTGTACAAATCTTACAATGGCTCTTTGTTGCGGCTCTTGAACATCTCAATGCAATTGTAATATATCCAATTCCTTTGACTACATTTCAACACTTTTATTAACTCCCGTTTGTACCTTGAAATGTCATAACTCCGGTTTTGGGACTATCAGCTTGAAAATTGTCAAATCCTTGTCAACGAAAGCATTGTTTCTTCATATTCACATCAATAGGTGATGTTTAAGCCTCCATGTGTGTTTTCTTGCTACAACTCCCGAATTCTCCATTAGAAAGTCCTACGGGATTATAAGAACTAACAGGAACTGTGGGATCAGCTATAATGTTTTTTTCTTAATTTGACTTGCTTCTCCACCTTCGTAGTATGCTTCATCAAGTCATCAAGGGTCCTAAAAGGCTGAAACTTAGCCTTTGATGAAGTTTCATCATTCAAACCTTGTACAAATCTTACAATGGCTCTTTGTTGCAGCTTATGAACTTCTCAAAGCATTCGTAAAAGATCTAAGTCCTTGTCAACGAAAGCATTGTTTCTTCACATTCACATCAATAGGTGATGTTTAAGCCTCCATGTGTGTTTTCTTGCTACAACTCCCAAATTCTCCATTAGAAACTCCTACGGGATTATAAGAACTAACAGAACTGATGGATCAGCTATAATGTTTTTTTCTTAATTTGACTTGCTTCTCCACCTTGGTAGTATGCTTCATCAAGTCATCAAGGGTCCTAAAAGGCTAAAACTTAGCCTTTGATGAAGTTTCATCACTCAAAACTTGTACAAATCTTACAATGGCTCTTTGTTGCGGCTCTTGAACATCTCAATGCAATTGTAATAGATCCAATTCCTTTGACTACATTTCAACACTTTTATTAACTCTCATTTATACCTTGAAATGTCATAACTCCGGTTTTGGGACTATCAGCTTGAAAATGGTCAAATCCTTGTCAACGAAAGCATTGATTCTTCATATTCACATCAATAGGTGATGTTTAAGCCTCCATGTGTGTTTTCTTGCTACAACTCCCAAATTCTCCATTAGAAACTTCTACGTGATTCTAAGAACTAACAGAACTGTGGGATCAGCTATAATGTTTTTTTCTTAATTTGACTTGCTTCTCCACCTTGGGAGTATGCTTCATCAAGTCATCAAGGGTCCTAAAAGGCTGAAACTTAGCCTTTGATGAAGTTTCATCACTCAAACCTTGTACAAATCTTACAATGGCTCTTTGTTGCGGCTTATGAACTTCTCAAAGCATTTGTAAAACATCTAAGTCCTTGTCAACGAAAGCATTGTTTCTTCATATACACATCAATAGGTGATGTTTAAGCCTCCATGTGTGTTTTCTTTCTACAACTCCCGAATTCTCCATTAGAAAGTCCTTAGGGATTATAAAACTAACAGGAACTGTGGGATCAGCTATAATGTTTTTTTCTTAATTTGACGTGCTTCTCCACCTTGGTAGTATGTTTCATCAAGTCATCAAGGGTCCTAAAAGGCTGAAACTTAGCCTTTGATGAAGTTTCATCACTCAAACCTTGTACAAATCTTACAATGGCTCTTTGTTGCGGCTTATGAACTTCTCAAAGCATTTGTAAAAGATCTAAGTCCTTGTCAACGAAAGCATTGTTTCTTCATATTCACATCAATAGGTGATGTTTAAGCCTTCATGTGTGTTTTCTTCCTACAACTCCCAAATTCTCCATTAGAAACTCCTACGGGATTATAAGAACTAACAGAACTGATGGATCAGCTATAATGTATTTTTCTTAATTTGACTTGCTTCCCCACCTTGGTAGTATGCTTCATCAAGTCATCAAGGGTCCTAAAAGGCTAAAACTTAGCCTTTGATGAAGTTTCATCACTCAAACCTTGTACAAATCTTACAATGGCTCTTTGTTGCGGCTCTTGAACATCTCAACGCAATTGTAATAGATCCAATTCCTTTGACTACATTTCAACACTTTTATTAACTCTCATTTGTACCTTGAAATGTCATAACTCTGGTTTTGGGACTATCAGCTTGAAAATGGTCATATTCTTGTCAACGAAAGCATTGATTCTTCATATTCACATCAATAGGTGATGTTTAAGCCTCCATGTGTGTTTTCTTGCTACAACTCCCAAATTCTCCATTAGAAATTCCGACATGATTCTAAGAACTAACAGAACTGTGGGATTAGCTATAATGTTTTTTTTCTTAATTTGACTTGCTTCTCCACCATGGGAGTATGCTTCATCAAGTCATCAAGGGTCCTAAAAGGCTGAAACTTAGCCTTTGATGAAGTTTTATCACTCAAACCTTGTACAAATCTTACAATGGCTCTTTGTTGCGGCTCTTGAACATCTCAAAGCAATTGTAATAGATCCAATTCCTTTGACTACATTTCAACACTTTTATTAACTCTTATTTCTACCTTGAAATGTCATAACTCCGGTTTTGGGACTATCAGCTTGAAAATGGTCAAATCCTTGTCAACGAAAGCATTGTTTCTTCATATTCACATCAATATGTATTGTTTAAGCCTCCATGTGTGTCTTCTGGCTACAACTTCCAAACTCACAATTACAAACTCATATGAGATTCTTTGAATTAATAGAACAGTGGGATAAGCTATAATGCTTATTTCTTACTTTGACTTGCTCCTCCACCTTGGTAGCATACTTCATAACATCATCAAGGGTCGAAAAAGGCTGAAGCTTAGCCTTCGATGAAGTTTCATCACTTAAACATTGTACAACGACACTTTGTTACGGGCTTTGAACATCTCAATGAAATTGTAAGAGATCTAACTTATTTGACAAAAATTTCAACACTTCTATTCAGTCTCAGTTAAACTTTGTAGTCATAACTTTGTTTTTGGGACTATGATTTTGAAATTGGTCAAATCCTTGTCAATGAAAGCATTGTTTCTTCATATTAACAATAATAAGTGTTGTTTATGCCTCCATATGTGTCTTCATGCTACAACACCCAAATTCACCATTAGAAAATCCTATGAGATTCTATAAACTAACAGAACTGGGCGATAAGCTATAATGCTTGTTTCTTACTTTCACTTGCTCCTTCACCTTGGTAGCATGCTTCATAACGTCATCAAGGATCATAAAAGGCTGAAGCTCAGTCTTTGATGAAGTGTTATATCTCAAACATTGTACAAATGTTACAATGGCTATTTACTGCGGCTTTTGAACATCTCAAAGCATTTGTAAAAGATCTAATTCCTTGTCAATGAAAGCATTGTTTCTTCATATTCACATCAATAGGTGTTGTTTAAGTCTCCATGTGTGTGTTCTGGCTACAACTCCAAAACTCACCATTACAAACTCCTATGAGATTCTATGAACTAACAGAACTATGGGATAAGCTATAATGTTTTTTTCTTACTTTGACTTGCTCCTCCACCTTGGTAGCATGCTACATTAAGTCATCAAGGATCGTAAAATAACAGAAGCTCAGTCTTTGATGAAGTGTTATATCTCAAACATTGTACATCTCTTACAATGGCTATTTGTTGCAGCTTTTGAACATCTCAAAGCAATTGTAAAAGATCTAATTCCTTGTCAACGAAAGCATTGTTTCTTCATATTCGCATCAATAGGTGTTGTTTAAGCCTCCATGTGTGTTTTCTTTCTACAACACCCAAATTCACCATTAGAAACTCCTACGGTATTTTAAGAACTATTAGAACTGTGGGATCAGCTATAATGTTTCTCCACGTTGGTAGTATGCTTCGGCACGTCATCAAGGGTCCTAAAAGGATGAAATATAGCCTTTGATGAAGTTTCATCACTCAAACCTTGTACTAACTTACAATGGCTCTTTGTTGCGGATCTTGAACATCTCAAAGCAATTGTAATAGTTCCAATTCTTTTGACTACATTTCAACACTACTATTAACTCTCATTTGTACCTTCGAATGTCATAACTCCAGTTTTGGGACTATCAGATAGAAAATGGTCAAATCCTTGTCAACGAAATCATTGTTTCTTCATATTCACATCAATAGGTGTTGTTCATGCCTCCATGTGTGTCTTCTGGCTAAAACTCCCAAATTCACCATTAGAAACTCCTATGAGATTCTATGAACTAACATAACTGTGGGATAAGCTATAATGCTTGTTTGTTACTTTGACTTGCTCCTCCACCTTGGTAATATGCTTTATCACATCATCAAGGATCCTAAAAGGCTAAAACTTAGCCCTTGATGAAGTTTCATCACTCAAACCTTGTACAAATCTAACAATGGCTCTTTGTTGCGGCTCTTGAACATCTCAAAGCAATTGTAATAGATCCAATTCCTTTGACTACATTTCAACACTTTTATCAACTCTCATCTGTACTTAGAAATGTCATAACGCTTGGGATTAACAGAACTATGGGATCAGCTATAATGCTTGTTTCTTACTTTGACTTGCTCCTCCACCTTGGTAGCATGCTTCATAACGTCATCAAGGGTCGAAAAAGGCTGAAGCTTAGCCTTCGATGAAGTGTCATCACTCAAACATTGTACAAAGCCTACAACGACTCTTTGGTACGGCCTTTGAACATCTCAATGAAATTGTAAGAGATCTAACTTATTTGACTAAACTTTAACACTTCTATTCACTCTCAATTGAACTTTGTAGTCATAACTTTGATTTTGGGACTATCATCTTGAAATTGGTCAAATCCTTGCCATTAAAAGCATTGTTTCTTCATATTAACATTAATAAGTGCTGTTTATGCCTCCATATGTGTCTTACTGCCACAACTCCCAAATTCACCATTAAAAAATCCTATGAGGTTCTATGAACTAACATATTTGTGGGATAAGCTATAATGCTTATTTCTTACTTTGACTTGCTCCTCCACCTTGGTAGCATGCTTCATAACGTTATCAAGGATCGTAAAAGGCTGAAGCTCAGTCTTTGATGAAGTGTTATATCTCAAATATTTTACAAATCTTACAATGGCTATTTGTTGCGGCTTTTCAACATCTTAAAGCAATTGTAAAAGATCTAATTCCTTGTCAACAAAAGCATTATTTCTTCATATTCACATTAATAGGTGTTGTTTAAGCTTCCATGTGTGTCTTCTTGGCAGAAATCCCAAATTCACCATTAGAAACTCCTATGGGATTTTAAGAACTAACAGATATGTGCGATCAGCTATAATGCTTGTTTCTCAATTTGAGTTGCTTCTCCACCTTGGTAGTATGCTTCATCACGTCATCAAGGGTCCCAAATTCACCATTAGAAAATCCTATGAGATTCTATGAACTAACAGAACTGTGCGATAAGCTATAGAGCTTGTTTCTTACTTTCACTTGCTCCTTCACCTTGGTAGCATGCCGTAAAAGGCTGAAGCTCAGTCTTTGATGAAGTGTTATATCTCAAACATTGTACCAATGTTACAATGGCCATTTGTTACGGCTTTTGCACATCTCAAAGCAATTGTAAAAGATCTAATTCCTTGTCAACGAAAACATTATTTCTTCATATTCACATCAATAGGTGTTGTTTAAGCCTCCATGTGTGTTTTCTTGCTACAACTCCCAAATTCACCATTAAAAACTCCTACGGGATTCTAAGAACTAACAGAACTGTGGGATCAGCTATAATGCTTTTTTCTTAATTTGACTTGCTTTTCCACCTTTGTAGTATGCTTCATCAAGTCATCAAGGGTCCTAAAAGGCTGAAACTTAGCCTCTGATGAAGTTTCATCACTCAAACCTTGTAAAAATCTTACAATGGCTCTTTGTTGCGGCTTTTGAACATCTCAAAGAAATTGTAATAGATCCAATTCCTTTAATTACATTTCAACACTTCTATTAACTCTCATTTGTACATTGAACTGTCATAACGCTGGTTTGAGACTATCAGCTTGAAAATGGTCAAATCCTTGTCAACAAAGTCATTGTTTCTTCATATTCACATCAATAGGTGTTGTTTAAGCCTCCATGTGTGTTTTTGGCTACAACTCCCAAATTCACCATTAGAAACTCATATGGGATTCTAAGAAATAACAGAACTATCGGATCAGCTATAATGCTTGTTTCTTACTTTGACTTGCTTCTCCACCTTGGTAGTATGCTTCATCATGTCATCAAGGGTCCTCGAAGGCTGAAACTTAGCCTTTAATGAAGTTTCATCACTCAACCCTTGTACAAATCTTACAATGGCTCTTTGTTGCGGCTCTTGAACATCTCAAAGAAATTGTAATAGATCCATTTCCTTTAACTACATTTCAACACTTCTATTAACTCTCAATTGTACCTTGAACTGTCATTATTCTTGTCTTGGGACTATCAGCTTGAAAATGGTCAAATCCTTGTCAACGAAATCATTGTTTCTTCATATTCATATCAAGAGGTTTTGATTAAGCCTCTATGTGTGTCTTCTGGATACAACTCCCAAATTCACAATTAGAAAGTCGTTGAATCAGCTATAATGCTTGTTTCTTACTTTGACTTACTTCTCCACCTTGGTAGTGTTCTTCATCAAGGGTCCTAAAAGGCTGAAACTTAGCCTTTTAAGAAGTTTCATCATGCCTTTGTTATAATGCTTAGCCTTCAATGAAGTTTCATCATGCAAACATTGTACAAAGCCTACAACGACTCTAGGTGTGTCTTCTGGCTACAACTCCCAAATTCACCATTAGAAAGTCGTTTGGGATTCTAAGAACTAACAGAATTGTGGGATACTCTATAATATTTGTTTCTTACTTTGACTTGCTCCTCCACATTGGTAGCATGCTTCATAACGTCATCAAGGGTCTAAAAAGGCTTAAGCTTAGCCTTCAATGAAGTTTCATCACGCAAACATTGTACAAAGCCTACAACGACTCTTTGTTACGGCCTTTGAAGATCTAAATGAAATTGTAAGAGATCCAATTCCTTCGACTACATTTCAACACTTTTATTAACTCTCATTTGTAACTTGAAATGTCATAACTCCGGTTTTGGGACTTTCAGATAAAAAATGGTCAAATCCTTGTCAACGAAATCATTGTTTCTTCATATTCACATCAATAGTTGTTGTTTATGGCTTCATCTTTGTCTTCTAGCTACAACTCCCAAATTCACCATTAGAAACTCCTATGAGATTCTAAGAACTAACATAACTGTGGAATCAGCTATAATGCTTGTTTCTTACTTTGACTTGCTTCTCCACCTTGGTAATATGCTTCATCAAGTCATCAAGGGTCTTAAAAGGCTGAAACTTAGCCTTTGATGAAGTTTTATCACCGAAACCTTGTACAACTCTTACAATGGCTCTCATTTGCGGCTCTTGAACATCTCAACGCAATTGTAATAGATCTAATTCCTTTGACTACATTTCAACACTTTTATAACTCTCATTTGTACCTAGAAATGTCATAACTTCGTTTTTGGGACTATCAGCTTGAAAATGGTCAAATCCTTGTCAACGAAAGCATTGTTTTTTCATATTCACATTAATAGGTATTGTTTAAGCCTCCATGTGTGTGTTCTGGCTAGAACTCCCAAACTTACCATTACAAACTCCTATAAGATTTTATGAACTAACAGAACTGTGGGATAAGCTATAATGCTTGTTTCTTAGTTTGACTTGCTCCTCCTCTTTGGTAGCATGCATCATAACGTCATCAAGGGTCTAAAAAGGCCGAAGCTTAGCCTTCAATGAAGTTTCATCATGCAAACATTGTACAAAGCCTAGAACGACTCTTTGTTACGACCTTTGAACATCTAAATGATTTTGTAAGAGATCTAACTCATTTGACTAAATTTCAACACTTCTATTCACTCTCAATTGAACCTTCCAGGCATAACTCTTGTTTTGAAACTATCAGCTTGAAAATGGTCAAATCCTTTTCAACGAAATCATTGTTTCTTCATATTCATATCAATAGGTGTTGTTTAAGCCTCTACGTGTGTCTTCTGGATACAACTCCCAAATTCAACATTTGAAAGTCATATGGGATTATAAGAACAAACAGAACTATGGGATCAGCTATAATGCTTATTTCTTACTTTGACTTACTTCTCCACCTTGGTAGTGTGCTTCGACACATCATCAAGGGTCCTAAAAGGCTGACACTTAGCCTTTTAGGAAGATTCATCACTCAAACTTTGTACAAATCTTACAATGGCTCTTTGTTGCGGCCCTTGAACATCTCAAAGCAATTGTAATAGATCCAATTCCTTTGACTACATTTCAACACTTCTATTAACTCTCATTTGTACCTTGAACTGTCATAACTCCGGTTTTGGGACTATCAGCTTGAAAATATTCAAATCCTTTTCAATGAAAGCATTGTTTCTTCATATTCACATCAATTGGTGTTGTTTAAGCCTCTATGTGTGTCTTCTGGCTACAACTCCTAAATTCACCATTCCAAAGTCGTATGGGATTCTAAGAACTAACAGAATTGTGGGATCAACTATAATATTTATTTCTTACTTTGACTTGCTTCTCCACCTTGGTAATATGCTTCACGTCATCAAGGGTCCTAGAAGGCTGAAACTTAGCCTTTGATGAAGTTTTATCACTCAAACCTTGTACAACTCTTACAATGGCTCTCGGTTGAGGCTCTTGAACATCTCAAAGCAATTGTAATAGATCTAATTCCTTTGACTCCATTTCAAAACTTTTAGTAACTCTCATTTGTACCTAGAAATGTCATAACTCGGTTTTTCGGACTATCAGCTTGAAAATTGTCAAATGCTTGTCAACTAAAGCATTGTTTCTTCATATTCACATCAGTAGGTATTGTTTAAGCCTCCATGTGTGTGTTATGGCGAGAACTCCCAAACTTACCATTACAAACTCCTATAAGATTCTATGAACTAACAGAACTGTGGGATAAGCTATAATGCTTGTTTCTTAGTTTGACTTGCTCCTCCACATTGGTTGCATGCTTCATAACGTCATCAAGGGTCTAAAAAGGTTGAAGCTTAGCCTTCGATAAAGTTTCATCACGCAAACATTGTACAAAGCCTACAACGACTCTTTGTTACGGCCTTTGAACATCTAATTAAAATTGTAAGAGATCTAACTCATTTGACTAAATTTCAACACTTCTATTCACTCTCAATTAAACCTTCCAGGCATAACTCTGGTTTTGGGACTATCAGCTTGAAAATGGTCAAATCCTTGTCAACAAAATCATTGTTTCTTCATATTCATATCAATAGGTGTTGTTTAAGCCTCTACGTGTGTCTTCTGGATACAACTACCAAATTCACCATTATAAAGTCTTATGGGATTCTAAGAACAAACAGAACTATGGGATCAGCTATAATGCTTGTTTCTTACTTTGACTTGCTTCTCCACCTTGGTAGTGTGCTTCAACACATCATCAAGGGTCCTAAAAGGCTGAAACATAGCCTTTTAGGAAGTTTCATCACTCAAACTTTGTACAAATCTTACAATGGCTCTTTGTTACGGCTCTTGAGCATCTCAAAGCAATTGTAATAGATCCAATTCCTTTGACTACATTTCAACACTTCTATTAACTCTCATTTGTACCTTGAACTGTCATAACTCCGGTTTTGGGACTATCAGCTTGAAAATGGTCAAATCCTTTTCAACGAAAGCATTGTTTCTTCATATTCACATCAATATGTGTTGTTTAAGCCTCTATGTGTGTCTTCTGGCTACAACTCCCAAATTCACCATTAGAAACTCCTATGGGATTTTAAGAACTAACAGAATTGTGGGATCAACTATATTATTTGTTTCTTACTTTAACTTGCTTCTCCACCTTGGTAGTATGCTTCATCAAGTCATCAAGGGTCATAAAAGACTGAAACTTAGCATTTGATGAAGTTTCATCACTCAAACCTTGTACAAATCTTACAATGGCTCTTTGTTGCGGTTCTTGAACATCTCAAAGCAATTGTAATAGATCCAATTCCTTCGACTACATTTCAACACTTATATTGCTTAATAAAACCGAGATACTATCGATGAATGAGGGTAAAAATACTTGGAAGTGCAACCACATGATAAGTCGAAGGAGCCAATATTGTCCGAAGACTCAGGGTTCTCGTTGTCCGTACTAGATTTACTGACTAGCATAGACGTGGTTTTGAAAAAGTAATTTTTATTAAAACTTTGATTACAAGAGCTAAGTAAAAGAGATTACAAAGAGTAGAGAGATTTGTAGAGAGAGAAAGTTGTGCGAGAAATCGCTTGTGCTTCCTCTGATAGTAGATTTGGGTATTTATAGGGAAAGTTGGGTGCTTGCTTATGTCATTGCTTGCGTCAGTGTGTTGCTACGTGGCGTCCTGTAGTGGTGCCGACATTTTGCTTACGTCATTGCTTACGTTTTGAGTGCTTGCTATGTGTATAAGTGGGTCCCATATGTCGGAGGTGGGTCCCATTTTCTTGGTGTTGCGATCTTGACTTCTTAAATACATACTCTTTCCATACAGCTATACTCTGTAGATTATTAATTTCGTCGGGATAGTACAAGTAGTAATTAAAATACATAAGATACATAGTCTACTAGAATATACATTGAATAATTTATCTGGATGTTTATACATCCAACATGCTTTTGAGCAAAGCATCAGCTATAAACGGATTTGATTATTCTTTACCGAGAGCCGTTTACTTCGGAATAGCCTTAACTTTGATATTGCTATCAGGTGCTAAGATAACCTCATTATTGGGTTTTTTTTTTTTTTTAAAATATCAAATGGATCTTGTCCTAAGGGGCCACCGTATGGGTCGTTTGATTGAATAGTATCGAAAGATTGGTTATCGTCCTCTTCATCATCGGAGGATTCCATTTGTTGACTTATTGTGGCGATGATCTTTTGTAGTTTTGCTTGCTTAGCGGATCGGCGAAAGGCCGATTTTGATGAGCTGGTCGAGTGAGATGGACTCGTAGGTTTTTTCTGAGTAGAAGGTTTAGAAGGGGGTTTTGTAGATGGTTTGGTTTTTGATGTAGATGGTGTAGTAATTTGTTGTGGTTGAAGAAGGGGTAATGATTTAGAGACAGCCTGTATAGCCATGTGAACGTCTTTGCTTATTTGAAATTTTTTTTGAATATTGGCTAAGGAACAGCGGTCAAGATTAAACTTGTCCCACCATTTGATGCGTATTTCTCGGAGTAATGAGCAAGGCATGTCAGGGAGAAAGATGGCAACGTTGAAATGCCATGAACATATCCATGGGATTCCCATGTCAATGTGAAAGGCAATAAGGTTTAGAGGCCCAATGGGCTGTTTATGAATATGTTTTAGATAGAATGGGTAGGCATTTTTGAGGATATCTGTTGGGTAGATTTCCTTGGTAGGACCCAGCCAGTGCCACCACTCGTAGAACCAACCAGGGACGTTTTTAGGGCAATTACGATCAAAGGTAATGAACCAAGAATGATCGTAGGTTCTTAGATAAAAGGTTCGGGAGAAGGCATTGATATAATCGATGTAGGTATATCCGTTAATATGATAACCGGGGTAGAAAGATTTGGTTGTGTGGTTATGAATAAATCCAAGTTCTTGGACAGATTGTATACGAAGAATCTTGCAGGTTGAATAAGATATAAGGTTAGGATTGGTTTTGTCTGGGTAGTGAGTTATTTCGACAGAACCAGAGTCTACTAGAATATACTCATAGAAAGTTCTATTTTTGAGTACATTATCTGTAGGGTAGAGACTGTCTGCATAAAAAACTCGATTGGTAAAGGTTTGGAGCTCTTTGAGGGTAATGGGTTTTGTATAGTGGGTGGTTAATAGAAGTTCTTTTTGTGGTTTAAGGAAGTAATTTGACTTTGTATTGGTTTGAATAGGAGAGGATGGTTGTGAAGAAGTTTGGCCTTTTAAAGTGGTCACCGCCTTCACATAGGAGAGCGGAGAGAAGTCTGCAAGAGCAGAATAGGTATTTTGAATACTCAGGGGTTTTCCCTGAAGATGAGGTTGATTTTTGATATAGTCCGATGCAGTCATTGGTTTCTTGCTTTTAGGGTCTGTCATCTTGAATAGGTTGTTGTTGAATATCTGATGTTTTTCCCTGCAAATATTCTCTTGTTAGAAAATCAGGTAAAGAATTATTTTCACCTTTAATGTATTGAATATCAAAATCGAATACTGATAATATGGCTTGCCAACGGGCACATATTTGTTTAGAAACCAAGTTTTTAACATTTTTTGTAATATTTCTTTTGCTGACTTACAGTCAACTCTTAATAAAAACTTTTTGTTTATCAAGTCATCCTGGAATTTTGAAATACAATTGACGATTGAAAGTACTTTCTTTTTAACCGTTGAATAAGCTTGTTGGGGTCCTATCCAGACTCCAGAATGAAAACGTATTATAGATTCTTTATTAGAGTCAGATAATTTTTGTTTTAGAATGCCTCCATATCCTATTTCTGAAGCATCAGTTTCAACTATCATAAAAGCTTCAGGATTGGGGGATTGAAAGACATGGTAATGTTTTAACTTGTAATTTAACTTGTTTTACTAAATTAGTATGTTGGTTAGTCCATGGTTTAGGATTTTTTTGTAGCCGTTGAAATAATGGTTGAATAGTTTTTCTTAGATTAGGAAGAAAGTCTGAAACATAGTTCAAACATCCTAAGAATCTTTGCAATTGAGTCTTTTCTCTTAATTCATTTGGAAATTTATTGGCAAACTCAATTGATCTTGATATAGGTGTTATAGTACCTTGATATATATTATGTCCTAAAAATCTTATTTTAGTTTGGAATAGATTCATTTTTTGTTTAGATAAAACTAACCCATTGGTTATTACTATGTTTAAAAATGTATGTAAATGACTAAAGTGTTGATCAATTGATGTTGAATATATTAGAACGTCGTCTATATAAACTATAGCAAATGTTGATGAATTGTTAAATATATCATTCATAATATGTTGAAATTCTGATGGTGCGTTTTTAAGACCGAAGGGCATTACGTTCCATTCGTAATGACCAAAGGGTACTGTGAAAGCCGTTTTATATTTGTCTTGTTCTGCAATTTGTATTTGCCAGAACCCACTTTTCATATCGAATTTTGAAAAGATTTTTGCATTGTATAATCTTTTTAATAGATCTCTTTTATTGGGTATTGGATACCTAATCCATTGTAATACATCATTTAATGGTTTATAATTAATGACTAGTCGTGGTACTCCACGTTCCTTTTCAGCTGCGTTATTTACATAAAACGCTGCACAACTCCAAGGTGACTTGGATGATCGAATTAATTTTTTATTTAATAAATCTTGTATTTCTTTTTGACATTGTTCTAATAATGCTTTATTCATTTGAATAGGTCTTGCTTTAGTTGGTATAAGTTTCTCATTAAAATCTTTTATATAGGGTAGATTAACCGTATGTTGTTTTCGTTCCCAAAATGCATTGGGTAGATGAGAACATACTTGTTTGATTAATTCGTTTTCAATAGTTTTTATTTTGTTAATTATATAAGGAGATTTTAATTGTTCATCTATTTTTTTGTAAGAAATTTCATCTTGTAAATATTGAATATGTTTATGTTTTCCATTTATTAAGTTAATTGTTTTTTGTATTGTATTTTGTTGGAGTTCTAATATTTCTTTGGTTTTTATAGGTAACAAAAATTCAAATAACATTTTTGTCCCTACAACTTTTGTTGTTATACCATATTCAGATACTTTAAAAGGATAAATTTGAGTAAAGAATGGTGTTCCTAATATTACTTCTTGTGTTAAATCTTTAACTAGGATAAATTGGTTTTTAAAACAATATCCTTGATTACAGATTTTTGCGCATGGTAATTTATATTTTACTTTTAAATTACTTCCATTAGGCGCTATAAGGCGTTCAGTGGTTTTTTCATAAAATTTAGTAGGTATAAGACCTTCTCGAATGCAGTTATAGTCTGCACCAGAATCTAGTAATGCTATTGTATTAATTTTGAAATTATGTCCTATATGTAATGTAATCTTAGTATACCACTTTTGATAATTTATTTTATTAATATTGTTTATATATTCTTCATTTTGGTCTAAGTAAGTATCATTATTTTCTAAATTTTTATTGCTTGAAGATGCTTGATTAAGGTTTGGTGATTCTATTAAAGATAGACGAGCGTCTATTTGTAATTGCTTTAAATCTTGTTGATTAACAAGTATTTGTAAATCTTTTATTTGTGTTTTAAGTTGTTTAACTTCATGTTGTAATTCACCAGTTGTTACTTGTTTAAATAAACTTTGAGTTGGATATTTTTCAAATATTTTATTTAAACTAAACGGTTGAGGAGTAGCTAATTGATTCTCTTGATATATAATATCTTTTAATTTTGTTAAGTATTCTCTTTTAATATTAGGATCATTTATTTTGTCTATAATGTCTAATAAGAATTGTTTATTATTATCTTTAGTTATTACGTTGATTACGTTACAATTACATAAATTATCAGAAATTTCTTGTGATTCGGTAGAGGAATCACTTAAGTTTTCTATTTCATTTACTGAATTATTACTAGAGTACTCGTTTTCTGATAACTCAGATTCTGATATTAATAGTTTTGTTAATTTTTCTTGGATATCAGGTTGATCTTGGAATATTTCGTTTATTTTTTTCTTCATTTTGCAATCCGTGGATCTATGTCCAGGACGTTTGCAATTCCAGCAGACCATATTATTTGTAGATTTGAATTTATTGTATTTATTGAATGGTTTCTTTTGAAAATTCTTTTGTTTAGGATAGTTTGAAGAATTTTTATTATTAAAGGGTTTTTGGTAATGTTTTGATTTTTGATAATACTTAATGTTATTTGACCTATTCTGCCTGTGTTTTAGACGTTTAATTCTTGATGGCGGATTAAGTCTTGAATATCCATATTGTTCGCAAAACGAACCCATTGTTTGTTTAAATTTGAATTTATCATTACGTTTTTTATCTTTATGTTCTTGACATAAAGCTAATCCTTCTTTTTTAACAAATGCGAATAATTGGCCATATGTTATTGTATTCCAAGGGACAGGTTGTCCACCAGAATATTCTTTTAATTTATTGATTACTTTTTCAGCGAGAAAGGATGGTAATCCTGAAATAAATCGTTCTTCACATTTATTTATTTTAATTACTACTTGTACTATCCCGACGAAATTAATAATCTACAGAGTATAGCTGTATGGAAAGAGTATGTATTTAAGAAGTCAAAATCGCAACACCAAGAAAATGGGACCCACCTCCGACATATGGGACCCACTTATACACACAGCAAGCACTCAAAATGTAAGCAATGACGTAAGCAAAATGTCGGCACCACTACAGGATGCCACGTAGCAACACACTGACGCAAGCAATGACATAAGCAAGCACCCAACTTTCCCTATAAATACCCAACTCTACTATCAGAGGAAACACAAGCGATTTCTCGCACAACTTTCTCTCTCTACAAATCTCTCTACTCTTTGTAATCTCTTTTACTTAGCTCTTGTAATCAAAGTTTTAATAAAAATTACTTTTTCAAAACCACGTCTACGCTAGTAAGTAAATCTAGTACGGACAACGAGAACCCTGAGTCTTCGGACAATATTGGCTCCTTCGACTTATCATGTGGTTGCACTTCCAAGTATTTGTACCCTCATTCGTCGATAGTATCTCGGTTTTATTAAGCATTAAATTTTTTTTTATGGTATCAGAGCCAAAGTGTTTTAAAGTTTTTGCAGAAATTTTCATTTGAAACGTTTCCTAAAACAATGGCACCACCACTCAAATCAACCTAAACTCTCCTAGCTAGATTCTCACCCTTCTATCGAGCCACTGTTGCTGAGGTGTTCCAGGCCGCAAGTCCTAAAGGCAGTAAGACCGTTGGCAAGCCCCAGTTGTGTCAACATAGAATTGGTAAGTCTCTCTCTAGTATGTGTTTAAGTAAAATTTAAGTCTTGGTGTCCTCATTTAGAAAGCTTTTCAAACCGAAATATGTTGCATCTACATCTCATACTACAATTAACTCAAGAGAGATTATGACAAAAATAACAAACTTTAATCATGAATTATCAAAAAATAAACTACCACATGTAAACCCAGAAAATATTTATCAAATTGGAACTTTTGATTTCAGAACAGCTTATGCAATAAAAGAACATGAACAGACCTTATCTTTACAAAATGAATTCGAAGAAATCAAATTATTATCCTCAATCGCCCTTGATAAATATAAACAAAAAGGATTTAATTATCTCCATTTTGGACTAGTTCAAATAGCAATGAAACCTTTATCAATGAATGCTATTGGTTCACCAATACTTATGCTCTTAAGAGATAAAACTTTATTAAAATTTGAAGATTCGCCCTTGGAGCAGTTCAATCAAACTTATGCAACGGAGCAATTTATTTCAATTAGCCCTAATTTTCAAGTAAGTTTACATGATCCAACGATACTAAATACGCTGGTATTAAATGTTCACTTACCTGAAATTAAATTTGAAAATAATAGACACGGATATCTATTGCTATATAGAATCTATTTTAAGCAATCAACCTCTGAATTTAACCCAAGATGTCTATTACAAGATAATAAAGGAGAAACTACCATATTAGCAGTTAACAGTAAAGACATTCCAAGTGCTACCTATGCACCTAAACAATTAAAATGGGATGAAATAACCATCCTAGATCAATGGAAAATTGAGATTACTCAACCAATAAGGAATTTTGAACAAAGAAATATTTCAAGAATAATTGAACAAAGAGACGGAAAAATAATATTACAATTTGGTTCATTTAGAGAACCAGCACCTCCAAGAATAAGTTCGTATTATTCCCGGCCTTCTTGTTCTGAGTTTCGATCTAAAAAATCGAGTACAGACTCAGAAGTTGAAAGTGTCAATCAAAACGATAATCAAGACATTAAATTTAAAGCACCTATTGCTGAACCAAATAACGACCTATATACGACATCTCCTACGCATTCAGATTTTAAATCTATTAATACAATTACAAAAGAATATGCAATCAATAAACAATATATCAAAGAAGATATCTATTCAAAAGAAAATAATGATAAGAGAAACTGGTATTTCAATACATTTTCTAAAAAACAAACAATAGAATATAGAGAAAAATGGTATAATTGTATGCTATTAAAAGAAATAGACATTCCATTTTTTATATGGTTTGAAACGTATTCAATAGCGTATAACATAGATTACCCGTTTAAACAATTAATACAAGCTCATCTTTAGGACAATTATGGGAACAAGTAGATGGATCTAAAACTAAATCAATACATCCCCCGTTGAAAGATCTAAAAATAAATACATCAAATAGACAAATTATAGCTACACCATTTAAAACTGTTGCAAATAAAGATGATAAAGAACCCGTCTTATTACAAGACATTAAATCTATTTATCAACAAAATAATTATCAAAGTCAAATATTACATACAATATCAAAACAAGTAGATCAAATAGATCATAAATTAAATATGAATGAATATAATAAATTAGAACAAAGTATGCAACATCCTTTTTCATCTACGTCTACACCTATATTTAAACCGATAAATAGACAAGTAATATTTCCCGAAAATGAAATATTAAAATCAATCGCATCTAGATTAGCAAATTTAGACAAGTGTAAAGGAATCAATAATATCAACGAAAACGATAATGAATCTATTCAATCCTCTACTCAATCTGATAATAATGATCAAGAAATAAATCGTATAAGAAATAAAATAAGATCAAATAAACCCTATTATAAAAGACATACTCCACCCGATTTACTATATGAAGAACAATATAATCAAAATAGAAATGTATACACTGGAGATGGAATATAGATGGCAAATCAGAATACCAAATTATGTCTGTATTACAAGAAATGGGTATGGCTTCCATATCCTATAAAGCTAGAGGTAATTCTGATAAACAAGCATGCGTATTACTAATAACTGGTTTTACTGGAGCTTTAAAATATTGGTGGGATAACTCACTAGACGTACCCACTCAAGATTCAATAATTAATCACGTAGAAATAAAAAAGGTAGAAGATAATGATGGTTTTATTGAAGATGTAGAACATCATAATGCTGTAGAAGTCTTAATTTACACAATAACTATGCATTTTGTCGGAAATCCCAATGAGGAATCCGAAAGCAAGAAAATAATTTTAACCAATTTAAGATGTCCAACTTTGGGTGATTTTAAATGGTATAAAGATATTTTTGTCACAAATATATTTCAAAGAAAAGATTGTAATCAACCTTTTTGGAAAGAACGATTTATTTCAGGATTACCATCCTTTCTTGCTGAAAAAATAATCAATAAATTAAAAGAATATTCTGGTGGACAACCTGTCCCTTAGAATACAATAACATATGGCCAATTATTCGCATTTGTTAAAAAAGAAGGATTAGCTTTATGTCAAGAACATAAAGATAAAAAACGTAATGATAAATTCAAATTTAAACAAACAATGGGTTCGTTTTGCGAACAATATGGATATTCAAGACTTAATCCGCCATCAAGAATTAAACATCTAAAACACAGGCAGAATAGGTCAAATAACATTAAGTATTATCAAAAATCAAAACATTACCAAACACCCTTTAATAATAAAAATTCTTCAAACTATCCTAAACAAAAAATTTTTCAAAAGAAACCATTCAATAAATACAATAAATTCAAATCTACAAATAATATGGTCTGCTGGAATTGCAAACGTCCTGGACATAGATCAACGGATTGCAAAATGAAGAAAAAAATAAACGAAATATTCCAAGATCAACCTGATATCCAAGAAAAATTAACAAAACTATTAATATCAGAATCTGAGTTATCAGAAAACGAGTACTCTAGTAATAATTCAGTAAATGAAATAGAAAACTTAAGTGATTCCTCTACCGAATCACAAGAAATTTCTGATAATTTATGTAATTGTAACGTAATCAACGTAATAACTAAAGATAATAATAAACAATTCTTATTAGACATTATAGGCAAAATAAATTATCCTAATATTAAAAGAGAATACTTAACAAAATTAAAAGATATTATATATCAAGAGAATCAATTAGCTACTCCTCAACCGTTTAGTTTAAATAAAATATTTGAAAAATATCCAACTCAAAGTTTATTTAAACAAGTAACAACTGGTGAATTACAACATGAAGTTAAACAACTTAAAACACAAATAAAAGATTTACAAATACTTGTTAATCAACAAGATTTAAAGCAATTACAAATAGACGCTCGTCTATCTTTAATAGAATCACCAAACCTTAATCAAGCATCTTCAAGCAATAAAAATTTAGAAAATAATGATACTTACTTAGACCAAAATGAAGAATATATAAACAATATTAATAAAATAAATTATCAAAAGTGGTATACTAAGATTACATTACATATAGGACATAATTTCAAAATTAATACAATAGCATTACTAGATTCTGGTGCAGACTATAACTGCATTCGAGAAGGTCTTATACCTACTAAATATTATGAAAAAACCACTGAACGCCTTAGCGGCGCCAATGGAAGTAATTTAAAAGTAAAATATAAATTACCATGCGCAAAAATCTGTAATCAAGGATATTGTTTTAAAAACCAATTTATCCTAGTTAAAGATTTAACACAAGAAGTAATATTAGGAACACCATTCTTTACTCAAATTTATCCTTTTAAAGTATCTGAATATGGTATAACAACAAGAGTTGTAGGGACAAAAATGTTATTTGAATTTTTGTTACCTATAAAAACCAAAGAAATATTAGAACTCCAACAAAATACAATACAAAAAACAATTAACTTAATAAATGGAAAACATAAACATATTCAATATTTACAAGATGAAATTTCTTACAAAAAAATAGATGAACAATTAAAATCTCCTTATATAATTAACAAAATAAAAACTATTGAAAACGAATTAATCAAACAAGTATGTTCTGATCTACCCAATGCATTTTGGGAACGAAAACAACATACGGTTAATCTACCCTATATAAAAGATTTTAATGAGAAACTTATACCAACTAAAGCAAGACCTATTCAAATGAATAAAGCATTATTAGAACAATGTCAAAAAGAAATACAAGATTTATTAAATAAAAAATTAATTCGATCATCCAAGTCACCTTGGAGTTGTGCAGCGTTTTATGTAAATAACGCAGCTGAAAAGGAACATGGAGTACCACGACTAGTCATTAATTATAAACCATTAAATGATGTATTACAATGGATTAGGTATCCAATACCCAATAAAAGAGATCTATTAAAAAGATTATACAATGCAAAAATCTTTTCAAAATTCGATATGAAAAGTGGGTTCTGGCAAATACAAATTGCAGAACAAGACAAATATAAAACGGCTTTCACAGTACCCTTTGGTCATTACGAATGGAACGTAATGCCCTTCGGTCTTAAAAACACACCATCAGAATTTCAACATATTATGAATGATATATTTAACAATTCATCAACATTTGTTATAGTTTATATAGACGACGTTCTAATATATTCAACATCAATTGATCAACACTTTAGTCATTTACATACATTTTTAAACATAGTAAAAACCAATGGGTTAGTTTTATCTAAACAAAAAATGAATCTATTCCAAACTAAAATAAGATTTTTAGGACATAATATATATCAAGGTACTATAACACCTATATCAAGATCAATTGAGTTTGCCGATAAATTTCCAAATGAATTAAGAGAAAAGACTCAATTGCAAAGATTCTTAGGATGTTTGAACTATGTTTCAGACTTTCTTCCTAATCTAAGAAAAACTATTCAACCATTATTTCAACGGCTACAAAAAAATCCTAAACCATGGACTAACCAACATACTAATTTAGTAAAACAAGTTAAATTACAAGTTAAAACATTACCATGTCTTTCAATCCCCAATCCTGAAGCTTTTATGATAGTTGAAACTGATGCTTCAGAAATAGGATATGGAGGCATTCTAAAACAAAAATTATCTGACTCTAATAAAGAATCTATAATACGTTTTCATTCTGGAGTCTGGATAGGACCCCAACAAGCTTATTCAACGGTTAAAAAGGAAGTACTTTCAATCGTCAATTGTATTTCAAAATTCCAGGATGACTTGATAAACAAAAAGTTTTTATTAAGAGTTGACTGTAAGTCAGCAAAAGAAATATTACAAAAAATGTTAAAAACTTGGTTTCTAAACAAATATTTGCCCGTTGGCAAGCCATATTATCAGTATTCGATTTTGATATTCAATACATTAAAGGTGAAAATAATTCTTTACCTGATTTTCTAACAAGAGAATATTTGCAGGGAAAAATATCAGATATTCAACAACAACCTATTCAAGATGACAGACCCTAAAAGCAAGAAACCAATGACTGCATCGGACTATATCAAAAATCAACCTCATCTTCAGGGAAAACCCCTGAGTATTCAAAATACCTATTCCGCTCTTGCAGACTTCCCTCCGCTCTCCTATGTGAAGGCGGTGACCACTTTAAAAGGCCAAACTTCTTCACAACCATCCTCTCCTATTCAAACCAATACAAAGTCAAATTACTTCCTTAAACCACAAAAAGAACTTCTATTAACCACCCACTATACAAAACCCATTACCCTCAAAGAGCTCCAAACCTTTACCAATCGAGTTTTTTATGCAGACAGTCTCTACCCTACAGATAATGTACTCAAAAATAGAACTTTCTATGAGTATATTCTAGTAGACTCTGGTTCTGTCGAAATAACTCACTACCCAGACAAAACCAATCCTAACCTTATATCTTATTCAACCTGCAAGATTCTTCGTATACAATCTGTCCAAGAACTTGGATTTATTCATAACCACACAACCAAACCTTTCTCTACCCCCGGTTATCATATTAACGGATATACCTACATCGATTATATCAATGCCTTCTCCCGAACCTTTTATCTAAGAACCTACGATCATTCTTGGTTCATTACCTTTGATCGTAATTGCCCTAAAAACGTCCCTGGTTGGTTCTACGAGTGGTGGCACTGGCTGGGTCCTACCAAGGAAATCTACCCAACAGATATCCTCAAAAACGCCTACCCATTCTATCTAAAACATATTCATCAACAGCCCATTGGGCCTCTAAACCTTATTGCCTTTCACATTGACATGGGAATCCCATGGATAAGTTCATGGCATTTCAACGTTGCCATCTTTCTCCCTAACATGCCTTGCTCATTACTCCGAGAAATACGCATCAAATGGTGGGACAAGTTTAATCTTGACCGCTCTTCCTTAGCCAATATTCAAAATTTTTTTCAAATAAGCAAAGACGTTCACATGGCTATACAGGCTGTCTATAAATCATTACCCCTTCTTCAACCACAACAAATTACTACACCATCTACATCAAAAACCAAACCATCTACAAAACCCCCTTCTAAACCTTCTACTCAGAAAAAACCTACGAGTCCATCTCACTCGACCAGCTCATCAAAATCGGCCTCTCGCCGATCCGCTAAGCAAGCAAAACTACAAAAGATCATCGCCACAATAAGTCAACAAATGGAATCCTCCGATGATGAAGAGGACGATAACCAATCTTTCGACACTATTCAATCAGACGACCCATACGGTGGCCCCTTAGGACAAGATCCATTTGATATTTAAAAAAAAAAACCCAATAATGAGGTTATCTTAACACCTGATAGCAATATCAAAGTTAAGGCTATTCCGAAGTAAACGGCTCTCGGTAAAGAATAATCAAATCCATTTATAGCTGATGCTTTGCTCAAAAGCATGTTGGATGTATAGACATCCAGATAAATTATTCAATGTATATTCTAGTAGACTCTGTATCTTATGTATTTTAATTACTACTTGTACTATCCCGACGAAATTAATAATCTACAGAGTATAGCTGTATGAAAAGAGTATGTATTTAAGAAGTCAAGATCGCAACACCAAGAAAATGGGACCCACCTCCGACATATGGGACCCACTTATACACACAGCAAGCACTCAAAACGTAAGCAATGACGTAAGCAAAATGTCGGCACCACTACAGGACGACACGTAGCAACACACTGACGCAAGCAATGACATAAGCAAGCACCCAACTTTCCCTATAAATACCCAACTCTACTATCAGAGGAAGCACAAGCGATTTCTCGCACAACTTTCTCTCTCTACAAATCTCTCTACAAATCTCTCTACTCTTTGTAATCTCTTTTACTTAGCTCTTGTAATCAAAGTTTTAATAAAAATTACTTTTTCAAAACCACGTCTACGCTAGTAAGTAAATCTAGTACGGACAACGAGAACCCTGAGTCTTCGGACAATATTGGCTCCTTCGACTTATCGTGTGGTTGCACTTCCAAGTATTTGTACCCTCATTCGTCGATAGTATCTCGGTTTTATTAAGAATATTCTGGTGGACAACCTGTCCCTTGGAATACAATAATATATGGCCAATTATTCGCATTTGTTAAAAAAGAAGGATTAGCTTTATGTCAAGAACATAAAGATAAAAAACGTAATGATAAATTCAAATTTAAACAAACAATGGGTTCGTTTTACGAACAATATGGATATTCAAGACTTAATCCGCCATCAAGAATTAAACGTCTAAAACACAGGCAAAATAGGTCAAATAACATTAAGTATTATCAAAAATCAAAACATTACCAAAAACCCTTTAATAATAAAAATTCTTCAAACTATCCTAAACAAAAGAATTTTCAAAAGAAACCATTCAATAAATACAATAAATTCAAATCTACAAATAATATGGTCTGCTGGAATTACAAACGTCCTGGACATATATCCATGGATTGCAAAATGAAGAAAAAAATAAACTAAATATTCCAAGATCAACCTAATATCCAAGAAAAATTAACAAAACTATTAATAACAGAATCTGAGTTATCAGAAAACGAGTACTCTAGTAATAATTCAGTAAATGAAATAGAAAACTTAAGTGATTCCTCTACCGAATCACAAGAAATTTCTGATAATTTATGTAATTGTAACGTAATCAACGTAATAACTAAAGATAATAATAAACAATTCTTATTAGACATTATAGACAAAATAAATGATCCTAATATTAAAAGAGAATACTTAACAAAATTAAAAGATATTATATATCAAGAGAATCAATTAGCTACTCCTGAACCGTTTAGTTTAAATAAAATATTTGAAAAATATCCAACTCAAAGTTTATTTAAACAAGTAACAACTGGTGAATTACAACATGAAGTTAAACAACTTAAAACACAAATAAAAGATTTACAAATACTTGTTAATCAATAAGATTTAAAGCAATTACAAATAGACGCTCGTCTATCTTTAATAGAATCACTAAACCTTAATCAACCATCTTCAAGCAATAAAAATTTAAAAAATAATGATACTTACTTAGACCAAAATGAAGAATATATAAACAATATTAATAAAATAAATTATCAAAAGTGGTATACTAAGATTACATTACATATAGGACATAATTTCAAAATTAATACAATAGCATTACTAGATTCTGGTGCAGACTATAACTGCATTCGAGAAGGTCTTATACCTACTAAATATTATGAAAAAACCACTGAACACCTTAGCGGCGCCAATGGAAGTAATTTAAAAGTAAAATATAAATTACCATGCGCAAAAATCTGTAATCAAGGATGTTGTTTTAAAAACCAATTTATCCTAGTTAAAGATTTAACACAAGAAGTAATATTAGGAACACCATTCTTTACTCAAATTTATCTTTTTAAAATATCTGAATATGGTATAACAACAAAAGTTGTAGGGACAAAAATGTTATTCGAATTTTTGTTACCTATAAAAACCAAAGAAATATTAGAACTCCAACAAAATACAATACAAAAAACAATTAACTTAATAAATGGAAAACATAACCCTATTCAATCTAAAGAAGAAAAAATATCTTAAAGAAAAATAAATGAACAATTAAAATCTCCTTATATAATTAACAAAATAAAAACTATTGAAAACGAATTAATCAAACAAGTATGTTCTGATCTACCCAATGCATTTTGGGAACGAAAACAACATACGGTTAATCTACCCTATATAAAAGATTTTAATGAGAAACTTATACCAACTAAAGCAAGACCTATTCAAATGAATAAAGCATTATTAGAACAATGTCAAAATGAAATACAAGATTTATTAAATAAAAAATTAATTCGATCATCCAAGTCACCTTGGAGTTCTGCAGCGTTTTATGTAAATAACGCAGCTGAAAAGGAACGTGGAGTACCACGACTAGTCATTAATTATAAACCATTAAATGATGTATTACAATGGATTAGGTATCCAATACCCAATAAAAGAGATCTATTAAAAAGATTATACAATGCAAAAATCTTTTCAAAATTCGATATGAAAAGCGGGTTCTGGCAAATACAAATTGCAGAACAAGACAAATATAAAACGGCTTTCACAGTACCCTTTGGTCTTTACGAATGGAACGTAATGCCCTTCGGTCTTAAAAACGCACCATCAGAATTTCAACATATTATGAATGATATATTTAACAATTCATCAAAATTTGCTATAGTTTATATAGACGACATTCTAATATATTCAACATCAATTGATCAACACTTTAGTCATTTACATACATTTTTAAACATAGTAAAAACCAATGGGTTAGTTTTATCTCACCAAAAAATGAATCTATTCCAAACTAAAATAAGATTTTTAGGACATAATATATATCAAGGTACTATAACACCTATATCAAGATCAATTGAGTTTGCCGATAAATTTCCAAATGAATTAAGAGAAAAGACTCAATTGCAAAGATTCTTAGGATGTTTGAACTATGTTTCAGACTTTCTTCCTAATCTAAGAAAAACTATTCAACCATTATTTCAACGGCTACAAAAAATCCTAAACCATGGACTAACCAACATACTAATTTAGTAAAACAAGTTAAATTACAAGTTAAAACATTACCATGTCTTTCAATCCCCAATCCTGAAGCTTTTATGATAGTTGAAACTGATGCTTCAGAAATAGGATATGGAGGCATTCTAAAACAAAAATTATCTGACTCTAATAAAGAATCTATAATACGTTTTCATTCTGGAGTCTGGATAGGACCCCAACAAGCTTATTCAACGGTTAAAAAGGAAGTACTTTCCATCGTCAATTGTATTTCAAAATTCCAGGATGACTTGATAAACAAAAAGTTTTTATTAAGAGTTGACTGTAAGTCAGCAAAAGAAATATTACAAAAAATGTTAAAAACTTAGTTTCTAAATAAATATTTGCCCGTTGGTAAGCCATATTATCAGTATTCGATTTTGATATTCAATACATTAAAGGTGAAAATAATTCTTTACCTGATTTTCTAACAAGAGAATATTTGCAGGGAAAAACATCAGATATTCAACAACAACCTATTCAAGATGACAGACCCTAAAAGCAAGAAACCAATGACTGCAACGGACTATATCAAAAATCAACCTCATCTTCAGGGAAAACCCCTGAGTATTCAAAATACCTATTCCGCTCTTGCAGACTTCCCTCCGCTCTCCTATGTGAAGGCGGTGACCACTTTAAAAGGCCAAACTTCTTCACAAACGTCCTCTCCTATTCAAACCAATACAAAGTCAAATTACTTCCTTAAACCACAAAAACAACATCTATTAACCACCCAATATACAAAACCCATTACCCTCAAAGAGCTCCAAACCTTTACCAATCGAGTTTTTTATGCAGACAGTCTCTACCCTACAGATAATGTACTCAAAAATAGAACTTTGTATGAGTATATTCTAGTAGACTCTGGTTCTGTCGAAATAACTCACTACCCAGACAAAACCAATCCTAACCTTATATCTTATTCAACCTGCAAGATTCTTCGTATACAATCTGTCCAAGAACTTGGATTTATTCATAACCACACAACCATACCTTTCTCTACCCCCGGTTATCATATTAACGGATATACCTACATCGATTATATCAATGTCTTCTCCCGAACCTTTTATCTAAGAACCTACGATCATTCTTGGTTCATTACCTTTGATCGTAATTGCCCTAAAAACGTCCCTGGTTGGTTCTACGAGTGGTGGCACTGGCTGGGTCCTACCAAGGAAATCTACCCAACAGATATCCTCAAAAACGCCTACCCATTCTATCTAAAACATATTCATCAACAGCCCATTGGGCCTCTAAACCTTATTGCCTTTCACATTCACATGGGAATCCCATGGATATGTTCATGGCATTTCAACGTTGCCATCTTTCTCCCTGACATGCCTTGCTCATTACTCCGAGAAATACGCATCAAATGGTGGGACAAGTTTAATCTTGACCGCTGTTCCTTAGCCATTATTCAAAAAAATTTTCAAATAAGCAAAGACGTTCACATGGCTATACAGGCTGTCTCTAAATCATTACCCCTTCTTCAACCACAACAAATTACTACACCATCTACATCAAAAACCAAACCATCTACAAAACCCCCTTCTAAACCTTACTCACTGAAAAAAACCTCACGAGTCCATCTCACTCGACCAGCTCATCAAAATCGGCCTCTCGCCGATCCGCTAAACAAGCAAAACTACAAAAGATCATCGCCATACAATAAGTCAACAAATGGAATCCTCCGATGATGAAGAGGACGATAACCAATCTTTCGACACTATTCAATCAGGCGACCCATACGGTGGCCCCTTAGGACAAGATCCATTTGATATTTAAAAAAAAAAAAAAACCCAATAATGAGGTTATCTTAACACCTGATAGCAATATCAAAGTTAAGGCTATTCGAAGTAGCGTCTCTCGGTAAGAATAATCAAATCCGTTTATAGCTGATGCTTTGCTCAAAGCATGTTGGATGTATAGACATCCAGGATAAATTATTCAATGTATATTCTAGTAGACTCTGTATCTTATGTATTTTAATTACTACTTGTACTATCCCGACGAAATTAATAATCTACAGAGTATAGCTGTATGGAAAGAGTATGTATTTAAGAAGTCAAGATCGCAACACCAAGAAAATTGGACGCACCTCTGACATATGGGACCCACTTATACACACAGCAAGCACTCAAAACGTAAGCAATGACGTAAGCAAAATGTCGGCACCACTATAGGACGCCACGTAGCAACACACTGACGCAAGCAATGACATAAGCAAGCACCCAACTTTCCCTATAAATACCCAACTCTACTATCAGAGGAAGCACAAGCGATTTCTCGCACAACTTTCTCTCTCTACAAATCTCTCTACAAATCTCTCTACTCCTTGTAATCTCTTTTACTTAGCTCTTGTAATCAAAGTTTTAATAAAAATTACTTTTTCAAAACGACGTCTACGCTAGTAAGTAAATCTAGTACGGACAACGAGAACCCTGAGTCTTCGGACAATATTGGCTCCTTCGACTTATCGTGTGGTTGCACTTCCAAGTATTTGTACCCTCATTCGTCGATAGTATCTCGGTTTTATCTTGGTTTATTTTTTGATAATTCATGATTAAAGTTTGTTATTTTTGTCATAATCTCTCTTGAGTTAATTGTAGTATGAGATGTAGATGCAGCATATTTCGGTTTGAAAAACTTTCTAAATGAGGACGCCATGACTTAAATTTTACTTAAACACATACTAGAGAGAGACTTACCAATTCTATGTTGACACAACTGGGGCTTGCCAACGGTCTTACTTCCTTTAGGACTTGCGGCCTGGAACACCTCAGCAACAGTGGTTCGATAGAAGGGTGAGAATCTAGCTAGGAGAGTTTAGGTTGATTTGAGTGGTGGTGCCATTGTTTTAGGAAACGTTTCAAATGAAAATTTGTGCAAAAACTTTAAAACGCTTTGGCTCTGATACCATAAAAAAAAAAAATTTAATGCTTAATAAAACCGAGATACTATCGACGAATGAGGGTACTAATACTTGGATGTGCAACCACACGATAAGTCGAAGGAGCCAATATTGTCCGAAGACTCAGGGTTCTCGTTGTCCGTACTAGATTTACTTACTAGCGTAGACGTGGTTTTGAAAAAGTAATTTTTATTAAAACTTTGATTACAAGAGCTAAGTAAAAGAGATTACAAAAGAGTAGAGATTTGTAGAGATTTGTAGAGAGAAAGTTGTCGAGAAACCTTATATCTACGATAGTAGAGTTGGGTATTTATAAGGAGAAAGTGCTTGGTCATTGTCGGCACCACTATATGGCATCCGTAGTGTGTAACACACTACGCATGCAATGACATAAGCAACACCCAACTTTCCTCTAAATACTTGCTACTATCGAGGAAGCTGCGATTTCTTGAACTTTCTCTCTCTACAAATCTCTCTACAAATCTCTCTACTCTTTGTAATCTCTTTTACTTAGCTCTTGTAATCAAAGTTTTAATAAAAATTACTTTTTCAAAACCACGTCTACGCTAGTAAGTAAATCTAGTACGGACAACGAGAACCCTAAGTCTTCGGACAATATTGGCTCCTTTGACTTATCGTGTGGTTGCACTTCCAAGTATTTTTTTTGTTTCTTCATATTCACATCAGTAGGTATTGTTTAAGCCTCCATGTGTGTGTTATGGCTAGAACTCCCAAACTTACCATTACAAACTCCTATAAGATTCTATGAACTAACAGAACTGTGGGATAAGCTATAATGCTTGTTTCTTAGTTTGACTTGCTCCTCCACATTGGTAGCATGCTTCATAACGTCATCAAGGGTCTAAAAAGGCTGAAGCTTAGCCTTCAATGAAGTTTCATCACACAAACATTGTACAAAGCCTACAATGACTCTTTATTCTGACCTTTGAACATCTAATTGAAATTGTAAGAGATCTAACTCATTTGACTAAATTTCAACACTTCTATTCACTCTCAATTAAACCTTCCAGGCATAACTCTTGTTTTGGGACTATCAGCTTCAAAATGGTCAAATCCTTGTCAACAAAATCATTGTTTCTTCATATTCATATCAATAGGTGTTGTTTAAGCCTCTACGTGTATCTTCTGGATACAACTACCAAATTCACCATTAGAAAGTCTTATGGGATTCTAAGAACAAACAGAACTATGGGATCAGCTATAATACTTGTTTCTTACTTTGACTTGCTTCTCCACCTTGGTAGTGTGCTTCAACACATCATCAAGGGTCCTAAAAGGCTGAAACTTAGCCTTTTAGGAAGTTTCATCACTCAAACTTTGTACAAATCTTACAATGGCTCTTTGTTGCGGCTCTTGAGCATCTCAAAGCAATTGTAATAGATCCAATTCCTTTGACTACATTTCAACACTTCTATTAACTCTCATTTGTACCTTGAACTGTCATAACTCCGGTTTTGGGACTATCAGCTTGAAAATGGTCAAATCCTTTTCAACGAAAGCATTGTTTCTTCATATTCACATCAATAGGTGTTGTTTAAGCATCTATGTGTGTCTTCTGGCTACAACTCCCAAATTCACCATTAGAAACTCCTATGGGATTTTAAGAACTAACAGAATTGTGGGATCAACTATATTATTTGTTTCTTACTTTAACTTGCTTCTCCACCTTGGTAGTATGCTTTATCAAGTCATCAAGGGTCCTAAAAGGCTGAAACTTAGCATTTGATGAAGTTTCATCACTCAAACCTTGTACAAATCTTACAATGGCACTTTGTTGCGGTTCTTGAACATCTCAAAGCAATTGTAATAGATCCAATTCCTTCGACTACATTTCAACACTTATATTAACTCTCATTTGTACCTTGAAATGTCATAACTCCGGTTTTGGGACTTTCAGATAGAAACTGGTCAAATCCTTGTCAACGAAATCATTGTTTCTTCATATTCACAACAATAGTTGTTGTTTATGCCTTCATCTTTTTCTTCTAGCTACAACTCCCAAATTCACCATTAGAAACTCCTGTGAGATTCTAAGAACTAAGAGAACTGTGGGATCAGCTATAATGCTTGTTTCTTACTTTGACTTGCTTCTCCACCTTGGTAATATGCTTCATCACGTCATCAAGGGTCCTAAAAGGCTGAAACTTAGCCTTTGATAAAGTTTTATCACTCAAACCTTGTACAACTCTTACAATGGCTCTCAGTTGCGGCTCTTGAACATCTCAAAGCAATTGTAATATATCTAATTCCTTTGACTACATTTCAACACTTTTATTAACTCTCATTTGTACATACAAATGTCATAACTCCATTTTTGGGACTATCAGATTGAAAATGGTCAAATCCTTATGTGAAAGCATTGTTTCTTCATATTCACATCAATAGGTATTGTTTAAGCCTCCATGTGTGTGTTATGGCTAGAACTCCCAACCTTTCCATTACAAACTCCTATAAGATTCAATGAACTAACAGAACTGTGGGACAAGCTATAATGCTTGTTTCGTAGTTTGACTTGCTCCTCCACATTGGTAGCATGCTTCATAACGTCATCAAGGGTCTAAAAAGGCTGAAGTTTAGCCTTCAATGAAATTTCATTACGCAAACATTGTACAAAGCCTACAACGACTCTTTGTTACGGCCTTTGAACATCTAAATGAAATTGTAAGAGATCTAACTCATTTGACTAAATTTCAACACTTATATTCACTCTCAATTGAACCTTCTACGCATAACTCTGCTTTTGGGACTATCAGCTTGAAAATGGTCAAATCCTTGTCAACGAAATCAATGTTTGTTCATATTCATATCAATAGGTGTTGTTTAAGCCTCTATGTGTGTCTTCTGGATACAACTCCCAAATTCACCATTAGAAAGTCTTATGGGATTCTAAGAACAAACAGAACTATGGGATCAGCTATAATGCTTGTTTCTTACTTTGACTTGCTTCTCCACCTTGGTAGTGTGCTTCAACACATCATCAAGGGTCCTAAAAGGCTGAAACTTAGCCTTTTAGGAAGTTTCATCACTCAAACTTTGTACAGATCTTACAATGGCTCTTTGTTGCGGCTCTTGAGCATCTCAAAGCAATTGTAATAGATCCAATTCCTTTGACTACATTTCAACACTTCTATAAACTCTCATTTGTTCCTTGAACTGTCATAACTCCGGTTTTGGGACTATCAGCTTGAAAATGGTCAAATCCTTTTCAACGAAAGCATTGTTTCTTCATATTCACATCAATAGGTGTTGTTTAAGCCTCTATGTGTGTCTTCTGGCTACAACTCCCAAATTCACCATTAGAAACTCCTATGGGATTTTAAGAACTAACAGAATTGTGGGATCAACTATAATATTTGTTTCTTACTTTAACTTGCTTTGCCACCTTGGTAATATGCTTCATCAAGTCATCAAAGGTCCTAAAAGGCTGAAACTTAGCATTTGATGAAGTTTCATCACTCAAACCTTGTACAAATCTTACAATGGCTCTTTGTTGCGGTTCTTGAACATCTCAAAGCAATTGTAATAGATCCAATTCCTTCGACTACATTTCAACACTTATATTAACTCTCATTTGTACCCTGAAATGTCATAACTCTGGTTTTGGGACTTTCAGATAGAAACTGGTCAAATCCTTGTCAACGAAATCATTGTTTCTTCATATTCACAACAATAGTTGTTGTTTATGCCTTCATCTTTTTATTCTAGTTATAACTCCCAAATTCACCATTAGAAACTCCTATGAGATTCTAATAACAAAGAGAACTGTGGGATCAGCTATAATACTTGTTTCTTACTTTGACTTGCTTCTCCACCTTGGTAATATGCTTCATCACGTCATCAAGGGTCCTAAAAGGCTGAAACTTAGCCTTTGATAAAGTTTTATCACTCAAACCTTGTACAACTCTTACAATGGCTTCCAGTTGCGGCTCTTGAACATCTCAAAGCAATTGTAATAGATCTAATTCCTTTGACTACATTTCAAAACTTTTATTAACTCTCATTTGTACATACAAATGTCATAACTCCGTTTTTGGGACTATCAGCTTCAAAATGGTCAAATCCTTTATGTAAAGCATTGTTTCTTCATATTCACATCAATAGGTATTGTTTAAGCCTCCATGTGTGGGTTATGGCTAGAACTCCCAAACTAGCCATTACAAACTCCTATGCGATTCTAATAACTAACAGAACTTTGGGATAAGCTATATTGCTTGTTTCTTACATTGACTTGCTTCTCCACCTTGGTAGCATGCTTCATAACGTCATCAAGGGTCTAAAAAGGCTGAAGTTTAGTCTTCAATGAAATTTCGACATGCAAACATTGTACAAAGCCTACAATGACTCTTTGTTACGACCTTTGAACATCTAATTGAAATTGTATGAGATCTAACTCATTTGACTAAATTTCAACACTTCTATTCACTCTCAATTAAACCTTCCAGGCATAACTCTGGTTTTGGGACTATCAGCTTGAAAATGGTCAAATCCTTGTCAACAAAATCATTGTTTCTTCATATTCATATCAATAGGTGTTGTTTAAGCCTCTACGTGTGTCTTCTGGATACAACTACCAAATTCACCATTAGAAAGTCTTATGGGATTCTAAGAACAAACAGAACTATGGGATCAGCTATAATGCTTGTTTCTTACTTTGACTTGCTTCTCCACCTTGGTAGTGTGCTTCAACACATCATCAAGGGTCCTAAAAGGCTGAAACTTTGCCTTTGATGAAGTTTCATCACTCAAACCATGTAAAAATCTTACAATGGATCTTTGTTGCGGCTCTTGAACATCTCAAAGCAATTGTAATAGATCCAATTCCTTTGACTACATTTCAACACTTCTATTAACTCTCATTTGTACCTTGAAATGTCATAACTCTGGTTATGGGACTATCAGCTTGAAAATGGTCAAATCCTTGTCAACGAAAGCATTGTTTCTTCATATTCACATCAATAGGTGTTGTTTAAGCCTCCATGTGTGTCTTCTGGCTACAACTCCCAAATTCACCATTAGAAACTCCTATGGGATTGTAAGAACTAACAGAATGTGGGATCAACTATAATATTTGTTTCTTACTTTAACTTGCTTCTCCACCTTGGTAGTATGCTTCATCAAGTCATCAGGGGGTATTAAAAGGCTGAAACGTAGCCTTTGATGAAGTTTCATCACTCAAACCTTGTACTCATCTTACAATTGCTCTTTGTTTGCGGCTCTTGAACATCTCAAAGCAATTGTAATAGATCAATTCCTTCGACCACATTTCAACACTTCTATTAACTCTCATTTGTACCTTGAAATGTCATAACTCTTGTTTTGGGACTTTCAAATAGAAAATGGTCAAATTCATGTCAACAAAATCATTGTTTCTTCATATTCACATCAATAGTTGTTGTTTATGCCTTCATCTTTTTCTTCTAGCTACAACTCCCAAATTCACCATTAGAAACTCCTAAGAGATTCTAAGAACTAACATAACTGTGGAATCAGCTATAATGCTTGTTTCTTACTTTGACTTGCTTCTCCACCTTGGTAATATGCTTCATCACGTCATCAAGGGTCCTAAAAGGCTGAAACTTAGCCTTTGATAAAGTTTTATCACTCAAACCTTGTACAACTCTTACAATGGCTCTCAGTTGCGGCTCTTGAACATCTCAAAGCAATTGTAATAGATCTAATTCCTTTGACTACATTTCAAAACTTTTATTAACTCTCATTTGTACCTAGAAATGTCATAACTCCGTTTTTGGGAGTATTAGCTTAAAAATGGTCAAATCCTTGTCAACTAAAGCATTGTTTCTTCATATTCACATCAATAGGTATGGTTTAAGCCTCCATGTGTGTGTTATGGCTAGAACTCCCAAAATTACTATTACAAACTCCTATAAGATTCTATGAACTAACAGAACTGTGGGATAACCTATAATGCTTGTTTCTTAGTTTGACTTGCTCCTCCACATTGGTAGCATGCTTCATAACGTCATCAAGGGTCTAAAAAGGCTGAAGTTTAGTCTTCAATGAAATTTCGACATGCAAACATTGTACAAAGCCTACAACGACTCTTTGTTACGGCCTTTGAACATCTAAATGAATTTGTAAGAGATCTAACTCATTTGACTAAATTTCAACACTTCTATTCACTCTCAATTGAACCTTGAAGGCATAACTCTGGTTTTCAGACTATTAGCTTGAAAATAGTCAAATCCTTGTCAATCCAAAATCATTGTTTCTTCATATTCATATCAATAGGTGTTGTTTAAGCCTCTATGTGTGTCTTCTGGATACAACTCCCAAATTCACCATTAGAAAGTCTTATGGGATTCTAAGAACAAACAGAACTATGGGATCAGCTATAATGCTTGTTTCTTACTTTGTCTTGCTTCTCCACCTTGATAGTATGCTTCATCACATCATCAAGGGTCCTAAAAGGCTGAAACTTAGCCTTTTAGGAAGTTTCATCACTCAAACCTTGTACAAATCTTACAATGGCTCTTTGTTGTGGCTCTTGAACATCTCGAAGCAATTGTAATAGATCCAATTCCTTTGACTACATTTCAACACTTCTCTTAACTCTCATTTGTACCTTAAAATGTCATCATTCTGGTTTTGGGACTATCAGCTTGAAAATGGTCAAATCCTTTTCAACGAAAGCATTGTTTCTTCATATTCACATCAATAGGTGTTGTTTAAGCCTCTATGTGTGTCTTTTGGCTACAACTCCCAAATTCACCATTAGAAAGTCGTATGGGATTCTAAGAACTAACAGAATTGTGGGATAAGCTATAATACTTGTTTCCTACTTTGACTTGCTTCTCCACCATGGTAGTGCTTCCATCAAGTCATCAAGGGTACTAAAGCGCTGAAACGTAGCCTTTGATGAAGTTTCCTCCTCAAACCTTGTCCTAATCTTACAATGGTTCTTTGTTAGCGGCTCTTGAACATCTTAAAGCAATTTTAAGAGATTAAATTCCTTTGACTACATTTCAAAACTTCTATTAACTCTCATTTGTACCTTGAAATGTCATAACTCCGGTTTTGGGACTTTCGAGATAGAAAATGGTCAAATCCTTGTCAACGAAATCATTGTTTCTTTATATTTACATCAATAGTTGTTGTTTATGCCTTCATCTTTGTCTTCTAGCTACAACTCCCAAATTCTCCATTAGAAACTCCTATGAGTATCTAAGAACTAACAGAACTGTGGGATCAGCTATAATGCTTGTTTCTTACTTTGACTTGCTTCTCCACCTTGGTAATATGCTTCATCACGTCATCAAGGGTCCTAGAAGGATGAAACTTAGCCTTTGATGAAGTTTTATCACTCAAACCTTGTACAACTCTTACAATGGCTCTCAGTTGCGGCTCTTGAATATCTCAAAGTAATTGTAATAGATCCAATTCGTTTGACTACATTTCAACAGTTTTATTAACTCTCATTTGTACCTAGAAATGTCATAACTCCGGTTTTGGGACTATCAGCTTGAAAATGGTCAAATCCTAGTCAACGAAAGCATTGTTTCTTCATATTCACATCAATAGGTATTGTTTAAGCCTCCATGTGTGTGTTCTGGCTAGAACTCCCAAACTTACCTTTACAAACTCCTATAAGATTCTATGAACTAACAGAACTATGGGATAAGCTGTAATGCTTGTTTCTTACTTTGACTTGCTCCTCCACATTGGTAGGATGCTTTATAACGTCATCAAGGGTCTAAAAAGGCTAAAGCTTAGCCTTCATATTAACATTATGCCTCCATATGTGTCTTCATGCTACAACTCCCAAATTCACCATTAGAAAATCCTATGAGATTCTATGAACTAAAACTTAATATATCAAATTCCTTTGACTACATTTTAACACTTCTATTAACTTTCATTTGTTCCTTGAAATGTCATAACTCCGGTTTTTAGGACTATCAGCTTGAAAATGTTCAAACCCTTGTCACTTAAAACATTGTTTCTTCATATCCACATCAATAGGTATTGTTTAAGCCTCCATGTATGTGTTACGGCTACAACTATCAAACTCACCATTACAAACTCCTATGAGATTCTATGAACTAACAGATCTGTGGGATAAGCTATAATGCTTATTTCTTACTTTGACTTGCTCCTCCACCTTGGTAGCATGCTTCATAACATCATCAAGGATCGTAAAAGGCTGAAGCTCAGTCTTTGATGGCTATCTGTTGCGGCTTTTGAACATCTCAAAGCAATTGTAGAAGATCTAATTCCTTGTCAACGACAGCGTTATTTCTTCATATTCACATTAATAGGTGTTGTTTAAGCCTCCATGTGTGTCTTCTTGCTAAAAATCCCAAATTCACCATTAGAAACTCCTATGGGATTCTAAGAACTAACAGAACTGTGGGATCAGCTATAATGCTTGTATCTCAATTTGACTTGCTTCTCCACCTTGGTAGTATGCTTCATCACGTCATCAAGGGTCCTAAAAGGCTGAAACTTAGCTTTTGATGAAGTTACATCACTCAAACCTTGAACAAATTTTACAATGGCTCTCTGTTGCAGCTTTTGAACATCTCAAAGCAATTGTAATAGATCCAATTCTTTTGACTACATTTCAACACTTTTATTAACTCTTATTTGTATCTTGAAATGGCTTAACTACAGTTTTGGGACTATCAGCTTGAAAATTGTCAAATCCTTGTCAACGAAAGCATCGTTTCTTCATATTCACATCAATATGTGTTGTTTAAGCCTCCATGTGTGTCTTCTGGCTACAACTCCGAAATTCACTATTAGAAAGTCTTATGGGATTCTAAGAACAAACAGAATTATGGGATCAGCTATAGTGCTTGTTTCTTACTTTGACTTGCTTCTCCACCTTGGTAGTATGCTTCAACACAACATCAAGGGTCCTAAAAGGCTGAAACTTAGCCTTTTAGGAAGTTTCATCACTCAAACCTTGTACAAATCTTACAATGGCTCTTTGTTGTGGCTCTTGAACATCTTAAAGCAATTGTAATAGATCCAATTCCTTTGACTACATTTCAACCCTTCTCTTAACTCTCATTTGTACCTTAAAATGTCATCATTATGGTTTTGGGACTATAACCTTGGAAATGGTCAAATCCTTGTCATGAAAGCATTGTTTCTTCATATTCACATCAATAGATGTTGTTTAAGCCTCCATGTGAATCTTCTTGCTACAACTCCCAAATTCACCATTAGAAACACCTATGGGATTCTAAGAACTAACGGTATTGTGGGATCAGCTCTAATGCTTGTTTCTTACGTTGACTTGCTTCTCCCGTTGGTAGTATTCTTCATCATGTTATCAAAAAGATCCTAAAAGCAAAAGCTTAGCCTTTGATGAAGTTTCATCACTCAAACCTTGTACTAATCTTACAATGGCTCTTTGTTGCGGCTCTTAAACATCTCAAAGCAATTGTAATATATCCAATTCCTTTGACTATATTTCAATACTTCTATTAACTCTCATTTGTACCTTGAAATGTCATAATTCTGGTTTTGTGACTATCAGATAGAAAATGGTCAGATCCTTGTCAACGAAACCATTGTTTCTTCATATTCACATCAATAGGTGTTGTTCATGCCTCCATGTGTGTCTTACGGCTACAACTCCCAAATTCACCATTAGAAACTCCTATGAGATTCTATGAACTAACTGAACTATGGGATCAACTATAATGCTTGTTTCTTACATTAACTTGCTTCTTCACCTTGGTAGTATGCTTCAAGCGTCATCAAGGGTCCTAAAAAGCTGAAACATAGCATTTGATGAAGTTTCATCACTCAAACCTTGTACAAATCTTACAATGGCTTTTTGTTGCGGTTCTTGAACATGTCAAAGCAATTGTAATAGATCAGATTCCTTTGACTACATTTCAACACTTTTATTAACTCTCATTTGTACCTAGAAATGACATAACTCCGATTTTGGGATTATTAGCTAGAAAATAGTCAAATCCTTGTCAAGGAAAGCATTGTTTCTTTATATTCACAGGTATTGTTTAAGCCTCCATGTGTGTGTTACTGCTACAACTCCCAAACTCACAGAACTGTGGAATCAGCTATAATGCTTGTTTCTCAATTTGACTTGATTCCTCACCTTGGTAGTATGCTTCATCATGTCATCAAGTCTCCTAAAAGGATGAAACTTAGTTTTTAATGAAGTTTCATCACTCAAACCTGTACAAATCTTACAATGACTCTTTATTCTTGACCACGAAGATCTCAAAGCAATTGTAATAGATCCAATTCTTTTGACTACATTTCAACACTTTTATTAACTCTTATTTGTACATTGAAATGGCATAACTACGGTTTTGGGACTAGCAGCTTGAAAATTGTTAAATCCTTGTCAGCGGTTTCTTTATATTCACATCAATATGTGTTGTTTAAGCCTCCATGTGTGTCAATCGGCTACAACTCCCAAATTCACCATTAGAAAGTCTTATGGGATTCTAAGAACAAACAGAACTATGGGATCAACTATAATGCTTGTTTCTTACTTTGACTTGCTTCTCCACCTTGGTAGTATGATCAACCGTCTTCAAGGGTCCTAAAAGGCTGAAACTTAGCCTTTTAGGAAGTTTCATCCTCAAACCTTGTACAAATCTTACAATGGCTTTTTGTTGCGGTTCTTGAACATCTCAAAGCAATTGTAATAGATCCAGTTCCTTTGACTACATTTCAACACTTTTATTAACTCTCATTTGTACCTAGAAATGACATAACTCCGATTTTGGGATTATCAGCTTGAAAATAGTCAAATCCTTGTCAAGGAAAGCATTGTTTCTTTATATTCACATCAATAGGTATTGTTTAAGCCTCCATGTGTGTGTTCTTGCTACAACTCCCAAACTCACCATTACAAACTCCTATGAGATTCTCTGAACTATCAGAACTGTGGGATAACTATGATGTTTTTTTCTTCCTTTGACTTGTTCCTCCACCTTGGTAGCATGTTTCATAACGTCATCAAGGGTCAAAAAGGCTGAAGCTTAGCCTTGATGAAGTTTCATTACTTGAACATTGTACAAAGCCTACAATGACTTTTTATTCTGACGCTTTGAACATCTCAATGAAATTATAAGAGATCTAACTCATTTGACTAAATTTCAACACTTATATTCACTCTCAATTGAACCTTGTAGTCATAACATTGTTTTTGGGACTATCATCTTGAAATTGGTAAAATCCTTGTCAATAAAAACATTGTTTGTTCATATTAACATTAATAAGTGTTGTTTATGCCTCCATATGTGTCTTATTGCTACAACTCCCAAATTCACCATTAGAAAATCCTATGAGATTCTATGAACTAACAGAACTGTGGGATAAGCTATAATGCTGATATGATTATGGCCAGCAAGGATGAGGAACCTATGCAACATGGAGCGTAAAGAGGAGCAAAGGCAGCAACGAACCGAGCTACAAGGAGCTGAAGATTTATGCATTTCTCCGGGTCCTATCACTCGGTCTAAACAAGAGAAGCTCAAGACCACTTTGCAACATCTCCTCAACACCATCTCGGGCAGTTTGGTGTGTGCTAATCCAACCACATTGGTTGTGATACAAGCCACCTAAACATTTATCAAGAGAGGTGATATGACTTATACTCTTTTCCCTTCATTTGGTTTTGTCCCAATGGGTTTTCCAAATAAGGTTTTTTAATGAGGTAAGCCATATCACTCACTCATCAACCTCTTGATAAAGCCCATCTCTACCTCCTATCCAAGTGAAGCACAGCCCAAGTCCAATAAGAGTTCAGCCGAAAATCTCAAGACTTGAAGAGTCCTTTTTATGTTCAAACTTTGTTTTAAATGTTGTGTTAATTTCGAGATTTTCCTTTACTCTCTTGTTGATTTAAACTCATGTAAGACTTCATTTCTAATTATCAAACATCTTTTCATATTCTAAAACTCTCTGGAACTTGTTTGTTCATCCTTGCTTAAAGTGATCGGATCTTCATCCTCACACCAAGTAAGTCGAAAGTCTTAGGATCTTTCACACTCCTAGGAAGTTTCATCTCGATCCACCCCTTGTTCACGCATCTAGGGTCTTCACCCACGTCCAGAGCAAGCCTGAAAGTCCAAAGGATCACCATCCCTTTGGAAGTTCGCATCAACCCCCCAAGACTCATCGGATCACTCCTTGTTCTTCACCTTTCATCTCTTCGCATCACTCATCTTGTCACCAACCCTCCACAACCTCTTGGAGTAGCATTCAGGGACTTGATCCTCACCTAGGATCATATCAAGTGGTATCAGAGCTGACTCCACGCCAGGTTGTATCTCTTCCGATCTGATATACCTTTTCACATTCCGATCTGTATTATCTGTTGACTGTTGGAATTTTCATAAATTCGTCTTGTCTGATAAAATCGTGAGATCGGTTGAATCTGCTTCAAAAAAGAGTCTAGTATTTGTTAAAATTGATTCTAGAATTTTTGAACATGTTTTAATAATTTTCGAAGCTGATTTCGTCGAACAGTCACATTTAGAGGTTATCAGAATTTGAACAGTTATTGTCGTGCAACTTGCTTGAATTGTTTTAAAATCATTGGTTAATCCTAAAATCGTGAATTTGTTGCATTGAAACCATGATTAAGTCTAGTATTTGTTAAAATTGTCTCTGGAATTTTTGAACGTAATTTGACATTTTATTCTGATTGATCAATTCAAACTGTCGATTAGGGTTACTTGTCAAGTAATTTGTGTTGTTCTTGTTGTGATTGAACATTTCACTAGTTTACTTGTTGGATTCTGATCAGGCACCATGGCAGGGACTAGCCATGATGAACAAGATCTTCCAACTCCAACAAGCAACTTATGGAATCCTTCAAAGCAATGATGGTTGAGAGTATGGCTAATATGAAAGCAGATTTAGAGGTCCATCAACAACCGATTCGAGAACATCAACAACCTGTGATGGAAGAACAACTTAGGAGGCACCTACGACCTTCTGATGCTGAGCACTACTATAGTCAGACTTCTCGATCAAACCGTCCTCGAAGACAGCCAAGAAGATGAAACCGCTAGAAATCACCAAACCGCTACTCGATATCCTTTGGCGGAGTGAAGATAGAGATTCCGTTTTTCCATGGAACCAATAAACCTGAAGAATATCTTGAGTGGGAAAGAGGGTAGAGATTATCTTTGATTGCGGGGAGTTTACTCAAAAGATTAAGGTCAGACTAGCCAACCGCATTCAGGATTATGCTCTAAGATGGTGGGATCAGTTGGTAGCGTCTAGAAGAAGAGCTGAAGATATACCGGTTGAAACTTGGACTCAACTAAAAGATCATTATGAGGAAAAGGTTCGTACCAAGTCACTACCACAGGAACTTCATCTTAAGCTTCGCAACTTGTCTCAAGGCAGTAGGTCCGTTGAAGACTATTTCAAGGAAATGGAAACCTTGTTACTCGAGCCGATATTCAAGAAGACAATGAAGCTACTATGGCCAGATTTATGGGAGGTCTTGACAAAGACATCATTGAGAGGCTGGAGGTACACCATTATGTTGAGCTAGAAGAGCTTCTCCACAAAGCTATCATGTTTGAAAAACAACTCAAGAGGAAGAGCTCTAGGCCGGATACAACTCTGCCAAGTTCAGCAAAGACTACAAGCCTAAGGATTACAAACCGCTTGCCAAGCCTAAGATAGGGAGGCCTCCGCTCAAAGGAATTGATCAGGATCAAGCACCAAGGCTAGAAATTCAGTGTTTTTAAGTGCAAAGGTTTGACCACTACTCCCGTTCAGGCTCCAATCAGAGAACCATAGTTATTAGGAACAAGCGAGATAGACTCAGAGGAAGATCACTGGAAACTGAACCTTTAGAGGAACCACTTAGATTGCGGAGTTCGGACAACTCTTGGCCACTAGAAGAACCCTTAGCCTACACATTCAGGCGAGAAAAATGAGCAACGAGAAAACCTCTTCCACACTCGTTGCCTAGTTCAAAAAGTCTGCAGCCTAGTGATTGATGGTGGTAGCTGTACCAGCGTCATAAGCCAGTCTATGGTTGATAAGCTCGGACACACCATCACTAAAGAGCTAAGCCGTATATGCTGCAATGGCTTAATGATGAGAGGAATTGGAAGTCAAAAACCAGGTCATAGTTCCTTTGTCTATAGGAAAATATGAAGATGAGGTCCTATGTGATATTTTACCAATGGATGCTGGACATATTTTGCTTGGAAGACCTTGGCAATCTGATCGAAGAGTCATGCGCGATGGATTTACTAACAGATACTCGTTTGAGTTTAAGGGCAGAAAGAACATCCTTGTACCTTTAACTCCTCAAAGAGTTCATCTAGATCAAATGGCCTTGAAGAAAAGTAAACCCACTTCGAAGCCAAGCTCAAAGAACCGGCCAACCTTATGATCACGCCTAGCAAGGAGTTACCCCTCTTCCCTCTTTTTGTGTTTAAAGAATGTTTTCATATTAACCAAATGGTGCAGAAATTCCTAGCAAAATTCAATATCTTTTAAAGGAATTCAAAGATGTTTTTCTGGAAGAACCTCCCCAAGGTTTGCCGCTCAATCCGTGGCATCGAACACCAAATCGATTTCTACCGGGCGTCTCTTCCCAATAAACCAGCCTACGAACCAACCCTATAGAAACTAAGGAGCTCAACGACAAGTCACCGAGCTCATGGAGAAAGGACATATCAGCGGCATGAGTCCATGTGCCGTATCCGTTTTGCTTGTCTAGAAGAAAGATGGTAGCTGGAGGATGTGTGTCGATTGCCGTGCTATCAACAATATCACTGTAAAATGTCGACATTCCATACCTAGATTAGATGATATGCTTGATGAATTGCATGGTTCTTGCATTTTTTCTAAGGTAGATCTTAGGCGGGTACCATCAGATTAGGATGCAAGAAGGGATGAATGGAAAACTGCATTTAAAACTAAGCATGGTTTGTATGAATGGTTAGTCATGCCTTTTGGGTTAACAAAGCACCTAATACGTTCATGAGGCTAATGAACCACGTTCTTAGATCATTCATAGAGTCGTTTTGTGGTAGTATACTTCGATGACATTTTAATCTATAGCATGCTTAGATGAACATGTGGAGCATCTTAGAAAGGTTTTAGAAGTGCTTAGGAAGGAAACCTTGTATGCTAATCTTAGCAAATGTACTTTTGGAGCGGATAACCTTGTCTTTTTAGGCTTTGTTGTGAGTACAGATGGTATCAAGGTTGATGAAGAGAAGATCGAGCTATTAGAGATTGGCGAGTCCAAAGACTGTTAGTGAAGTAAGCTTCCATGGTTTAGCCGGTTTCTACAGGAGGTTTGTTAAAGACTACAGCACTTTAGCACGCCCCACTCATGGAGGTTATCAAGAAGAATGTCAGATTCAAGTGGGAACAAGCTCAAGAGAATGCATTTCAAACCTTGAAAGAAGCTAACACATGCCGGTTTTTATCTCTTCCTAATTTCGATAAAATTTTTGAAATTGAATGTGATGCCTCAGAAATTGGTATTGGTGCTGTTCTTATGCAGGAGATGAAGCCCATAGCTTACTTTAGTGAAAAGCTTGGGCGCCACACTCAATTATCCGACTTACGACAAGGAGTTCTATCAGCTTGTTAGGGCTTTGCAAACTTGGCAACATTATCTTTGGCCAAGGTTTGTTATCCACACAGATCATGAATCTCTCAAGCATCTCAAGGGACAACAAAAGCTGAACAAGAGACACGCCAAGTGGGTTGAATTCATCGAGACATTTCCGTCGTCATTAAGTACAAGAAAGGTAAGGAGAATGTAGTAGCCGATGCTCTTTCTGGAGGTACGTTCTTTTGAATTCTCTTGAGGTTAAGTTGCTAGGGTTTGAACAAATCAAAGAACTATATGCTAGTGATGATGACTTCAAAGAAACCTATGCTGCATGTGAAAAATTTGGTGTTGGAAAATATTTTCGGAGTGATGGATTTTTATTTTACGATAATCGCCTATGTGTGCCTAACTCCTCCTTGCGAGATGTGTTTGTTCAAGAAGCCCATGCAGGTGGACTTATGGGACATTTTGGCGTGTAAAGACTTCAAGTGTACTCGTGAGCACTTCTTTTGGCCGCACATGCAAAGTGATGTCGAAAAAGCTTGTCAAAGATGTATAACGTGTAAGCAAGCTAAATCGACAATTCAGAATCACGGTTTGTATACCCCTCTTCCTATTCCCTTGCATCCTTGGCACGACTTATCCATGGATTTTGTAGTTGGGTTGCCTAGGACTAAGACTGGAAAAGATTCAGTATTGGTGGTAGTTGATAGGTTCTCTAAAATGGCTCACTTCATACCTTGCCATAAAACCGACGATGCCGTTAATATAGCTGGGTTGTTCTTTAGAGAAGTCGTTAGGTTGCATGGAATGCCTAGAACTATTGTTTCGGATAGGTATACCAAATTTCTTAGTTATTTTTGGAAAACCCTTTGGTCTAAGTTAGGAACCAAGCGTTGTTTCTCCACCAATGTCACCTACAATCCGATGGCCAAACTGAAGTAAATCAATAGAACCTTATCCACTCTGTTACGTGCTATAATTAAAAAGAACCTTAGGACTTGGGAAGAATGTCTGCCTCATGTTGAATTTGCTTATAATCATGCTAGACATTCCGCATCTAAGTATTCACCTTTTAAAATTGTTTATGGGTTCAATCCCATCTCACCTTTGGATCTAATGCCTTTACCGGAGAAATGAAAGGATAAGTCTTGATGGTAAGAAAAAGGCTGAGCTTGTGAAACAGATCCATGAGAAGGCTCAGAACAACATAGAGCACAAGACCAAGTTATGCGCTAAGCATGCAAACAAGGGCAAAAGTTTATGGAGTTTAAGAAGGGACTTGCTGTTGGTTCATTTGAGAAAAGAGCAGTTCCCTAACGAGAAAAATCCAAGCTTATGCCCAGGATTGATGGTCCATTCAAATCATCAAGAAGATCAGCGACAACGGCTACAGCTTGATCTCCAAGGTAAGTACAATGTGAGTTAGAGTTTAATATTACTGATTTGGTTCCTTATTTTGCAGATGGAAACAGATTTGAGGTCAAATCCATTTCAAGAGGGGAGGATGATATGATTATGGCCAGCAAGGATGAGGAACCTATGCAACATGGAAGGCGCGAAGAGCAAAGGCAGCAGCTTGAACCGAAGCTACAAGGAGCTAAAGATTTATGCATTTCTCCGAGTCCTATCACTCGGTCTAAACAAAAGGCTCAAGACCACTTTGCAACATCTCCTCGACACCATCTCGGGCAGTTTGGTGTGTGCTAATCAGCCAATTGGTTGTGATACAAACCACCTAAACATTTTATCAAGAGGAGTGATATGACTATACTCTTTTCCCTTCATTTGGTTTTTTGTCCCAATGGGTTTTTCCAAATAAGGTTTTAATAAGGGTAAGCCATATCACTCACTCCATCAACCTCTTGATAAAGCTTAAGCCCATCTCTACCTCCTATCCAAGTGAAGCAACAGCCCAAGTCCAAATAGAGTTCAACGAAAATCTCAAGATGAAGAGTCCTTTTATGTTCAAACTTTGTTTTAATGTTGTGTTAATTTGAGATTTTCCTTTACTCTCTTGTTGATTTAAACTCATGTAAAGCTTCATTTCTAATTATCAAACATCTTTTCATATTCTAAAACTCTCTAAAACTTGTTTGTTCATCCTTGCCTTAAAGTGATGGGATCTTCATCCTCACACAAAGTAAGTGTCGAAAGTCTTAGGATCTTTCACACTCCTAGGAAGTTTCATCTCGATCCACCCCTTGTTCACCGTGTCTAGGGTCTTCACCCACGTCAAGCCTGAAAGTCCAAACGATCACCATCCCCTTTGGAAGTTTGCATCAACCCCCCAAGACTCATCGGATCACTCCTTGTTCTTCACCTTTCATCTCTTCCGCATCCCTCATCTTGTCACCAACCCTCACAACCTCTTGGAGTAGCATTCAGGACTTGATCCTCACCTAGGATCATATCAAATGCTTATTTCTTACTTGACTTGCTCCTCCACCTTGGTAGCATGCTTCATAACGTCATCAGGATCGTAAAAAGCTGAAGCTCAGTCTTTGATGAAGTGTTATATCTCAAATATTTTACAAATCTTACAATGGCTATTTGTTGCGACTTTTGAACATCTCAAAGCAATTGTAAAGATCTAATTCCTTGTCATGACATTATTTCATCATATTTACATTAATGGGTGTTGTTTGAAAGCCTCCATGTGTGTATTAACGCTACATAATCCCAATTTCACCATTAGAAACTCCTGTGAGATTCTAAGAACTAACAGAACTGGGATTAGCTATAATGCTTGTTTCTCAATTTGACTTGCATCTCCAACTTGGTAGTATGCTTCATCACATCATCAAGGGTCCTAAAGCCTGAAACTTAGCTTTTTTTTTGATGAAGTTTCATCACTCGAAACCTAGCGCAGATCTTTACAATGGCTTTTTGTTGGGGCTCTTGAAGATCTCAAAGTATAATAGATCCAATTTGATATGACCTATGGCTAGCAGGGGGAGGAACCAATGCAAGATGTGAAGCGACAATGAGGAGCAAAGGAAGCAGCTGAAGACGATTTCCGAGGAGCTGAAGATTTATGCGATTTCTCGGGTCCTATCATTCGATCTAAAAGAGAAGCTCAAAGATAACTTTTTGCAACATCTTCTCCACACTATCTCGGGCAGTTATAATGTGTGCTAATCCAGCTACACTGGTTGTGATCCAAGCCACCTAAACATTTATCAAGAGGTGATATGACTTACTCTTTTCCCTTCATTTGGTTTTGTCCCATTGGGTTTTTCCAAATAAGGTTTTTAATGAGGGTAAGCTATATCACTCACTCATTAGCCTTTGATAAAGCTCCAAGCCCACTTCTATCTTATCCGAATGACAGCCCAAGTCAATAAGAAGATTCAGCGAAAACTTGAAGACATGAAGTAATTATCTTTTGTTGAACTTTGGTTTAATGCTATGTAATTCTCGATATTCTCCTTTTACTCTTTGGCTGATTTAAACTCTTGTAAGGCTTCAATTCTAAGTTATCAAACTCTTTTCATATTCGCAAACTCTCTGGGAATCCGTTTGATTCACTTCTTGTTCAAAGTGTCGGTTCTTCGTTCCTTCACACTTAGCAAAGCCGATAGTCTTAGGTAAGCGGCCACAACTCCCGGAAGTTTCCTTGATCCACCCCTTGTTCACCACATCTAGAGTCTTCACCCACGTACGAGAACAAGTCTGAAAGATCCAAAGGTCACCATCCCCTTGGAAGTTTTGCAACAATCCCCAAGTTCCATCAGATCTTACTCACTGTTTCCACATCTTTCATCTCTCTTCCGATCACTCCGTCTTATCATCGATCATCACAACCTCTTGGAGAGTATTCGGGGACTTGATCCTCCTCTAGGATGATATCAAGTGGTATCAGAGCCAACTCCCCGTAGGTTGTATCATTTCGATCTATTACACCTCTTTACATTCATTCTCAAACTCTAGGAATCCGTTTGATCACTAACATTCAAAGTAACGGTTCTTCATTCCTTCACCAGCGAAACCACGATGGTCTTCTTGGGTCTATCACAACTCTAGAAAGTTTCGCCTGATCCACTCCTTGTATACCACCATCTAGAGTCTTCACAGGTACAGAACAAGTCTGAAAGTCAAAGTTCAACATCCTTTGGAAGTTTTAACAATCCCCAAGTTCCATGGGATCTTACTCACTGGTTTCTACATCTTTTCATCTATTCCATCACCCATCTTATCGTCGATCATCACAACCTCTTGGAGACATTCAGGACTTGATCCTCAACTAGGATCATATCAGGTAATATCAAAGCTGACTCCCACCCGGTGACATCATTCCCGATCTAGTACGCCTCTTTACATTCCAGATCTGATTTGTCTGGGATTGTTGGAATTTTCATAGAATTTATTTTGTCAGATGGAAAATCGTGAGATCTGTTAAATCTGCTTCAAAAAAGTCTAGTATTTGTTAAAATGGATTCTAGAATGGTGAACATGATTTGATAAATTTTGAGGTTGTGTTAGTGAACAATTCACAACTTAGAAGTTATCGAATTTGAACGAATTATTTTCGTGTTAACTTGCTAGAATTGTTTAAAATCATTGGATTTAATCCTAAAATCATGAAATCTGTTGCATTGAAACCATGATTGAGTCTGATATTTATTAAATTGTCTCTGGAATTTGTGAGCGTGATTGACATTTTATTCTGATTGATCAGGTCAATACGTTAGGGGTTTCTTGCAAGTTTTTGTTTTTCTTGTTTGAGCATTTTGCTTGTTTACTTATTTAGGATCTAGAACAGAATTACCCTGGCAGAACAACCATGATTAAAATTCTTCCAACTCAACAAGCAACTTATGGAATCATGAGCTATGATGTTTTTGGTATAGCCCTTATGGCTGACTTGAAAGGTCCATCGAAGCAACGGTTAGAAACATCAACAACCTGTGATGGAAGAACAACAGGAGGCACCTCATTATTACGATGCTGAGCTTTTCTATGATCAGACTTCTCGATTGAACCGTCCTCGAAAGAACAGCTGAGAAGATGAAACGGCCAGAAATCACCAAACCACTACTACGATATCCTTTGGCCGGAGTGTGAAGATCGAGATTCCGTTTTTCCATGGAACCAATAAACCTGAAGACTTTCTTGAGTGGAAAGAGGTGAGAGATTATCTTTGATTGCGGAGTTTACTCAAAGATTAAGTTGAATTCGCCCCAACATTCGGGATTATACTTCTGGGCGGTGGGATCAGGTGTGCGTCTCTAGAAGAGCTGAAGATATACGGTTGAAACTTGGACTCAACTAAAAGATCATTATGGGGAAAAGGTTAGAGTACAGAATTCCTACCACAGGGAACTTCATCTTAAAGCCCACCTTTGTCTCTCTCAAAGGCAGTAGGTCGTTGAAGGCTATTTCTGAAATGGAAACCTTGTTACTCCGGGCGATATTCAAGAACAATGAAAATTGTCTGTAAGCCAGATTGTATGGGAGGTCTTGACAAAGACATCATTGGGCGACTGGAGGTACACATTATATTTGAGCTAGAAGAGCTTCTCCTGAAAATATCATGCATGAAAAGCAACTCAAG
>CM051390.1:10503825-10536484 GCA_028015245.1 Cardamine occulta
AACCAAACCATCTACAAAACCCCCTTCTAAACCTTCTACTCAGAAAAACCCACGAGTCCATCTCACTGACCAGTTCATCAAAATCGCCTCGCCGATCCGCTAAACAAGCAAAACTACAAAAGATCATCGCCATAATAAGTCAACAAATGGAATCCTCCGATGATGAAGAGGACGATAACCAATCTTTCGACACTATTCAATCGATGACCCATACGGTGGCCCCTTAAGACAAGATCCATTTGATATTTAAAAAAAAAAACCCAATAATGAGGTTATCTTAACACCTGATAGCAATATCAAAGTTAAAGTTATTCAAGTAAACGGCTCTCGGTAGAGAATAATCAAATCCGTTTATAGCTGATGCTTTGCTCAAAAGCATGTTGGATGTATAGACATCCAGATAAATTATTCAATGTATATTCTAGTAGACTCTGTATCTTATGTATTTTAATTACTACTTGTACTATCCCGACGAAATTAATAATCTACAGAGTATAGCTGTATGGAAAGAGTATGTATTTAAGAAGTCAAGATCGCAACACCAAGAAAATGGGACCCACCTCCGACATATGGGACCCACTTATACACACAGCAAGCACTCAAAACGTAAGCAATGACGTAAGCAAAATGTCGGCACCACTATAGGACGCCACGTAGCATTACACTGACGCAAGCAATGACATAAGCAAGCACCCAACTTTCCCTATAAATACCCAACTCTACTATCAGAGGAAGCACAAGCGATTTCTCGCACAACTTTCTCTCTCTACAAATCTCTCTACAAATCTCTCTACTCTTTGTAATCTCTTTTACTTAGCTCTTGTAATCAAAGTTTTAATAAAAATTACTTTTTCAAAACCACGCCTCACGCTTAGTAAGTAAATCTAGTACGGACAACGAGAACCCCGAGTCTTCGGACAATATTGGCTCCTTCGACTTATCGTGTGGTTGCACTTCCAAGTATTTGTACCCTCATTCGGCGATAGTATCTCGGTTTTCTTAAGAATATTCTGGTGGACAACCTGTCCCTTGGAATACAATAATATATGGCCAATTATTCGCATTTGTTAAAAAAAGAAGGATTAGCTTTATGTCAAGAACATAAAGATAAAAAACGAATGATAAATTCAAATTTAAATAAACAATGGGTTCGCTTTTACTAACAATATGGATATTCAAGACTTAATCCGCCATCAAGAATTAAACGCCTAAAACACAGGCAAAATAGGTCAAATAACATTAAGTATTATCAAAAATCAAAACATTACAAAAACCCTTTAATAATAAAAAATTCTTCAAACTATCCTAAACAAAAGAATTTTCAAAAGAAAACCATTCAATAAATACAATAAATTCAAATCTACAAATAATATGGTCTGCTGGAATTACAAACGTCCTGGACATATATCCATGGATTGCAAAATGAAGAAAAAAATAAACTAAATATTCCAAGATCAACCTAATATCCAAGAAAAATTAACAAAACTATTAATAACAGAATCTGAGTTATCAGAAAACGAGTACTCTAGTAATAATTCAGTAAATGAAATAGAAAACTTAAGTGATTCCTCTACCGAATCACAAGAAATTTCTGATAATTTATGTAATTGTAACGTAATCAACGTAATAACTAAAGATAATAATAAACAATTCTTATTAGACATTATAGACAAAATAAATGATCCTAATATTAAAAGAGAATACTTAACAAAATTAAAAGATATTATATATCAAGAGAATCAATTAGCTACTCCTGAACCGTTTAGTTTAAATAAAATATTTGAAAAATATCCAACTCAAAGTTTATTTAAACAAGTAACAACTGGTGAATTACAACATGAAGTTAAACAACTTAAAACACAAATAAAAGATTTACAAATACTTGTTAATCAATAAGATTTAAAGCAATTACAAATAGACGCTCGTCTATCTTTAATAGAATCACTAAACCTTAATCAACCATCTTCAAGCAATAAAAATTTAAAAAATAATGATACTTACTTAGACCAAAATGAAGAATATATAAACAATATTAATAAAATAAATTATCAAAAGTGGTATACTAAGATTACATTACATATAGGACATAATTTCAAAATTAATACAATAGCATTACTAGATTCTGGTGCAGACTATAACTGCATTCGAGAAGGTCTTATACCTACTAAATATTATGAAAAAACCACTGAACACCTTAGCGGCGCCAATGGAAGTAATTTAAAAGTAAAATATAAATTACCATGCGCAAAAATCTGTAATCAAGGATGTTGTTTTAAAAACCAATTTATCCTAGTTAAAGATTTAACACAAGAAGTAATATTAGGAACACCATTCTTTACTCAAATTTATCTTTTTAAAATATCTGAATATGGTATAACAACAAAAGTTGTAGGGACAAAAATGTTATTCGAATTTTTGTTACCTATAAAAACCAAAGAAATATTAGAACTCCAACAAAATACAATACAAAAAACAATTAACTTAATAAATGGAAAACATAAACATATTCAATATTTACAAGATGAAATTTCTTACAAAAAAATAGATGAACAATTAAAATCTCCTTATATAATTAACAAAATAAAAACTATTGAAAACGAATTAATCAAACAAGTATGTTCTGATCTACCCAATGCATTTTGGGAACGAAAACAACATACGGTTAATCTACCCTATATAAAAAGATTCTAATGAGACACTTCTACCAACCAAAGCGAGACCTATTCAAATGAATAAAGCATTATTAGAACAATGTCAAAATGAAATACAAGATTTATTAAATAAAAAATTAATTCGATCATCCAAGTCACCTTGAGTTGTGCAGCTTTATGTAAATAACGAGCTGAAAAAGGAACGTGGAGTACCACTGACTAGTCATTAATTATAAACCATTAAATGATGTATTACAATGGATTAGGTATCCAATACCCAATAAAAGAGATCTATTAAAAAGATTATACAATGCAAAAAATCTTTTCAAAATTCGATATGAAAAGCGGGTTCAGCAAATACAAATTGCAGAACAAGACAAATATAAAACGGCTTTCACAGTACCCTTTGGTCTTTACGAATGGAACGTAATGCCCTTCGGTCTTAAAAAACGCACCATCAGAATTTCAACATATTATGAATGATATATTTAACAATTCATCAAAATTTGCTATAGTTTATATAGACGTACATTCTAATATATATCAACATCAATTGATCAACACTTTAGTCATTTACATACATTTTTAAACATAGTAAAAACCAATGGGTTAGTTTTATCTCACCAAAAATGAATCTATTCCAAACTAAAATAAGATTTTTAGGACATAATATATATCAAGGTACTATAACACCTATATCAAGATCAATTGAGTTTGCCGATAAATTTCCAAATGAATTAAGAGAAAAGACTCAATTGCAAAGATTCTTAGGATGTTTGAACTATGTTTCAGACTTTCTTCCTAATCTAAGAAAAACTATTCAACCATTATTTCAACGGCTACAAAAAATCCTAAACCATGGACTAACCAACATACTAATTTAGTAAAACAAGTTAAATTACAAGTTAAAACATTACCATGTCTTTCAATCCCCAATCCTGAAGCTTTTATGATAGTTGAAACTGATGCTTCAGAAATAGGATATGGAGGCATTCTAAAACAAAAATTATCTGACTCTAATAAAGAATCTATAATACGTTTTCATTCTGGAGTCTGGATAGACCCCAACAAGCTTATTCAACGGTTAAAAAGGAAGTACTTTCCATCACCAATTGTATTTCAAAATTCCAGGATGACTTGATAAACAAAAAGTTTTTATTAAGAGTTGATCTGTAAGTCAAGCAAAAGAAATATTACAAAAAATGTTAAAAACTTAGTTTCTAAATAAATATTTGCCCGTTGGTAAGCCATATTATCAGTATTCGATTTTGATATTCAATACATTAAAGGTGAAAATAATTCTTTACCTGATTTTCTAACAAGAGAATATTTGCAGGGAAAAACATCGATATTCAACAACAACCTATTCAAGATGACAGACCCTAAAAAGCAAGAAACCAATGACCGCAACGGACTATATCAAAAATCAACCTCATCTTCAGGGAAAACCCTGAGTATTCAAAATACCTATTCCGCTCTTGCAGACTTCCTCCGCTCTCCTATGTGAAGGCGGTGACCACTTTAAAAGGCCAAACTTCTTCACAAACGTCCTCTCCTATTCAAACCAATACAAAGTCAAATTACTTCCTTAAACCACAAAAACAACATCTATTAACCACCCAATATACAAAACCCATTACCCTCAAAGAGCTCCAAACCTTTACCAATCGAGTTTTTTATGCAGACAGTCTCTACCCTACAGATAATGTACTCAAAAATAGAACTTTGTATGAGTATATTCTAGTAGACTCTGGTTCTGTCGAAATAACTCACTACCCAGACAAAACCAATCCTAACCTTATATCTTATTCAACCTGCAAGATTCTTCGTATACAATCTGTCCAAGAACTTGGGTGTATTCATAACCCCACAACCATACCTTTCTCTACCCCGGTTATCATATTAACGGATATACCTACATCGATTATATCAATGTCTTCTCCTAACCTTTTATCTAAGAACCTACGATCATTCTTGGTTCATTACCTTTGAGCGTAATTGCCCTAAAACCGTCCCTGGTTGGTTCTACGCGTGGTGGCCCCGGCTGGGTCCTACCAAGGAAATCTACCCAACAGATATCCTCAAAAACGCCTGCCCATTCTATCTAAAACATATTCATCAACAGCCCATTGGGCCTCTAAACCTTATTGCCTTTCACATTCACATGGGAATCCCATGGATATGTTCATGGCATTTCAACGTTGCCATCTTTCTCCCTGACATGCCTTGCTCATTACTCCGAGAAATACGCATCAAATGGTGGGACAAGTTTAATCTTGACCGCTGTTCCTTAGCCATTATTCAAAAAAATTTTCAAATAAGCAAAGACGTTCACATGGCTATACAGGCTGTCTCTAAATCATTACCCCTTCTTCAACCACAACAAATTACTACACCATCTACATCAAAAACCAAACCATCTACAAAACCCCCTTCTAAACCTTCTACTCAGAAAAAACCTACGAGTCCATCTCACTCGACCAGCTCATCAAAATCGGCCTCTCGCCGATCCGCTAAGCAAGCAAAACTACAAAAGATCATCGCCACAATAAGTCAACAAATGGAATCCTCCGATGATGAAGAGGACGATAACCAATCTTTCGACACTATTCAATCAGACGACCCATACGGTGGCCCCTTAGGACAAGATCCATTTGATATTTAAAAAAAAAAAAACACCAATAATGAGGTTATCTTAACACCTGATAGCAATATCAAAGTTAAGGCTATTCAAGTAAACGCTCTCCAGAAAGAATAATCAAATCCGTTTATAGCTGATGCTTTGCTCAAAAGCATGTTGGATGTATAGACATCCAGATAAATTATTCAATGTATATTCTAGTAGACTCTGTATCTTATGTATTTTAATTACTACTTGTACTATCCCGACGAAATTAATAATCTACAGAGTATAGCTGTATGGAAAGAGTATGTATTTAAGAAGTCAAGATCGCAACACCAAGAAAATTGGACGCACCTCTGACATATGGGACCCACTTATACACACAGCAAGCACTCAAAACGTAAGCAATGACGTAAGCAAAATGTCGGCACCACTATAGGACGCCACGTAGCAACACACTGACGCAAGCAATGACATAAGCAAGCACCCAACTTTCCCTATAAATACCCAACTCTACTATCAGAGGAAGCATGCTTTCTCGCATAACTTTCTCTCGCTACAAATCCCTCCACAAATCTCTCTACGCCCTGTAATCCCGTTTACTGAGCTCCTGTAATCAAAGCTTTAATAAAAATTACTGTTTCAAAACGACGTCCACGCTAGTAAGTAAATCTAGTACGGACAACGAGAACCCTGAGTCTTCGGACAATATTGGCTCCTTCGACTTATCGTGTGGTTGCACTTCCAAGTATTTGTACCCTCATTCGTCGATAGTATCTCGGTTTTATCTTGGTTTATTTTTTGATAATTCATGATTAAAGTTTGTTATTTTTGTCATAATCTCTCTTGAGTTAATTGTAGTATGAGATGTAGATGCAGCATATTTCGGTTTGAAAAACTTTCTAAATGAGGACGCCATGACTTAAATTTTACTTAAACACATACTAGAGAGAGACTTACCAATTCTATGTTGACAAACTGGGGCTTGCCAACGGTCTTACTTCCTTTAGGACTTATGGCCTGGAACACCTCAGCAACAAAGTGGTTCGATAGAAGGGTGAGAATCTAGCTAGGAGAGTTTAGGTTGATTTGAGTGGTGGTGCCATTGTTTTAGGAAACGTTTCAAATGAAAAATTTGTGCAAAAACTTTAAAACGCTTTGGCTCTGATACCATAAAAAAAAAATTTAATGCTTAATAAAACCGAGATACTATATTCTTAAATACATACTCTTTCCATACAACTATACTCTGTATCTTATGTATTTTAATTACTACTTGTACTATCCCGACGAAATTAATAATCTACAGAGTGTAGCTGTATGGAAAGAGTATGTATTTAAAAAGTCAAGATCGCAACACCAAGAAAATGGGACCCACCTCCGACATATGGGACCCACTTATACACACAGCAAGCACTCAAAACGTAAGCAATGACGTAAGCAAAATGTCGGCACCACTATAGGACGCCATGTAGCAACACACTGACGCAAGCAATGACATAAGCAAGCACCCAACTTTCCCTATAAATACCCAACTCTACTATCAGAGGAAGCATTTATTTCTCGCACAACTTTCTCTCTACAAATCTCTACAAATCTCTACTTTGTAATCTCTTTTACTTAGCTCTTGTAATCAAAGTTTTAATAAAAATTACTTTTTTCAAAACCACGTCTACGCTAGTAAGTAAATCTAGTACGGACAACGAGAACCCTAAGTCTTCGGACAATATTGGCTCCTTTGACTTATCGTGTGGTTGCACTTCCAAGTATTTTTTTTGTTTCTTCATATTCACATCAGTAGGTATTGTTTAAGCCTCCATGTGTGTGTTATGGCTAGAACTCCCAAACTTACCATTACAAACTCCTATAAGATTCTATGAACTAACAGAACTGTGGGATAAGCTATAATGCTTGTTTCTTAGTTTGACTTGCTCCTCCACATTGGTAGCATGCTTCATAACGTCATCAAGGGTCTAAAAAGGCTGAAGCTTAGCCTTCAATGAAGTTTCATCACACAAACATTGTACAAAGCCTACAATGACTCTTTGTTACGGCCTTTGAACATCTAATTGAAATTGTAAGAGATCTAACTCATTTGACTAAATTTCAACACTTCTATTCACTCTCAATTAAACCTTCCAGGCATAACTCTTGTTTTGGGACTATCAGCTTCAAAATGGTCAAATCCTTGTCAACAAAATCATTGTTTCTTCATATTCATATCAATAGGTGTTGTTTAAGCCTCTACGTGTATCTTCTGGATACAACTACCAAATTCACCATTAGAAAGTCTTATGGGATTCTAAGAACAAACAGAACTATGGGATCAGCTATAATACTTGTTTCTTACTTTGACTTGCTTCTCCACCTTGGTAGTGTGCTTCAACACATCATCAAGGGTCCTAAAAGGCTGAAACTTAGCCTTTTAGGAAGTTTCATCACTCAAACTTTGTACAAATCTTCCAATGGCTCTTTGTTGCGGCCCTTGACCCTCTCAAAGCATTTGGAATCGACCGGATTCCTTTGCCTACATTTCAACACTTCTATTAACTCTCATTTGTACCTTGAACTGTCATAACTCCGGTTTTGGGACTATCAGCTTGAAAATGGTCAAATCCTTTTCAACGAAAGCATTGTTTCTTCATATTCACATCAATAGGTGTTGTTTAAGCATCTATGTGTGTCTTCTGGCTACAACTCCCAAATTCACCATTAGAAACTCCTATGGGATTTTAAGAACTAACAGAATTGTGGGATCAACTATATTATTTGTTTCTTACTTTAACTTGCTTCTCCACCTTGGTAGTATGCTTTATCAAGTCATCAAGGGTCCTAAAAGGCTGAAACTTAGCATTTGATGAAGTTTCATCACTCAAACCTTGTACAAATCTTACAATGGCACTTTGTTGCGGTTCTTGAACATCTCAAAGCAATTGTAATAGATCCAATTCCTTCGACTACATTTCAACACTTATATTAACTCTCATTTGTACCTTGAAATGTCATAACTCCGGTTTTGGGACTTTCAGATAGAAACTGGTCAAATCCTTGTCAACGAAATCATTGTTTCTTCATATTCACAACAATAGTTGTTGTTTATGCCTTCATCTTTTTCTTCTGGATACAACTCCCAAATTCACCATTAGAAACTCCTAACCTTTTCTAAGAACTAAGAGAACTGTGGGATCAGCTATAATACTTGTTTCTTACTTTGACTTGCTGCTCCACCTTGGTAGTATGCTTCATCACGTCATCAAGGGTCCTAAAAGGCTGAAACTTAGCCTTTGATGAAGTTTCATCACTCAAACCATGTAAAAACCTTACAATGGCTCTCAGTTATGCTCTTGAACATCTCAAAGCAATTGTAATATATCTAATTCCTTTGACTACATTTCAACACTTTTATTAACTCTCATTTGTACATACAAATGTCATAACTCCATTTTTGGGACTATCAGATTGAAAATGGTCAAATCCTTGTAAACGAAAGCATTGTTTCTTCATATTCACATCAATAGGTATTGTTTAAGCCTCCATGTGTGTGTTATGGCTAGAACTCCCAACCTTTCCATTACAAACTCCTATAAGATTCAATGAACTAACAGAACTGTGGGACAAGCTATAATGCTTGTTTCGTAGTTTGACTTGCTCCTCCACATTGGTAGCATGCTTCATAACGTCATCAAGGGTCTAAAAAGGCTGAAGTTTAGCCTTCAATGAAATTTCATTACGCAAACATTGTACAAAGCCTACAACGACTCTTTGTTACGGCCTTTGAACATCTAAATGAAATTGTAAGAGATCTAACTCATTTGACTAAATTTCAACACTTATATTCACTCTCAATTGAACCTTCTACGCATAACTCTGCTTTTGGGACTATCAGCTTGAAAATGGTCAAATCCTTGTCAATCTAAATCAATGTTTGTTCATATTCATATCAATAGGTGTTGTTTAAGCCTCTATGTGTGTCTTCTGGATACAACTCCCAAATTCACCATTAGAAAGTCTTATGGGATTCTAAGAACAAACAGAACTATGGGATCAGCTATAATGCTTGTTTCTTACTTTGACTTGCTTCTCCACCTTGGTAGTGTGCTTCAACACATCATCAAGGGTCCTAAAAGGCTGAAACTTAGCCTTTTAGGAAGTTTCATCACTCAAACTTTGTACAGATCTTACAATGGCTCTTTGTTGCGGCTCTTGAGCATCTCAAAGCAATTGTAATAGATCCAATTCCTTTGACTACATTTCAACACTTCTATAAACTCTCATTTGTTCCTTGAACTGTCATAACTCCGGTTTTGGGACTATCAGCTTGAAAATGGTCAAATCCTTTTCAACGAAAGCATTGTTTCTTCATATTCACATCAATAGGTGTTGTTTAAGCCTCTATGTGTGTCTTCTGGCTACAACTCCCAAATTCACCATTAGAAACTCCTATGGGATTTTAAGAACTAACAGAATTGTGGGATCAACTATAATATTTGTTTCTTACTTTAACTTGCTTTGCCACCTTGGTAATATGCTTCATCAAGTCATCAAAGGTCCTAAAAGGCTGAAACTTAGCATTTGATGAAGTTTCATCACTCAAACCTTGTACAAATCTTACAATGGCTCTTTGTTGCGGTTCTTGAACATCTCAAAGCAATTGTAATAGATCCAATTCCTTCGACTACATTTCAACACTTATATTAACTCTCATTTGTACCCTGAAATGTCATAACTCTGGTTTTGGGACTTTCAGATAGAAACTGGTCAAATCCTTGTCAACGAAATCATTGTTTCTTCATATTCACAACAATAGTTGTTGTTTATGCCTTCATCTTTTTATTCTAGTTATAACTCCCAAATTCACCATTAGAAACTCCTATGAGATTCTAATAACAAAGAGAACTGTGGGATCAGCTATAATACTTGTTTCTTACTTTGACTTGCTTCTCCACCTTGGTAATATGCTTCATCACGTCATCAAGGGTCCTAAAAGGCTGAAACTTAGCCTTTGATAAAGTTTTATCACTCAAACCTTGTACAACTCTTACAATGGCTTCCAGTTGCGGCTCTTGAACATCTCAAAGCAATTGTAATAGATCTAATTCCTTTGACTACATTTCAAAACTTTTATTAACTCTCATTTGTACATACAAATGTCATAACTCCGTTTTTGGGACTATCAGCTTCAAAATGGTCAAATCCTTGTAAACGAAAGCATTGTTTCTTCATATTCACATCAATAGGTATTGTTTAAGCCTCCATGTGTGTGTTATGGCTAGAACTCCCAAACTAGCCATTACAAACTCCTATAAGATTCTATGAACTAACAGAACTGTGGGACAAGCTATAATGCTTGTTTCTTAGTTTGACTTGCTCCTCCACATTGGTAGCATGCTTCATAACGTCATCAAGGGTCTAAAAAGGCTGAAGTTTAGTCTTCAATGAAATTTCGACATGCAAACATTGTACAAAGCCTACAATGACTCTTTGTTACGGCCTTTGAACATCTAATTGAAATTGTATGAGATCTAACTCATTTGACTAAATTTCAACACTTCTATTCACTCTCAATTAAACCTTCCAGGCATAACTCTGGTTTTGGGACTATCAGCTTGAAAATGGTCAAATCCTTGTCAACAAAATCATTGTTTCTTCATATTCATATCAATAGGTGTTGTTTAAGCCTCTACGTGTGTCTTCTGGATACAACTACCAAATTCACCATTAGAAAGTCTTATGGGATTCTAAGAACAAACAGAACTATGGGATCAGCTATAATGCTTGTTTCTTACTTTGACTTGCTTCTCCACCTTGGTAGTGTGCTTCAACACATCATCAAGGGTCCTAAAAGGCTGAAAGTTAGCCTTTTAGGAAGTTTCATCACTCAAACCATGTACAAATCTTACAATGGCTTTTTGTTGCGGCTCTTGAACTTCTCAAAGCAATTGTAATAGATCCAATTCCTTTGACTACATTTCAACACTTCTATTAACTCTCATTTGTACCTTGAACTGTCATAACTCCGGTTTTGGGACTATCAGCTTGAAAATGGTCAAATCCTTTTCAACGAAAGCATTGTTTCTTCATATTCACATCAATAGGTGTTGTTTAAGCCTCTATGTGTGTCTTTTGGCTACAACTCCCAAATTCACCATTAGAAAGTCGTATGGGATTCTAAGAACTAACAGAATTGTGGGATCAACTATAATATTTGTTTCTTACTTTAACTTGCTTCTCCACCTTGGTAGTATGCTTCATCAAGTCATCAGGGGTATTAAAAGGCTGAAACGTAGCCTTTGATGAAGTTTCATCACTCAAACCTTGTACTCATCTTACAATTGCTCTTTGTTGCGGCTCTTGAACATCTCAAAGCAATTGTAATAGATCCAATTCCTTCGACCACATTTCAACACTTCTATTAACTCTCATTTGTACCTTGAAATGTCATAACTCTTGTTTTGGGACTTTCAAATAGAAAATGGTCAAATTCATGTCAACAAAATCATTGTTTCTTCATATTCACATCAATAGTTGTTGTTTATGCCTTCATCTTTTTCTTCTAGCTACAACTCCCAAATTCACCATTAGAAACTCCTAAGAGATTCTAAGAACTAACATAACTGTGGAATCAGCTATAATGCTTGTTTCTTACTTTGACTTGCTTCTCCACCTTGGTAATATGCTTCATCACGTCATCAAGGGTCCTAAAAGGCTGAAACTTAGCCTTTGATAAAGTTTTATCACTCAAACATTGTACAAATCTTACAATGGCTCTTTGTTGCGGCTCTTGAACATCTCAAAGCAATTGTAATAGATCTAATTCCTTTGACTACATTTCAAAACTTTTATTAACTCTCATTTGTACCTAGAAATGTCATAACTCCGTTTTTGGGAGTATTAGCTTAAAAATGGTCAAATCCTTGTCAACTAAAGCATTGTTTCTTCATATTCACATCAATAGGTATGGTTTAAGCCTCCATGTGTGTGTTATGGCTAGAACTCCCAAAATTACTATTACAAACTCCTATAAGATTCTATGAACTAACAGAACTGTGGGATAACCTATAATGCTTGTTTCTTAGTTTGACTTGCTCCTCCACATTGGTAGCATGCTTCATAACGTCATCAAGGGTCTAAAAAGGCTGAAGTTTAGTCTTCAATGAAATTTCGACATGCAAACATTGTACAAAGCCTACAACGACTCTTTGTTACGGCCTTTGAACATCTAAATGAATTTGTAAGAGATCTAACTCATTTGACTAAATTTCAACACTTCTATTCACTCTCAATTGAACCTTCAAGGCATAACTCTGGTTTTCAGACTATTAGCTTGAAAATAGTCAAATCCTTGTCAACGAAATCATTGTTTCTTCATATTCATATCAATAGGTGTTGTTTAAGCCTCTATGTGTGTCTTCTGGATACAACTCCCAAATTCACCATTAGAAAGTCTTATGGGATTCTAAGAACAAACAGAACTATGGGATCAGCTATAATGCTTGTTTCTTACTTTGTCTTGCTTCTCCACCTTGATAGTATGCTTCATCACATCATCAAGGGTCCTAAAAGGCTGAAACTTAGCCTTTTAGGAAGTTTCATCACTCAAACCTTGTACAAATCTTACAATGGCTCTTTGTTGTGGCTCTTGAACATCTCGAAGCAATTGTAATAGATCCAATTCCTTTGACTACATTTCAACACTTCTCTTAACTCTCATTTGTACCTTAAAATGTCATCATTCTGGTTTTGGGACTATCAGCTTGAAAATGGTCAAATCCTTTTCAACGAAAGCATTGTTTCTTCATATTCACATCAATAGGTGTTGTTTAAGCCTCTATGTGTGTCTTTTGGCTACAACTCCCAAATTCACCATTAGAAAGTCGTATGGGATTCTAAGAACTAACAGAATTGTGGGATCAACTATAATATTTGTTTCTTACTTTAACTTGCTTCTCCACCTTGGTAGTACGCTTCATCAAGTCATCAAGGGTACTAAAACGCTGAAACGTAGCCTTTGATGAAGTTTCCTCACTCAAACCTTGTACTAATCTTACAATGGTTCTTTGTTGCGGCTCTTGAACATCTCAAAGCAATTGTAATAGATATAATTCCTTCGACTACATTTCAACACTTCTATTAACTCTCATTTGTACCTTGAAATGTCATAACTCCGGTTTTGGGACTTTCAGATAGAAAATGGTCAAATCCTTGTCAACGAAATCATTGTTTCTTTATATTTACATCAATAGTTGTTGTTTATGCCTTCATCTTTGTCTTCTAGCTACAACTCCCAAATTCTCCATTAGAAACTCCTATGAGTATCTAAGAACTAACAGAACTGTGGGATCAGCTATAATGCTTGTTTCTTACTTTGACTTGCTTCTCCACCTTGGTAATATGCTTCATCACGTCATCAAGGGTCCTAGAAGGATGAAACTTAGCCTTTGATGAAGTTTTATCACTCAAACCTTGTACAACTCTTACAATGGCTCTCAGTTGCGGCTCTTGAATATCTCAAAGTAATTGTAATAGATCCAATTCGTTTGACTACATTTCAACAGTTTTATTAACTCTCATTTGTACCTAGAAATGTCATAACTCCGGTTTTGGGACTATCAGCTTGAAAATGGTCAAATCCTAGTCAATTTAAAGCATTGTTTCTTCATATTCACATCAATAGGTATTGTTTAAGCCTCCATGTGTGTGTTCTGGCTAGAACTCCCAAACTTACCTTTACAAACTCCTATAAGATTCTATGAACTAACAGAACTATGGGATAAGCTGTAATGCTTGTTTCTTACTTTGACTTGCTCCTCCACATTGGTAGGATGCTTTATAACGTCATCAAGGGTCTAAAAAGGCTAAAGCTTAGCCTTCATATTAACATTATGCCTCCATATGTGTCTTCATGCTACAACTCCCAAATTCACCATTAGAAAATCCTATGAGATTCTATGAACTAACAGAACTGTAATATATCAAATTCCTTTGACTACATTTTAACACTTCTATTAACTTTCATTTGTTCCTTGAAATGTCATAACTCCGGTTTTAGGACTATCAGCTTGAAAATGGTCAAATCCTTGTCAACGAAAACATTGTTTCTTCATATCCACATCAATAGGTATTGTTTAAGCCTCCATGTATGTGTTCTGGCTACAACTATCAAACTCACCATTACAAACTCCTATGAGATTCTATGAACTAACAGATCTGTGGGATAAGCTATAATGCTTATTTCTTACTTTGACTTGCTCCTCCACCTTGGTAGCATGCTTCATAACATCATCAAGGATCGTAAAAGGCTGAAGCTCAGTCTTTGATGGCTATCTGTTGCGGCTTTTGAACATCTCAAAGCAATTGTAGAAGATCTAATTCCTTGTCAACGACAGCGTTATTTCTTCATATTCACATTAATAGGTGTTGTTTAAGCCTCCATGTGTGTCTTCTTGCTAAAAATCCCAAATTCACCATTAGAAACTCCTATGGGATTCTAAGAACTAACAGAACTGTGGGATCAGCTATAATGCTTGTATCTCAATTTGACTTGCTTCTCCACCTTGGTAGTATGCTTCATCACGTCATCAAGGGTCCTAAAAGGCTGAAACTTAGCTTTTGATGAAGTTACATCACTCAAACCTTGAACAAATTTTACAATGGCTCTCTGTTGCAGCTTTTGAACATCTCAAAGCAATTGTAATAGATCCAATTCTTTTGACTACATTTCAACACTTTTATTAACTCTTATTTGTATCTTGAAATGGCTTAACTACAGTTTTGGGACTATCAGCTTGAAAATTGTCAAATCCTTGTCAACGAAAGCATCGTTTCTTCATATTCACATCAATATGTGTTGTTTAAGCCTCCATGTGTGTCTTCTGGCTACAACTCCGAAATTCACTATTAGAAAGTCTTATGGGATTCTAAGAACAAACAGAATTATGGGATCAGCTATAGTGCTTGTTTCTTACTTTGACTTGCTTCTCCACCTTGGTAGTATGCTTCAACACAACATCAAGGGTCCTAAAAGGCTGAAACTTAGCCTTTTAGGAAGTTTCATCACTCAAACCTTGTACAAATCTTACAATGGCTCTTTGTTGTGGCTCTTGAACATCTTAAAGCAATTGTAATAGATCCAATTCCTTTGACTACATTTCAACCCTTCTCTTAACTCTCATTTGTACCTTAAAATGTCATCATTCTGGTTTTGGGACTATAACCTTGGAAATGGTCAAATCCTTGTCAACGAAAGCATTGTTTCTTCATATTCACATCAATAGATGTTGTTTAAGCCTCCATGTGAATCTTCTTGCTACAACTCCCAAATTCACCATTAGAAACACCTATGGGATTCTAAGAACTAACAGTATTGTGGGATCAGCTCTAATGCTTGTTTCTTACGTTGACTTGCTTCTCCACGTTGGTAGTATTCTTCATCATGTTATCAAAGATCCTAAAAGGCCAAAACTTAGCCTTTGATGAAGTTTCATCACTCAAACCTTGTACTAATCTTACAATGGCTCTTTGTTGCGGCTCTTAAACATCTCAAAGCAATTGTAATATATCCAATTCCTTTGACTATATTTCAATACTTCTATTAACTCTCATTTGTACCTTGAAATGTCATAATTCTGGTTTTGTGACTATCAGATAGAAAATGGTCAAATCCTTGTCAACGAAACCATTGTTTCTTCATATTCACATCAATAGGTGTTGTTCATGCCTCCATGTGTGTCTTCTGGCTACAACTCCCAAATTCACCATTAGAAACTCCTATGAGATTCTATGAACTAACTGAACTATGGGATCAACTATAATGCTTGTTTCTTACATTAACTTGCTTCTTCACCTTGGTAGTATGCTTCAGCACGTCATCAAGGGTCCTAAAAGGCTGAAACATAGCATTTGATGAAGTTTCATCACTCAAACCTTGTACAAATCTTACAATGGCTTTTTGTTGCGGTTCTTGAACATGTCAAAGCAATTGTAATAGATCCAGTTCCTTTGACTACATTTCAACACTTTTATTAACTCTCATTTGTACCTAGAAATGACATAACTCCGATTTTGGGATTATTAGCTAGAAAATAGTCAAATCCTTGTCAAGGAAAGCATTGTTTCTTTATATTCACAGGTATTGTTTAAGCCTCCATGTGTGTGTTCTGGCTACAACTCCCAAACTCACAGAACTGTGGAATCAGCTATAATGCTTGTTTCTCAATTTGACTTGATTCCTCACCTTGGTAGTATGCTTCATCATGTCATCAAGTCTCCTAAAAGGATGAAACTTAGTTTTTAATGAAGTTTCATCACTCAAACCTTGTACAAATCTTACAATGACTCTTTGTTACGGCTTCTGAAGATCTCAAAGCAATTGTAATAGATCCAATTCTTTTGACTACATTTCAACACTTTTATTAACTCTTATTTGTACATTGAAATGGCATAACTACGGTTTTGGGACTAGCAGCTTGAAAATTGTTAAATCCTTGTCAACGGTTTCTTTATATTCACATCAATATGTGTTGTTTAAGCCTCCATGTGTGTCGTCTGGCTACAACTCCCAAATTCACCATTAGAAAGTCTTATGGGATTCTAAGAACAAACAGAACTATGGGATCAACTATAATGCTTGTTTCTTACTTTGACTTGCTTCTCCACCTTGGTAGTATGATCAACACGTCTTCAAGGGTCCTAAAAGGCTGAAACTTAGCCTTTTAGGAAGTTTCATCACTCAAACCTTGTACAAATCTTACAATGGCTTTTTGTTGCGGTTCTTGAACATCTCAAAGCAATTGTAATAGATCCAGTTCCTTTGACTACATTTCAACACTTTTATTAACTCTCATTTGTACCTAGAAATGACATAACTCCGATTTTGGGATTATCAGCTTGAAAATAGTCAAATCCTTGTCAAGGAAAGCATTGTTTCTTTATATTCACATCAATAGGTATTGTTTAAGCCTCCATGTGTGTGTTCTGGCTACAACTCCCAAACTCACCATTACAAACTCCTATGAGATTCTACGAACTAACAGAACTGTGGGATAAGCTATAATGTTTTTTTCTTCCTTTGACTTGTTCCTCCACCTTGGTAGCATGTTTCATAACGTCATCAAGGGTCAAAAAAGGCTGAAGCTTAGCCTTCGATGAAGTTTCATTACTTGAACATTGTACAAAGCCTACAATGACTTTTTGTTACGGCCTTTGAACATCTCAATGAAATTGTAAGAGATCTAACTCATTTGACTAAATTTCAACACTTATATTCACTCTCAATTGAACCTTGTAGTCATAACATTGTTTTTGGGACTATCATCTTGAAATTGGTAAAATCCTTGTCAATAAAAACATTGTTTGTTCATATTAACATTAATAAGTGTTGTTTATGCCTCCATATGTGTCTTATTGCTACAACTCCCAAATTCACCATTAGAAAATCCTATGAGATTCTATGAACTAACAGAACTGTGGGATAAGCTATAATGCTGATATGATTATGGCCAGCAAGGATGAGGAACCTATGCAACATGGAGACGCCAAAGAGGAGCAAAGGCAGCAGCTTGAACCGGAGCTACAAGGAGCTGAAGATTTATGCATTTCTCCGGGTCCTATCACTCGGTCTAAACAAGAGAAGCTCAAGACCACTTTGCAACATCTCCTCAACACCATCTCGGGCAGTTTGGTGTGTGCTAATCCAGCCACATTGGTTGTGATACAAGCCACCTAAACATTTATCAAGAGAGGTGATATGACTTATACTCTTTTTCCCTTCATTTGGTTTTGTCCCAATGGGTTTTCCAAATAAGGTTTTTAATGAGGTAAGCCATATCACTCACTCATCAGCCTCTTGATAAAGCTTAAGCCCATCTCTACCTCCTATCCAAGTGAAGCACAGCCCAAGTCCAATAAGAGTTCAGCCGAAAATCTCAAGACTTGAAGAGTCCTTTTTATGTTCAAACTTTGTTTAAATGTTGTGTTAATTTCGAGATTTTCCTTTACTCTCTTGTTGATTTAAACTCATGTAAGACTTCATTTCTAATTATCAAACATCTTTTCATATTCTAAAACTCTCTGGAACTTGTTTGTTCATCCTTGCTTAAAGTGATCGGATCTTCATCCTCACACCAAGTAAGTCGAAAGTCTTAGGATCTTTCACACTCCTAGGAAGTTTCATCTCGATCCACCCCTTGTTCACCGCGTCTAGGGTCTTCACCCACGTCCAGAGCAAGCCTGAAAGTCCAAAGGATCACCATCCCTTTGGAAGTTTCGCATCAACCCCCCCCCCCAAGACTCATCGGATCACTCCTTGTTCTTCACCTTTCATCTCTTCCGCATCACTCATCTTGTCACCAACCCTCACAACCTCTTGGAGTAGCATTCAGGGACTTGATCCTCACCTAGGATCATATCAAGTGGTATCAGAGCTGACTCCACGCCAGGTTGTATCTCTTCCGATCTGATATACCTTTTCACATTCCGATCTGTATTATCTGTTGACTGTTGGAATTTTCATAAATTCGTCTTGTCTGATAAAATCGTGAGATCGGTTGAATCTGCTTCAAAAAAAGAGTCTAGTATTTGTTAAAATTGATTCTAGAATTTTTGAACATGTTTTAATAATTTTCCGAAGCTGATTTCGTCGAACAGTCACATTTAGAGGTTATCAGAATTTGAACAGTTATTGTCGTGCAACTTGCTTGAATTGTTTAAAATCATTGGTTAATCCTAAAATCGTGAATTTGTTGCATTGAAACCATGATTAAGTCTAGTATTTGTTAAAATTGTCTCTGGAATTTTTGAACGTAATTTGACATTTTATTCTGATTGATCAATTCAAACTGTCGATTAGGGTTACTTGTCAAGTAATTTGTGTTGTTCTTGTTGTGATTGAACATTTCACTAGTTTACTTGTTGGATTCTGATCAGGCACCATGGCAGGGACTAGCCATGATGAACAAGAGTCTTCCAACTCCAACAAGCAACTTATGGAATCCTTCAAAGCAATGATGGTTGAGAGTATGGCTAATATGAAAGCAGATTTAGAGAGGTCCATCAACAACCGATTCCGAGAACATCAACAACCTGTGATGGAAGAACAACTTAGGAGGCACCTACGACCTTCTGATGCTGAGCACTACTATAGTCAGACTTCTCGATCAAACCGTCCTCGAAGAAGACAGCCAAGAGAAGATGAAACCGCTAGAAATCACCAAACCGCTACTCGATATCCTTTAGCCGGAGTGAAGATAGAGATTCCGTTTTTCCATGGAACCAATAAACCTGAAGAATATCTTGAGTGGGAAAAGAGGGTAGAGATTATCTTTGATTGCCGGGAGTTTACTCAAAAGATTAAGGTCAGACTCGCCCCAACCGCATTCAAGGATTATGCTCTAAGATGGTGGGATCAGTTGGTAACGTCTAGAAGAAGAGCTGAAGATATACCGGTTGAAACTTGGACTCAACTAAAGATCATTATGAGGAAAAGGTTCGTACCAAGTCACTACCACAGGGAACTTCATCTTAAGCTTCGCAACTTGTCTCAAGGCAGTAGGTCCGTTGAAGACTATTTCAAGGAAATGGAAACCTTGTTACTCCGAGCCGATATTCAAGAAGACAATGAAGCTACTATGGCCAGATTTATGGGAGGTCTTGACAAAGACATCATTGAGAGGCTGGAGGTACACCATTATGTTGAGCTAGAAGAGCTTCTCCACAAAGCTATCATGTTTGAAAAACAACTCAAGAGGAAGAGCTCTAGGCCCGGATACAACTCTACCAAGTTCAGCAAAGACTACAAGCCTAAGGATTACAAACCGCTTGCCAAGCCTAAGATAGACGAGCCTCCGCTCAAAGGAATTGATCAAGGATCAAGCACCAAGGCTAGAGAAATTCAGTGTTTTAAGTGCAAAGGTTTCGGCCACTACTCCCGTTCAGGCTCCAATCAGAGAACCATAGTTATTAGGAACAACGGCGAGATAGACTCAGAGGAAGATCACTCGGAAACTGAACCTTTAGAGGAACCACTTAGATTGCCGGAGTTCGGACAACTCTTGGCCACTAGAAGAACCCTTAGCCTACACATTCAGGCCGAGAAAAATGAGCAACGAGAAAACCTCTTCCACACTCGTTGCCTAGTTCAAAAGAAAGTCTGCAGCCTAGTGATTGATGGTGGTAGCTGTACCAACGTCGCAAGCCAGTCTATGGTTGATAAGCTCGGACACACCATCACTAAGAGAGCTAAGCCGTATATGCTGCAATGGCTTAATGATGAGGGAGAATTGGAAGTCAAAAACCAGGTCATAGTTCCTTTGTCTATAGGAAAATATGAAGATGAGGTCCTATGTGATATTTTACCAATGGATGCTGGACATATTTTGCTTGGAAGACCTTGGCAATCTGATCGAAGAGTCATGCACGATGGATTTACTAACAGATACTCGTTTGAGTTTAAGGGCAGAAAGAACATCCTTGTACCTTTAACTCCTCAAGAAGTTCATCTAGATCAAATGGCCTTGAAGAAAAGTAAACCCACTTCCGAAGCCAAGCTCAAAGAACCGGCCAACCTTATGATCACGCCTCGACAAGGGAGTTACCCCTCTTCCCTCCTTTTTGTGTTTAAAGAATGTTTTCATATTAACCAAATGGTGCAGGAAATTCCTAGCAAAATTCAATATCTTTTAAAGGAATTCAAAGATGTTTTTCTGGAAGAACCTCCCCAAGGTTTGCCGCCAATCCGTGGCATCGAACACCAAATCGATTTCCTACCCGGAGCGTCTCTTCCCAATAAACCAGCCTACCGAACCAACCCTATAGAAACTAAGGAGCTTCAACGACAAGTCACCGAGCTCATGGAGAAAGGACATATCCGCGAAAGCATGAGTCCATGTGCCGTATCCGTTTTGCTTGTCCCGAAGAAAGATGGTAGCTGGAGGATGTGTGTCGATTGCCGTGCTATCAACAATATCACTGTAAAGTATCGACATTCCATACCTAGATTAGATGATATGCTTGATGAATTGCATGGTTCTTGCATTTTTTCTAAGGTAGATCTTAAGAGCGGGTACCATCAGATTAGGATGCAAGAAGGGGATGAATGGAAAACTGCATTTAAAACTAAGCATGGTTTGTATGAATGGTTAGTCATGCCTTTTGGGTTAACAAACGCACCTAATACGTTCATGAGGCTAATGAACCACGTTCTTAGATCATTCATAGGTCGTTTTGTGGTAGTATACTTCGATGACATTTTAATCTATAGCCGCAGCTTAGATGAACATGTGGAGCATCTTAGAAAGGTTTTAGAAGTGCTTAGGAAGGAAACCTTGTATGCTAATCTTAGCAAATGTACTTTTGGAACGGATAACCTTGTCTTTTTAGGCTTTGTTGTGAGTACAGATGGTATCAAGGTTGATGAAGAGAAGATACGAGCTATTAGAGATTGGCCGAGTCCAAAGACTGTTAGTGAAGTAAGAAGCTTCCATGGTTTAGCCGGTTTCTACAGGAGGTTTGTTAAAGACTACAGCACTTTAGCCGCCCCACTCATGGAGGTTATCAAGAAGAATGTCAGATTCAAGTGGGAACAAGCTCAAGAGAATGCATTTCAAACCTTGAAAGAGAAGCTAACACATGCCCCGGTTTTATCTCTTCCTAATTTCGATAAAATTTTTGAAATTGAATGTGATGCCTCAGAAATTGGTATTGGTGCTGTTCTTATGCAGGAGATGAAGCCCATAGCTTACTTTAGTGAAAAGCTTGGAGGCGCCACACTCAATTATCCGACTTACGACAAGGAGTTCTATGCGCTTGTTAGGGCTTTGCAAACTTGGCAACATTATCTTTGGCCCAAGGAGTTTGTTATCCACACAGATCATGAATCTCTCAAGCATCTCAAGGGACAACAAAAGCTGAACAAGAGACACGCCAAGTGGGTTGAATTCATCGAGACATTTCCGTACGTCATTAAGTACAAGAAAGGTAAGGAGAATGTAGTAGCCGATGCTCTTTCTCGGAGGTACGTTCTTTTGAATTCTCTTGAGGTTAAGTTGCTAGGGTTTGAACAAATCAAAGAACTATATGCTAGTGATGATGACTTCAAAGAAACCTATGCTGCATGTGAAAAATTTGGTGTTGGAAAATATTTTCGGAGTGATGGATTTTTATTTTACGATAATCGCCTATGTGTGCCTAACTCCTCCTTGCGAGATGTGTTTGTTCAAGAAGCCCATGCAGGTGGACTTATGGGACATTTTGGCGTGGCAAAGACTTCAAGTGTGCTACGTGAGCACTTCTTTTGGCCGCACATGCAAAGTGATGTCGAAAAAGCTTGTCAAAGATGTATAACGTGTAAGCAAGCTAAATCGACAATTCAGAATCACGGTTTGTATACCCCTCTTCCTATTCCCTTGCATCCTTGGCACGACTTATCCATGGATTTTGTAGTTGGGTTGCCTAGGACTAAGACTGGAAAAGATTCAGTATTGGTGGTAGTTGATAGGTTCTCTAAAATGGCTCACTTCATACCTTGCCATAAAACCGACGATGCCGTTAATATAGCTGGGTTGTTCTTTAGAGAAGTCGTTAGGTTGCATGGAATGCCTAGAACTATTGTTTCGGATAGGTATACCAAATTTCTTAGTTATTTTTGGAAAACCCTTTGGTCTAAGTTAGGAACCAAGCTTTGTTTCTCCACCACATGTCACCCACAATCCGATGGCCAAACTGAAGTAGTCAATAGAACCTTATCCACTCTGTTGCGTGCTATAATTAAAAAGAACCTTAGGACTTGGGAAGAATGTCTGCCTCATGTTGAATTTGCTTATAATCATGCTAGACATTCCGCATCTAAGTATTCACCTTTTGAAATTGTTTATGGGTTCAATCCCATCTCACCTTTGGATCTAATGCCTTTACCCGGGAATGAAAGGATAAGTCTTGATGGTAAGAAAAAGGCTGAGCTTGTGAAACAGATCCATGAGAAGGCTCAGAACAACATAGAGCACAAGACCAAGTTGTACGCTAAGCATGCAAACAAGGGCCAAAAGTTTATGGAGTTTAAAGAAGGGGACTTGCTGTTGGTTCATTTGAGAAAAGAGCAGTTCCCTAACGAGAGAAAATCCAAGCTTATGCCCAGGATTGATGGTCCATTCGAAATCATCAAGAAGATCAACGACAACGGCTACCAGCTTGATCTCCAAGGTAAGTACAATGTGAGTTCGAGTTTTAATATTACTGATTTGGTTCCTTATTTTGCAGATGAAACAGATTTGAGGTCAAATCCATTTCAAGAGGGAGAGGATGATATGATTATGGCCAGCAAGGATGAGGAACCTATGCAACATGGAGACGCCAAAGAGGAGCAAAGGCAGCAGCTTGAACCGGAGCTACAAGGAGCTAAAGATTTATGCATTTCTCCGAGTCCTATCACTCGGTCTAAACAAGAGAAGCTCAAGACCACTTTGCAACATCTCCTCAACACCATCTCGGGCAGTTTGGTGTGTGCTAATCCAGCCACATTGGTTGTGATACAAGCCACCTAAACATTTATCAAGAGAGGTGATATGACTTATACTCTTTTTCCCTTCATTTGGTTTTGTCCCAATGGGTTTTCCAAATAAGGTTTTTAATGAGGTAAGCCATATCACTCACTCATCAGCCTCTTGATAAAGCTTAAGCCCATCTCTACCTCCTATCCAAGTGAAGCACAGCCCAAGTCCAAATAGAGTTCAGCCGAAAATCTCAAGACTTGAAGAGTCCTTTTTATGTTCAAACTTTGTTTTAATGTTGTGTTAATTTCGAGATTTTCCTTTACTCTCTTGTTGATTTAAACTCATGTAAGGCTTCATTTCTAATTATCAAACATCTTTTCATATTCTAAAACTCTCTAAAACTTGTTTGTTCATCCTTGCTTAAAGTGATCGGATCTTCATCCTCACACCAAGTAAGTCGAAAGTCTTAGGATCTTTCACACTCCTAGGAAGTTTCATCTCGATCCACCCCTTGTTCACCGTGTCTAGGGTCTTCACCCACGTCCAGAGCAAGCCTGAAAGTCCAAACGATCACCATCCCCTTTGGAAGTTTCGCATCAACCCCCCCCCCCCAAGACTCATCGGATCACTCCTTGTTCTTCACCTTTCATCTCTTTCGCATCACTCATCTTGTCACCAACCCTCACAACCTCTTGGAGTAGCATTCAGGGACTTGATCCTCACCTAGGATCATATCAAATGCTTATTTCTTACTTTGACTTGCTCCTCCACCTTGGTAGCATGCTTCATAACGTCATCAAGGATCGTAAAAGGCTGAAGCTCAGTCTTTGATGAAGTGTTATATCTCAAATATTTTACAAATCTTACAATGGCTATTTGTTGCGACTTTTGAACATCTCAAAGCAATTGTAAAAGATCTAATTCCTTGTCAACGAAAGCATTATTTCATCATATTTACATTAATAGGTGTTGTTTAAGCCTCCATGTGTGTCTTCTCGCTACAAATCCCAATTTCACCATTAGAAACTCCTATGAGATTCTAAGAACTAACAGAACTGTGGGATTAGCTATAATGCTTGTTTCTCAATTTGACTTGCATCTCCAACTTGGTAGTATGCTTCATCACATCATCAAGGGTCCTAAAAGCCTGAAACTTAGCTTTTGATGAAGTTTCATCACTCAAACCTTGTACAGATCTTACAATGGCTTTTTGTTGCGGCTCTTGAAGATCTCAAAGAAATTGTAATAGATCCAATTTGATATGACTATGGCTAGCAGGGAGGAGGAACCAATGCAAGATGAAGACGACAATGAGGAGCAAAGGAAGCAGCTGGAACCGGAGCTACAAGGAGCTGAAGATTTATGCATTTCTCCGGGTCCTATCATTCGGTCTAAAAAAGAGAAGCTCAAGATAACTTTGCAACATCTTCTCCACACTATCTCGGGCAGTTTAGTGTGTGCTAATCCAGCTACACTGGTTGTGATCCAAGCCACCTAAACATTTATCAAGAGAGGTGATATGACTTACACTCTTTTTCCCTTCATTTGGTTTTGTCCCATTGGGTTTTCCAAATAAGGTTTTTAATGAGGTAAGCTATATCACTCACTCATTAGCCTTTTGATAAAGCTTAAGCCCACTTCTATCTCTTATCCAAATGAAGCAGCCCAAGTCCAATAAGAAGATTCAGCCGAAACTTGAAGACATGAAGAGTAATTTTCTTTGTTCAAACTTTGGTTTTAATGCTATGTAATTCTCGATATTCTCTCCTTTACTCTTTGGCTGATTTAAACTCTTGTAAGGCTTCAATTCTAAGTTATCAAACTCTTTTCATATTCGCAAACTCTCTGGAATCTGTTTGATCACTTCTTGTTCAAAGTGTCGGTTCTTCATTCCTTCACACCAAGCAAGCCGATAGTCTTAGTGTCTGTCACAACTCCTAGGAAGTTTCACTTCGATCCACCCCTTGTTCACCACGTCTAGAGTCTTCACCCACGTACAGAACAAGTCTGAAAGTCCAAAGGTTCACCATCCCCTTTGGAAGTTTTGCAACAATCCCCAAGTTCCATCAGATCTTACTCACTGTTTCTACATCTTTTCATCTCTTCCGCATCACCCATCTTATCATCGATCATCACAACCTCTTGGAGAGTATTCAGGGACTTGATCCTCAACTAGGATGATATCAAGTGGTATCAGAGCTGACTCCACGCCAGGTTGTATCATTTCCGATCTATTACACCTCTTTACATTCATATTCTCAAACTCTCTGGAATCCGTTTGATCACTTCTTGTTCAAAGTGTCGGTTCTTCATTCCTTCACACCGAGCAAGCCGATAGTCTTAGGGTCTGTCACAACTCCTAGGAAGTTTCACTTCGATCCACTCCTTGTTCACCACATCTAGAGTCTTCACCGACGTACAGAACAAGTCTGAAAGTCCAAAGGTTCACCATCCCCTTTGGAAGTTTTGCAACAATCCCCAAGTTCCATCGGATCTTACTCACTGTTTCTACATCTTTTCATCTCTTCCGCATCACCCATCTTATCATCGATCATCACAACCTCTTGGAGAGCATTCAGGGACTTGATCCTCAACTAGGATCATATCAAGTGGTATCAGAGCTGACTCCACGCCAGGTTGTATCATTTCCGATCTATTACACCTCTTTACATTCCGATCTGATTTGTCTGCTGACTGTTGGAATTTTCATAAATTTATTTTGTCAGATAAAATCGTGAGATCTGTTAAATCTGCTTCAAAAAAAAGTCTAGTATTTGTTAAAATGGATTCTAGAATGTTGAACATGATTTGATAAATTTTCGAGGTTGATTTAGTCGAACAGTCACAACTAGAGGTTATCGGAATTTGAACAGTTATTTTCGTGTTAACTTGCTAGAATTGTTTAAAATCATTGGTTAATCCTAAAATCGTGAAATCTGTTGCATTGAAACCATGATTGAGTCTAGTATTTGTTAAAATTGTCTCTGGAATTTGTGAACATGATTTGACATTTTATTCTGATTGATCAGGTCAAACTGTCGATTAGGGTTTCTTGCCAAGTTTTGTTTTCTTGTTTGAGCATTTTACTTGTTTACTTGTTAGGATCTGAACAGGTACCCTGGCGGGAACTAGCCATGATTAAAAAAATTCTTCCAACTCCAACAAGCAACTTATGGAATCCTTCAAAGCTATGATGTTTGAGAGTATGGCCACTATGAAAGCTGACTTAGAAAGGTCCATCAACAACCGGTTCCGAGAACATCAACAACCTGTGATGGAAGAACAACTTAGGAGGCACCTACGACCTTCTGATGCTGAGCACTACTATAGTCAGACTTCTCGATCAAACCGTCCTCGAAGAAGACAGCCAAGAGAAGATGAAACCGCTAGAAATCACCAAACCGCTACTCGATATCCTTTAGCCGGAGTGAAGATAGAGATTCCGTTTTTCCATGGAACCAATAAACCTGAAGAATATCTTGAGTGGGAAAAGAGGGTAGAGATTATCTTTGATTGCCGGGAGTTTACTCAAAAGATTAAGGTCAGACTCGCCCCAACCGCATTCAAGGATTATGCTCTAAGATGGTGGGATCAGTTGGTAACGTCTAGAAGAAGAGCTGAAGATATACCGGTTGAAACTTGGACTCAACTAAAGATCATTATGAGGAAAAGGTTCGTACCAAGTCACTACCACAGGGAACTTCATCTTAAGCTTCGCAACTTGTCTCAAGGCAGTAGGTCCGTTGAAGACTATTTCAAGGAAATGGAAACCTTGTTACTCCGAGCCGATATTCAAGAAGACAATGAAGCTACTATGGCCAGATTTATGGGAGGTCTTGACAAAGACATCATTGAGAGGCTGGAGGTACACCATTATGTTGAGCTAGAAGAGCTTCTCCACAAAGCTATCATGTTTGAAAAACAACTCAAGAGGAAGAGCTCTAGGCCCGGATACAGCTCTGCCAAGTTCACCAAGGAATACAAGCTTAAGAAATACAAGCGTAAGGATTACAAACCGCTTACCAAACCCAAGCTAGATGAGTCTCCGCTCAAGGGAATTGATCAAGGATCAAGCACCAAGGCTAGAGAAATTCTGTGTTTTAAGTGCAAAGGTTTCGGTCACTACTCCCGTTCGTGCTCCAATCAGAGAACCATAGTTATTAGGAACAACGGCGAGATAGACTCAGAAGAAGATCATTCGGAACCAACCTTTAGAGGAACCACTTAGAATGCCGGAGTTCGGACAACTTTTGGTCACTAGAAGAACCTTTAGCTTACACATTCAGGCAGAGAAAAATGAGCAAAGAGAAAACCTCTTCCACACTCGTTGCCTAGTTCAAAACAAAGTCTGCAGCCTAGTGATTGATGGTGGTAGCTGTACCAACGTAGCCAGCCAGGCTATGGTTGATAAGCTCGGACTCACAATCACTAAGAGAGCTAAGCCGTATAAGTTGAGGTGGCTTAATGATGAGGGAGAATTGGAAGTCAAGAACCAGGTCATAGTCCCTTTGTCTATAGGAAAATATGAAGATGAGGTCTTATGTGATATTTTACCAATGGATGCTGGACATATCTTGCTTGGAAGGCCTTGGCAATCTGATCGGAAAGTAATGCATGATGGATTTACCAACAGATATTCATTTGAGTTTAAGGGCAGAAAGAACATCCTTGTACCTTCAACTCCTCAAGAAGTTCATCTAGATCAAATGGCCTTGAAGAAAGGTAAACCCACTTCCGAAGCCAAGCTCAAAGAACCGGCCAACCTTATGATCGCGCCTCGACAAGGGAGTTACGCCTCGACAAGGGAGCTATCAACAATATCACTGTAAAGTATCGACATCCCATACCTAGATTAGATGATATGCTTGATGAATTGCATGGTTCTAGCATCTTTTCTAAGGTAGATCTTAAAAGTGGATACCATTAAATTAGGATGCAAGAAGGAGATGAATGGAAAACCGCATTTAAAACTAAGCATGGTCTTTATGAATGGTTAGTCATGCCTTTTGGGTTAACAAACGCACCTAGTACTTTCATGAGACTAATGAACCACGTTCTTAGTTCATTTATAGGTCATTTTGTGGTGGTATATTTTGATGACATTTTAATCTATAGCCGAAGCTTGGATGAACATGTGGAGCATCTTAGAAAAGTTTTAGAAGTGCTTAGGAAGGAAACCTTGTACGCTAATCTTAATAAATGTACCTTTGGAACGGATAACCTTGTCTTTTTAGGCTTTGTTGTGAGTACAGATGGTATCAAGGTTGACAAAGAGAAGATACGAGCTATTAAAGACTGGCCGAGTCCAAAAACTGTTAGTGAAGTAAGAAGCTTCCATGGTTTAGCCGGTTTCTACAGGAGGTTTGTTAAAGACTTCAGCACTTTAGCCGCCCCACTCACGGAGGTTATCAAGAAGAAGGTCGGATTCAAGTGGGAACAAGCTCAAGAGAATGCCTTTCAAACCTTGAAAGAGAAGCTAACACATGCCCCGGTTTTATCTCTTCCTAACTTCGATAAAAACTTTAAAATTGAATGTGATGCCTCAGGAATTGGTATTGGTGCTGTTTTTATGCAGGAGATGAAGCCCATAGCTTACTTTAGTGAAAAGCTTGGAGGCGCCAAACTCAACTACCCGACTTACGACAAAGAGCTCTATGTGCTTGTTAGGGCTTTACAAACATGGCAACATTATCTTTGGCCCAAGGAGTTTGTTATACACACAGATCATGAATCTCTCAAGCATCTCAAGGGACAACAAAAGCTGAACAAGAGACACGCCAAGTGGGTTGAATTCATTGAGACATTTCCGTACGTCATTAAGTACAAGAAAGGTAAGGAGAATGTAGTAGTCGATGCTCTTTCTCGGAGGTACGTTCTTTTGAATTCTCTTGAGGTTAAGTTATTAGGATTTGAACAAATTAAAGAACTATATTCTAATGATGTTGACTTCAAAGAGGTTTATGCTGCTTGTGCGAAATTTGGTGTTGGAAACTATTTTAGGAGTGATGGATTTTTGTTCTATGATAATCGCCTATGTGTACCTAACTCCTCCTTGCGAGATTTGTTTGTCCAAGAAGCTCATGCAGGTGGACTAATGGGACATTTTGGCGTGGCAAAGACGTCAAGTGTGTTACGTGAGCACTTCTTTTGGCCGCACATGCAGAGTGACGTTGAGAAATGTTGTCAACGATGTATAACGTGTAAGCAAGCTAAATCGACAATCCAGAATCACGGTTTGTATACCCCTCTTCTAATTCCCTTGCATCCTTGGCATGACTTATCCATGGATTTTGCAGTTGGATTACCTAGGACTAAGACTGGAAAGGATTCGGTATTTGTGGTAGTTGATAGATTCTCTAAAATGGCTCACTTCATACCTTGCCATAAAACCGATGATGCTATTAATGTAGCTGGGTTGTTCTTTAAAGAAGTTGGTAGGTTGCATGGAATGCCTAGAACTATTGTATCGGATAGGGATACTAAATTTCTTAGTTATTTTTGGAAAACCCTTTGGTCTAAGTTAGGAACCAAGCTTTGTTTCTCCACCACATGTCACCCACAATCCGATGGCCAAACCGAAGTAGTCAATAAAACCTTATCCACTCTGTTGCGTGCTATAATTAAAAAGAACCTTAGGACTTGGGAAGAATGTCTACCTCATGTTGAATTTGCTTACAATCATGCTAGACATTCTGCATCTAAGTATTCACCATTTGAAATTGTTTATGGGTTCAATCCCATCTCACCTTTGGATCTAATGCCTTTACCCGTGAATGAAAGGATAAGTCTTGATGGTAAGAAAAAGGCTGAGCTTGTGAAACAGATCCATGAAAAGGCTCGAAACAACATAGAGCACAAGACCAAGTTGTACGCTAAGCATGCAAACAAAGGCCGGAAGTTTATGGAATTTAAAGAAGGGGACTTGGTGTTGGTTCATTTGAGAAAAGAAAGGTTCCCTAACGAGAGAAAATCCAAGCTTATGCCCAGGATTGATGGTCCATTCGAAATCATCAAGAAAATTAACGACAACACCTACAAGCTTGATCTCCAAGGTAAGTACCATGTGAGTTCGAGTTTTAATATTACTGATTTGGTTCCTTATTTTGCAGAAGAAACAGATTTGAGGTCAAATCCTTTTCAAGAAGGAGAGGATGATATGACTATGGCTAGCAAGGAGGAGGAACCAATGCAACATGGAGACAACAATGAGGAGCAAAGGAAGCAGCTGGAACCGGAGCTACAAGGAGCTGAAGATTTATGCATTTCTCCGGGTCCTATCACTCGGTCTAAACAAGAGAAGCTCACGACCACTTTGTAACATCTTCTCCACACCATCTCGGGCAGTTTAGTGTGTGCTAATCCAGCTACACTGGTTGTGATCCAAGCCACCTAAACATTTATCAAGAGAGGTGATATGACTTACACTCTTTTTCCCTTCATTTGGTTTTGTCCCATTTGGTTTTCCAAATAAGGTTTTTAATGAGGTAAGCCATATCACTCACTCATCAGCCTCTTGATAAAGCTTAAGCCCACTTCTATCTCTTATCTAAATGAAGCAGCCCAAGTCCAATAAGAAGATTCAGCCGGAACTTGAAGACATGAAGAGTCATTTTCTTTGTTCAAACTTTGGTTTTAATGCTATGTAATTCTCGAGATTCTCTCCTTTACTCTTTGGCTGATTTAAACTCTTGTAAGGCTTCAATTCTAAGTTATCAAACTCTTTTCATATTCTCAAACTCTCTGGAATCTGTTTGATCACTTCTTGTTCAATGTGTCGGGTCTTCATTCCTTCACACCGAGCAAGCCGATAGTCTTAGGGTCTGTCACAACTCCTAGGAAGTTTCACTTCGATCCACCCCTTGTTCACCACGTCTAGGGTCTTCACCCACATACAGAACAAGTCTGAAAGTCCAAAGGTTCACCATCCCCTTTGGAAGTTTCGCAACAATCCCCAAGATCCATCGGATCTTACTCATTGTTTCTACATCTTTTCATCTCTTCCGCATCACCCATCTTATCATCGATCATCACAACCACCTTGAGAGCATTCAGAGACTTGATCCTCAACTAGGATCATATCACAATTCCTTTAACTACATTTCAACACTTCTAATAACTCTCATTTGTACCTTGAACTGTCATAACTCTGGTTTTGGGACTATCATCTTGAAAATGGTCAAATCCTTGTCAACAAAATCATTGTTTCTTCATATTCACATCAATAGGTGTTGTTTAAGCCTCCATCAGTGTCTTCTGGCTACAAATCCCAAATTCACCATTAGAAACTCCTATGGGATTCTAAAAACTAACAGAACTGTGGGATCAGCTATAATGCTTGTTTCTCAATTTGACTTGATTCTCCACCTTGGTAGTATGCTTCATCACGTCATCAAGGGTCCTAAAAGGCTGAAAATTTGCTTTTGATGAAGTTTCATCACTTAAACCTTGTACAAATCTTACAATGGCTCTCTGTTGCGGTTTTTGAACATCTCAAAGCAATTGTAATAAATCCAATTCTTTTGACTACATTTCAACACTTTTATTAACTCTTATTTGTACCTTGAAATGGCATAACTACGGTTTTGGGACTATCAGCTTAAAAATGGTCAAATCCTTGTCAACGAAAGCATCGTTTCTTCATATTCACATCAATATGTGTTGTTTAAGCCTCCATGTGTGTCTTCTGGCTACAACTACCAAATTCACCATTAGAAAGTCTTATAGGATTCTAAGAACAAAAAGAACTATAGGATCAGCTCTAATGCTTGTTTCTTACTTTGTCTTGCTTTTCCACGTTGGTAGTACGCTTCAACACGTCATCAAGGGTTCTAAAGGGCTGAAACATAGCCTTTTAGGAAGTTTCATCACTTAAACCTGTACAAATCATATAATGACTATTTGTT